>JAUJPP010000005.1:9157442-9719268 GCA_030562195.1 Nipponacmea schrenckii | reverse complement strand
ATTAGCCTGTATTAAACTAAGACCACTAAACTTTGTTTTAACATGGTCTTATTAACCTGTATTACACTAAGACCACTAAACTTTGTTTTAACATGGTCTTATTAACCTGTATTACACTAAGACCACTAAACTTTGGTTTAACATGGTCTTATTAACCTGTATTACACTAAGACCACTAAACTTTGTTTTAACATGGTCTTATTAACCTGTATTAAACTAAACCCACTATACTTTGTTTTAACATGGTCTTATTAACCTGTATTAAACTAAGACCACTATACTTTGTTTTAACATGGTCTTATTAACCTGTATTAAACTAAACCCACTATACTTTGTTTTAACATGATCTTATTAACCTGTATTACACTAAGACCACTAAACTTTGTTTTAACATGGTCTTATTAACCTGTATTAAACTAAACCCACTATACTTTGTTTTAACATGGTCTTATTAACCTGTATTAAACTAAGACCACTATACTTTGTTTTAACATGGTCTTATTAACCTGTATTAAACTAAACCCACTATACTTTGTTTTAACATGATCTTATTAACCTGTATTACACTAAGACCACTAAACTTTGTTTTAACATGGTCTTATTAGCCTGTATTACACTAAACCCACTACACTTTGTTTTAACATGGTCTTATTAACCTGTATTAAACTAAACCCACTACACTTTGTTTTAACATAGTCTTATTAACCTGTATTAAACTAAACCCACTACACTTTGTTTTAACATGATCTTATTAACCTGTATTAAACTAAACCCACTACACTTTGTTTTAACATGGTCTTATTAACCTGTATTAAACTAAACCCACTACACTTTGTTTTAACATGGTCTTATTAACCTGTATTAAACTAAACCCACTATACTTTGTTTTAACATGGTCTTATTAACCTGTATTAAACTAAGACCACTATACTTTGTTTTAACATGGTCTTATTAACCTGTATTAAACTAAACCTACTATACTTCGTTTTAACATGGTCTTGTTAATATTAAACTAAACCTTCTATTCTTCGTTTTAACATGGTCTTATTAACCTGTATTAAACTAAACTAGCATGATAGCTTTAAGCAATGAATAAAACCACAGAAAGTTGCCGAACGACTTTTATTTTCATGTCTGTACTATCTCAGTAATTCATCAAAATTTAAAACGTTTAAATATGAAATATAATTGGTTTTATGTTACTGTTACTTATGAATAAACTATGTCAAAAAATCAATATCATAATTTCTATCACAGATGTCACCAATAGTGGATATATTTCAGCTACCGTAAAGATTTTATGTAATCGGAAACTTACGCAGTCTCATCTTATGGACGCAAGCTTCTGGCCTCTGTGCTGTCACCTGGGTAAGTCCGAAACATGCTGCCAGACAACGTGTCCAAACCACGCCCTCATTCGTCGTCATATTTAGAACTTTTCCCCTGCAGTCACTAAACCGGCAAAAGTTGGGGACGGGGGATATCATAGGAATACCTACAAATGGCCACGGGATTATGGAGACCCCCAAGTTATTGCATCCCCAAGAGTAGTCGTTTTTGGTTATGAACTAAAGTTAGCTTATTTTGAACTGGTGTATTTTGTGCCGGAGTTTCTTTGGAAACCGCAGGATAAGCAAATAAGCTTCAAAGAATCTGGTGCAGAACTAAAAAACAAGATTCCTTATTTTTGTAAAGAATTATAAAAATAGAAGGTTTAAACAAGTTGATTATATTTCTATAGACCAATCATACTTATTACTATAACAATATCTTTAAATAATAATTCTTTCTCCCGTCTTCAATTCCATTATAAATTTATAGACACAAAACATTTACATGTGATAAAATACCGTCAGGGAAAGAAAATTACCACTGTGCATAGCTTGTAGTTTTACTGGAGCCTGTTTCACGAAAACTTAACTTAGAATGATCTTAGTGTTCCAATGGTCAGATTGGTCAATCACTAACATTTGAGTTTTTATTTACCAATCAGGTTACTGTATTTCTTAAAATCTTGATTGTATCTTTATTAAAATTTTGGTGAAACAGGTCCTATGTTTAATTTTGTTTCGAGAGTCAATCCACTCCTCATTTAAGATCTAATGTATTTTATATGTCAATTTATTGAAAGGTGGACCAATCAGTAACACTGTACTATTCGTATATGCTAAACAAAGCATGGCAAATATACATTATAAATTCTGTAATTTTCAATTTGAAGCCTGCATTTACAAGATAAAAATAAATCAACAATTGTGTGTAATAAAGATTTAAATTATAACAAGTCCAAGCCGACAAGATTTTTCACAATTTGGATGGGGACACATGATGCCAGCAATTACTAATAGTCACTAGGTACCAGACTAGCCACAGACTTGTTCCGAATGTGAAAAAATTTCATAAGACATACGATATATTCTGACAAATTTTCGATCACTGGTGATAGCCAATCGAATCAAAGAAAAAGTCATGTGATTCAAAATGGTTGATATATATTGCTGGGACTATCCAATCAAATCAAAGTATTAGTCATGTGATTCAAAATATCCTATGACATGCAATGCATGCTGGTCATTTTATTTCACTGGGAATATCAAATCATTTTGAAGTTCGATAATGTTTCCCAGAATTCATTGTTCCAAGGAGTCCAATTTGATCGCCTGAATAACTGGCTAATGATTCCTGACAATAATGGCTTCATGTGTCTCCACCTAAAACTGTTCATCAGCTGTTAAGTTCATCAAAAATTCCATCAGCAATCCTGACACTGGCTCTCCTCCAGGAATAATAATAATCTAAGCATGTTTGGCGCCAACTTCCTTATTATAGTTTAACATCATCTTCTTTATTTCACCAATAGCTCTACCTGGGTTCAATCCCTGAAATTAACCAAAATAGAATAGAAAAAAACTTAACAACACATTTCTAAAATGTCAAAAGAAAATGGTCTTGCAGTTCCTCTCATAAGAGACCACCTTCATTCAGCGACCGATTTTGAATATTCCCTTGAGTGGTCTCTGAATACAGGTTCTACTGTATATCACTCTATATATGGCATTTAATAAAGCTTAGTTATTATTATTGATATATACATAGAGAAAAAACGCGTCAAGGGCAATAACTCCAACACCAATCATCTGATTATTACCAAATTTGGATTTAGATTTCAGATCTCATCAAAAGATAGATATGTAATGAATATTTCATTACAATCAGATAAACAGTGTCTTCATCATATCTACAAGAAACATGGACTGATGGACCAAAACAGCAGCATAATAAGTAGCAATGTAAGGATAACAACTTAGGTTCAAAAGGATCCTTTCAGGGCTCAATCCCAGCAACGGTCTAGATGAACTTTTGAATTTTTCAACCTAGTTTCTGCCCTTGTCAGTGATGCAGATCGGAGAGACTGACAAGGAAAAACTGTCTTTTCATTCGGATGGGACAATAAACTGAGGCCCTGTGTGCTACAGGCTGTACATATTAAAGATCCCTCGACAGTAGGAAATCGAAAAAGAGTAGGTTAATGCTGCTGTCCTGGCAAAATTTCCCTCACTGCACACAGCATTCTCAAGAACTGTGTAAGATACTGACCTTGGGGCAAGTCTTGGTACAATTCATAATAGTATGACATCTATAGACTGAGAATTTGTCCTCCATCTTGGATAGTCGTTCATCAGTAAAGTCATCTCTAGAGTCAATCATCCATCTAGAAAATAAACAATACATGTATCAAAGGGAGACAACCTCATTTAAGTGGTCGGATTTGGAATTTGAGGTCTTGGTCAATTGGATAATTCATCAGACTTACACCTACTGATAGAAATCAGAACCACTACCACCATTTGCTGGATAAAACTATAAAACTATTATCAACTGTAAAACTTATCTTGCATCATAAACAGGGATACTGTTGTATTGATGCCTCATGGAAGTTCAACTGATGAATATATTCTCTTATGACCAAGTTAAATTCAATTATTAACTTGTAAGATATTCATTTATAAGAGATCATCACATACCTGATCTAACCTGATGAGACAGCATTCTCTTAAATATTGACGAGTTCAAGTATGAATAGTTCCTTTGCAAATACATTTAAGATATACATTTATATAGAATCTATTCTTTAGTATGAACCTGGAAATTAATATAATACAATCTTATTGACCCAAACAGAGCATTAAATTCTTGCATTCTTTAAAGAGATAACCCCTATACCTGAAGTATGAGGACAGCAGGTCCTAAATATTTATCGGAGTTCCACCAATAACTAGGGCAGGCTGTACTGCAACACGCACAAAGAATACACTCATAAGACCATCCTGTATAACACATTAAATTCAATTATATAACTACATGCAGGATTTTCATTTTGATAAGTGACACACATAGCTGAATATGATCTCAACAACTATGAAGTTAAACAAAGCACTTGCTTACAGCTAAATGCTGACTTCATAGCAATGAATATTCCTTTGAAATAATTGAAGTAACATTATAATATCAGTAATATTTCAATGGGACTTTTAAACCGTCTTGACTTAATTATTAAATTGAATTGTAGACTCACCAGATGCATGATACTTGATCTGAGAATTGACACATATAGTGAATTATAAGCAAATACGATTTCAAACAAATATTCTGTAACCTTGTGCTTTGAATTGTTTAACCCTTTGAACATTGAATGTCATTTAGATGAAACATCCTGTGCTCCCAGCAATATTTCGTAAAGTGTGTGACGTTAACCTTGTATGACGTCACTTGACAACAGCCGCTCGGGTATATATAATGTCATCACGTGACTGGTATACCGGTATAGGGTTAACGTAAGAAATCTGTGGGTGGGTTCTGTTTAAACTAAGGAATATGAGATAAGCCAACATACCAGTTTAGCTCTATCAGATGTAGACTGTAAATACTGAGTTTTACCAATGTCAGTTTCACCAGTATTTTTCTTCTTCAGAAATGGTTCAATGGACCTGTACTGAGCATAGAAGTTACTCATATCCTGCAATTATACAAAAATATAATGAAATGAAATGGAGTTTTATGTACCACTCTTCTGCACCTTATGGAATAATGAAGATGTGCAATGCCATGCAGTGTGCAATGAGGGAAATTTCCCAGGACAGTGCAATTTAACGAGCCAATATACAAACATTGGCTACTATACATTCTAAAATCAATGGTGGTGTTGCTAAAATATTTTCAATCGGTCATTTAGGACATACAATCTGTCATGACTGGCATATATGGCCAAATCAACAACCCTGTGTGATATTGAATAGATCATCATAAACCCTGATGCCAATGGGTCAGATAAACCAGGAAAGATTAATGCCAAGAGATTTGGTCAAGGACCAGCTGGACCATTTGTTATCCATGTAAAAATGAATGTTACAGTATTGTCATAAAGTAAAATAGTTTGACCTGTTCATCTAAGGTCAAACTATACTCTAGAGGAGTCAGAAGAAATGAAGAAAGGGAGACAACTTACTGGAACCAGATCTTTAACAACGTACATGTGAGGTAACGGATAAACCTTGGTCACTTTAGATGTATCACTGTCAATTTTACTGAGGAAATAAACAAAAAAAAACCAATAAAATCTCATTCACAAAAATGAATGAATGGAGTTTTACTTCTTACACCGTGTGCAGAATGTGGGAAACTTTGCCAAGACAGCAGCAAACCCTACTAGACAAGGGGAAACAAGTTTATGTCAACCTTTCCCAGCCAGGATTGAACCCTGGACTCTCAGGTTAGCAAACAATCGGTTAACTCGCTGAAGCACAATGGCTCCAAGGAAAAGGTAAGTCATGTAAGTAAACAAATGAATGAACTGTGCCTTTTATGACACATTCAACACAGATTTTCATTTGTGTGTTCATTTTTACAAAACAAAAAGTAAACAATGGCTACATGCATTTGTGTTGATTGGCTAAATTGATTCTGAATGACAAAACATTGACATTATGTCTTGGCTTATATTATTAAAAATAACATGTGGACTCACTTAATGCAGGCTAATGTATTAGTTCCATTTATATTCATTGAGCAAGACCCACATATGCCTTCTCGACAGGAACGACGAAATGTTAAAGTTGGGTCATCATCTGTTTTAATCTTGATTAATGCATCTAAAACCATTGGACCACAGCTTTAATAGAGTTACACTATGATAATTATTTCAAGTTTTTAAACAACAGGGCTGTGTTTCACAATAGAGCTGATGAAAAGAATTCTAATATTTAGCTTAAAACTAAAATTATAATAAGATTTTTGAGACTGTGGACATAACTCTAGATCAGGCATAGGCCAGTTTAGATGTACATAAGTCTTGGACATCCTATAGGCCAGATTAGATGTGCATATCTCTTAGACCTGACAAAGGCCAGATTAGATATATATCTCTTAGACCTAATATAGGCCCACTTAAAGGTATATTATTAACGTGTTCTAGTTTATTTTCTGGTTTTAAATAAATATTTGACTTAAACACACAAGAATTTATGGATGAGTAATTGAAAATTTTCACTTGTATTATTTCAATTTTTCTTCTACTTACTTATTCAAATCTATTTCATAAGTCTGCATACTTGGTTTAGAACCTGGAGTTTCAGGGTCCTGAAACAGAAACATGAGCTGTCATTATCATTATTATCTATAAATATCATACAGATGAAAATTAGGTTTTGATGAAAAACAGTCAACATGATAAATTCTCTAAAACTTTGCCAATAAGAGTATATATTCTCTTAAACTTGGCCAATAAGAGTATATATTCATCAATAGTTTTATGTACCTGCTGCCATAAATAACAAATCCTGTCAAAATTTACTGTCTTTTTGATATTTTACAATGATTCTGTTACTTTATGACACCAGCTTAGTTCACTGATGAATATATACTCATATTGACTTTTTTTCAACTTCAATTTTATGTCCATTTTAAGATGCAGTTTAAATTTAAATATTCTTTTCAATAAGCTGTTTTATTTTCAAGTGACTCTGTTTTAGAATACTTACAAATCTGTAAATCTGGAATTTTTTCATGCGAGGTTGTGTCTGTGGTGCCGAGGCAGCAGCAGTCTGGGCTGCTCTCATCTGAAAATTAAAAAAACACAACATATGAGTTTATCCTTCAGTTACCTTGCATGATTACCAGTCAACTCATCAATGAAATCTTGTTGGATACATCTTACTATCTCCAACGATCTCCATTAAAGATGGCTCTTGAAATTAAGCATATTATTCATAGCAAGAATTACTCTACTATTTAGGTTTTATATAAAACAAATATATCATTTAAAGCAATTTAATTCTAAATATGATTAGACAAAGCTACACAGTTAACACAGTACACAGCTATATATTATAAGAATGACTATTTTCGTAAAAGTACAAGTTTACGACCATATAGAACTTTATTGCCTTCATATTATTATTTTGGAATATATGAAAATGGTAAATCTTTTATTCTAGACTTTCAGAGGTAATTATAATTGTCAATTTCTAATAAATTCCTAAAAATTTATATAATCATGTTTACATCCTAATGCCAAGGTCATGGACGTTTCATAACAACTTTTGGATGACTTGAAGGTTAGAGTTGTTTTCCATCACGATCCCTTGGTCAATTTCTACCAATGACACTGTAAACCCAAATATCAGTAATTGTGTATCCTTTTGTTCATTCTTTTTTTAAATCACCTACCTGTAATACTTGAACGAATGCATTTTTTGCAGACGAAATTTTCACCAGAGAGTTTCGTGACGCCATCTTGATTTCTCTGTTAAACCTGCGCAGTATCCGCTTCCGGTTATTTTAATGGCGGCCTAAACAAACTGTGAGTGATTGTAGTCAGTCTGAAGCTTATAAACGATTGTATTGGAATTCTGCCAAACTGTTTTGAAACATCTTATATAAACGGAATACTCTAAGCCACTAATGGCATCCATTGATTCTCTGACTGCTTTTAAACTAACACTGAAAAGAAACTGGGAAACTTTAGTTTATAAATTTTCCTTTTTTTCTGTGTGCCTGTGGCAAAAATTTGTCACAAAAATGCATGTTACAACATGTTATGTGCAGAAATATAATCAGCAATTGTGACTTTATGAACTGCCAATTTTTTCAAATTGGCCTAAATATTTTTCAGAACTAAGATCCTGCGTGGTTATTCCTAGCAAAGGACAAATTCTGAAGTTCTTTCAATTTCAATGTCAGACATGTAAGGAAATGACTCCATTTGTTGTGATTGTAGACAATTCTCATTTTAGGTGTAAGACATGGTGAAGAAAATGGCAGAAGGAATTCTTTCTAATCCTCATTACTCTATAAACATGCCAAATTTCAACAAAACACAGAAATTTGACAGGTTTCCTACTACTAATGTCCAAGATGAAGATATCAACCCCATCAACATGGCACCTGTCCCTTCTTGGCGTGATGAAATTTCAGCAGCCACAGATCCATCTTTGACATTAACACCAGAAAGATCTTCAAAACTGAAGATTTCAAACAAAGTGCAAATTACGAATCCACCAATTGTGACAAAAACGAAATTAAAACAAAAGCAACGAGTGCGCTTTGATTTGGATAGTGATGACGTTGACGTTAATTCCAAAGACACTCCTGATTCTCAATCTTCCTGCAATACCAATTCTCCTTCTAAATCAACGCCACAGAAAGCTTATTTACCTCAAATGTACGTCAGTAAACCAGATCAAAATGTCATTGACGATGAACTGGACATCACTCAAATGGAAGATGAAATTATTACTATTAATCGAAGATGTGACTCAGTCGAAACTGCCAAATCAGACTCTAGTGAAAAAACAAACTCTCGATCAAGTTCTGTGGATTTAAGTTTCACGGAAACTGCTTTGAAATATCTGGCAATTCGAGAATCGGAGAACTCGAAATCCGAATCACCAAATCCACCTCAAATAGTTGATTCGGTTCCGTCCCATGTTCATAAATGTCACGCAGTGAAGAACGTTATTATAACACGTGAATACGAAAACAGATCCAGCCCAAGCAGTTATCAGTTTCCATTTGTGGATACGACAACATCTGTAGAATCGGAACATGTATTGGCCCGTCCTGAATATAACACAACTTTAAAAATCAGCGAAGAACTGAAAGATTTAAAAGCTTCCAAACCTGCAGTAGCTCATACTTTAAAACAGAAATTAAAAAGTTCCGAAGAAACAAGAACTGATATTAATGAAAAGGTACAGCTTATAACATTTGGGAAATAAGTGGCACTATAATCAGGGTTTGGCAGGTGAACGATTGAAATGCTCCTGCGCCTGAGGAGATGCAGATGCATAGAACAAGGGTAATCTTTCTGGTCTGACTTAACTGGTACCATAAGGTGCAGAAAAGTAGGACGTAAAACTCCATTCATTTCCTTTCTGACTTAACTGGTAATTTAGATATTACAGTCAGGAATAAAGGCAGATGTTTCAGACTAGGACATAAAATAACCCCCCCCCCTTTCTCCACACATCCCTCAAACTTATCTTTTTTGCAGAGCAGGGCACCCAGTGCTTTTCTTTAAGAGATTGTAGTGTAGACGATTTTATTTAGGGTAAAAATACAAAATCTTTTTTCATAAGTATCAAAGTCTTCTTTCATTGCAGGCCTCTGTGAAAGTAAATCGTAATGGAGAATTATTTACTGGTTTAGTCGGTGTTGATCCAGACATTAATAAACTGTGTCTGGAGGTAGAAAGGGGGATAACTGGGAAAATCAAGCCCAAAACTAAACCAACTAATAAAGGCAGTACTGCATCAGGAAATAAATCTGACTCTAAGGTAATATTAACACCAGAAGTGCAGGTTTCTACTTTATTCCCATAACAGGGGAAAACAATTTGTACTATTGTACTATTTTGAGAAATCAACAGACTTTTTGAATAGTCAATTTAAAACTGCTTTATGAAACCTTTCTGTTTAGGCAGTATTACAATAAGAGTCATGACAGAATTGTTACGAGCATGTGGAAACATGGAGCAGACGCTATATAAAACCTCATTATTATTATTGTTATTACTATCAAATGTTTCAGCGAAATATCACAATTCCCATAACAGGGGAACACAATTAAAAATATATACTATTGTCCTTTTGTTTAATGTTTTGGATAAATGCCTTCTTCAGAAACATTTAAGTAATCTCTGATCAAATTTTTTCTTTCTTTTTTCGTATCCAAATGTTACAAGTTTTCTGAAGAAAGGCATTTATCAGAAACATTAGACGACAGGACGATAGTACATATTTCTAAATTTTTTAATTCAATGACAAAAATCAATATAACTTGCATTCATAGAATGGAGTTCCAAGGTTCTCTGGTTGGTTATGTTTTTAGCTAATTCTTGAGTTTTCTCCGGTTTACTTTTCACAAATTTTTATTCCAAATTAAAATGAAATTTATTTTTGATTGTTGATCCTATGTTTTGTTACCTCAGGAACATGAAATTTCTGAATTTTTAACTGACTTCAGAATATCCTTATCTCAATTCTAATTTTGGAATTATAGTCCCTACTTTTCTCCTATTTTTAATTTCAGGCGCCTGATATTTTGGAATTCTACACAGACGATCGTCAACGTGAAATACCAGATTTATCGTTAACGAACATCACCATAGCAACTGAGAGTTTGTTAACTGCTGATCCCATGACTGCGTTTGATCTATATAGACACAATCGAGTATGGGACTCCTTTGATAACTAATTTTGGGAAAGGAGGAAATCAAATCAGAATTCGAAGGAGAATTCCATCTGCTTGCAATACGACATCTCTACAACGTCAAGCTATTACAAACTGTGTCTTATACTTTGACCGCCATGACTTTTTGTAACACAAAAGTTTGTAAATGATTGCATTGTATATTAGCGACAGGGCCAATCAGAGCCCTTCACATTAATGCTGTAAACAACAAGCCATGATGTATACAGCCTCTCTTTCAGAAGATTTGATTTGCTGTATTGGCCAGCATGCCATACAATCAAATCACTTCATTCTGTGATAAAAAAATGGCGCACTTAAACCAACGGTCAGTGTTCTTTCTATAGACCCACTCCTTCATGACTTCTTCGGCAGACCTGAAATGACATCCAGAGATTTTATTGTTCAAGTTTGGGAATGATCACGAAATCATGACTATTTCTGACATGTTGGAAATGGGATTATTGACTGGCCTTTAATATCTATAGCCTACAGCCTGGTATCGCAGACTATCCAATAACTTTGCATTAGTGCCACTTCGTATCACCTTCAGTAACTAAGAATGTAGTATAACACAGTGAACCATTCTCTAGAATATAACCCAGATTTACCATGATGTCAGGGCTCTGTTTCACAAAGGTACAATCAAGATTTTAAGAAATACAGTAACCTGATTGGTTTATAAAAACTCAATTTTAGTGACTGACCAATCAGACCATTGGAACACTAAAATCATCCTTAGTAAAGTTTTTGTGAAACAGGCTCCTGGTGTATAGCAGTGGGTTAAACAAGGTGTAACATTCATATTCATTAAAAACTTCGCATAAATTAGGCTTTTGGAAGGCCTGATATGTAAAATATATTGTAGAAAGTTCTATTAAATTATTTTCATAGTAGCTGTATTTCTTTCTGTTCAATAATTTAATTTCTCCTGTCCTTTGATACTTGCCCCACAATGTCCCTTTTCCAGTTGCCCCCATGTACCTGTGCTGCAAGAAAACTGCCAATGGTTTCAGAATAGTCCTAAGTTTATTAAGAGGAGCAGGTACCTCATCCATCTACCCCACCCCTCTTTCTCTATGATTAAAGACAGACATATATAAAGAGCAGATTCGAAGAAATATGAAAAAAAAGGGCATTACAATGACTGACCAAAACGAAAATAATATAAGAGCAAATTTTATTTGTGTTTAATGGATTTTTCGATGGCCATTTTCTGATCAGCCCCACCCCAAAATTTCTGAAACAACACTCTTTCTTGTAATAAACACAACTGATGTCCCGAATCATCGGCATTACAAACTACTTGTTTGATTCCTTGAGAAAGGATCGGACTCAGAGTTCCAACATGTTCTTGGAGCCAATTCCTGACAGAGTCTACAGGATCTTTATCAGGAATCACTTCATCCACAAGGTGCATCTTCAACGCGTTTTCACTATCAACTATGGCTCCTGAATACAGTAAATGCAACGCGTTTTTTCTTCCTATAAGTTTTGTTAAATGCATGCCCCCACCCCATCCTGGAGTAACCCCCATTTTACATTGCACAAATCCAATTTTGGCTGAGTCAGTCATAAAGCGAAGATCACAAACAGTTGTTAGTTCTGCACCGCCACCAAGAGCATGACCTTCAATAACAGCCAAGGTTAAAAATGGAAGCTGAGATAAAGAAGAAACCACAGCATGCATGAAAGAGGACATGAAGAATCCTTGTTCAGGAGTCAAAATTTGTTTTACAAAGTTTATTTCACCCCCAGTACAAAATGTCCCATTGGTGCCATGGAAAATCAGCCCTTTTCCTGCTTTCCAATTCTCCAACTCTCGTACACATTTTTCCAAATCCAACATCATTTGACCTGCAATAAATTTCATTATGAAGGTATGCGAGTCAGATTTAATAAAAATCCCTTGATTAATAAGACCATATAATATTTTTTTATATAAAGGCAATAGTATTATGAGAAGTCTGAGTGCCTCAAAGGTATGTGAGTCAGATTTGATATATTGGGCCATTAAAGATGTCAATCAAAACCAGTACCTTCCCTTTCCTTCAATGGTTTCCTTATTAGGAATTTATTTCTCATGCTTAAATTCAAATTAATTTTCATTTTATGCACAATGGCATTTTTATTGGTGGGAGTATTTTTCATTATGCACAAAAGAAATATGTTGAAACATTGCTTTAACTATAAATTTATATTCACTCATAATTCCAGTCCACCCAGCTGTAAATGGGTACGGATAATCCAGGAAAGATCAATGCCAAGAGGTTTGGCCAAGGACCAGCTGGTAGAAAGGATCCCTGTCACGGCGGACTTGTGAACCTAGTTGTTATCCTTGTAAAATATAGTTGTTTCTTTCTTTTTCTTTTATTACCTGTCATGGCATTTTTTTTGGTGGGATTATTAAGTGTCAAGGTCGCGATACCAGTAATGTCATCCATGTTTAAATCCACGGAACCTCCTGGATATTTTGCTAGCATATCTCGCGTCTTGTTCACGTCGTATTTCTCCTTGAAAGGTGGCGCTACTGAATACATATATCTCAACTGATGTTTATATTTCGTTACAGCACGCAACAGTCTTCTTCCTGAAATTGATCATTTGAAAAAATAAAACATTGTTAAGGGATCTAGTGATCTAATTCTTTGCAGTAACAGCAGATAGAACCCAATTCAGGATTGGATTTTACATCCTGTAAGTTTTCAAAAATTTTCATGGATTCTGTTACTTTATGTCACCAGGTAAGTTCACTGATGAATATACACTCATATTGAATATTATTAAATTTTATGTTCATTTTAAGACACAGTATCACTTCAAAAATAACCAAAAGATAAAGTCCAAACTTCAGCTCCAAATGAAACTGTCACCACAATGCCATAGATTTTTACAAATGTCCCCACTTGTCATCATAGCTTTGTTAACTTAACATCCATCTTCATTCATTATTTTGTCATGTATTTGGAAACAATAAAAAAATCGGAGACAGTGAGACTAAATTGATCATAAACAAGAGTTCCCTCCCTTTCAAAAAATATATTTTACTGTTCCAAGGCGAATACGTAGAGTTACAATTGAAATAACTTTCTGACCCCGAGACGTGACGGAGATTTTTGTTTAAGTTTATAAAAACGCAACCCCATCAATCCTTGCTTTTAAGTGTAAGAAAGAGTCGTTCGACTACACTCATATACTTACCGCTACAGACCGCGGCCATGTTTACTCCGACAGTAAAATTTAAGTTAGTCTCATTCAACCAGACCTATGGTGGTCTTGAATAATAGATGTTTTTATAAGATATCCTACGAAGATCTGATCTTTTAACTACCTAATCCAAATTTATGTCTATTCAGAACAAACTTAAACGAAATGAATGGAGTTTTACGTCATACTCCAATGCAGGATGCCATAAGGGAGATTTTGTTTGGGGGGTTTAGCAATTTCAGACTGTTGAGGGTTCGTTAACGTGCACAGCCCGTAACATACGGGGACTCGGTTTATTGTCCAGCTCTAGAACACCGACAATGGAAAACTAGGCTGAAAAATCCGAAAGTTCATCTCGACCATTACCAGGATGAACACTGGGATCATTAACAAATGAACTCAAATTGTAAAATATATAACAGTTTGCTAAACTCTGTAAATCTTTATTCTTAATGTTCCGAAACAAATTACTTTATTTACTATGCAGGAAAATAACAATTGGGAGGGTAACAGTTGTTCCAATAATCTCTCATGTATTGGGCATATTCTGACGTAACACAGTAACTTGGTGAACAACATACTCCGGACATTTCTCGGTAACATTCGTAGCCTGAAATAACAAACAACTTTCATAGTCAAGTACGATTCGATTACCTCTCGGCTACTTTCGTAAATTTCCGTAACTCCAAAAATAGATAAAATACGATCACGGTGGGCCGTCAAATGCGTCACCTGTATAGTTAAATACATGTATGTCACTTATTTCAAACGCGTCACCTGTTTATGTCACTCGCATTGTCACTTACATAGTGAAAAACGTCACTCTCCAAGTTAAATACGTTAGTTACCAAGAAATGTCACTAGCATAACCAAAAAGGTGATTTGCATACTGAAATACGTCACTAATATATTACAATACGTCACACGTAACTGCATATTGAAATACGCCACTTGCATAGCAAACTACGTCACATGCATAGTCAATTCCGCCATTTGCTCTTGATTTAAAATTTAAAAAAAAAAACAGAACTCACCTTTAGGACAATCATCATTACCCACACAAACTTCTCCTGGTCTAGCAGCGCACCCACAGTTTCCTGGTTGACCGAAGGGGTCCATAGGTCCCCATGGGCCTGCAAAGGATCAAATATTACTGTAAATCATGTTTGCATTCTATTCGCTTGGACGGAGTGTAAAATAAATAAAACATCAAAACTTTCCCTATTGCTCATCACATAGCGTTGCCTATGCAAGGGCAACAACTCGTCAAGAAATATATCCAATTTGAATGTAATGAATGTAATCCTCATCATCAATATAATGGACTTATCTATCTCATGGACTTATCCTACCTCATCAATATAAATGAAAAATCACATGCTGAGTGGCATCACGTTTTCGTGTTGCAAAACCTACCTTCTTGATTGAACTTGATGTTGCCATTGTTGTCTCTACAACTATATCCGGTAGGACACTGACTAGAGTCAGTACATGGAAGATTATTGGGGTCAGTCACTACATCCTGTGGGTGAATCCTGTCTGGGGGAGGTCCCATTGTTGTTGTTGGTAGTGATTCCAGCGGTTGTGCCTCCGGTCTGACCTTGAGCATGGACAATCCGGTTGATACCTAATTAAGCAAGCGAAAAAAATGTCATAATGATAGAATGAATGTTATACGTCGTGGATTGTCATTGTATCTTAGACGTGATAATATACAGATATGATCTATTTGCGACATAGCATCTTGATATAAAATAGAGACGATATCGCGTAGAGACGATATCGCGTAGAGACGATAGCAAATAGCAAACGTAACGTAAAAGTATATAACTTCCTAATCATAATAATTTTTTTTTTTTTTTTCCAATGTATTGCCCCATGGGCTGAATGTGAGACAGGACCATGTCCTTGTGTATTAGACCTCATTCTAACTCAATTAAAATAAAGAGTCTATGTTTGTCTCTATGGGCTGAATGTGAGACAGGAACATGTCCTTGTGTATTGGGCCTAATTCTGACCCATGTAAAATAAAGAGTTTATTATTATTATTATTATTATTATATAAATTGTATAAATTTGTCCTGACGTTATGACGTTATTTACGTTATGACGTTCTGAACAGGACAAATTTATACAATTTTAATTGTTTTCCCCTATTTTGGGAATTTTTGATATAATTTAACATAATAATATATTTCTTAGAGGCGATATCATATTAGTATATTACGTAGAGAATGTAGGCTATATCACATTTATATCGCGTAGAGAAGATATCATAAACGAATATCACATCAAAATATCATAATAACATAATAAGAGAATTAGAGATATCACATACGAATATATGTGTTACGTCTCGGAGTGGACCAGAATTGTCGATCTGTAACTAATTGCTTCATTTTATATCGCCAAAGATCTGTTTAGAGTAAGAAATTAGAGAAATCTGGCCGCCCAAAGCAAACATCTTGCCTTCTTACGTTAACAATTCTATGCCCTTAAGAGTTAACCATTGAATTTCTTACCTGAATCAGGTACGGTATAACCACCTACAAATAGAAGAAGCAAGAAAATAATTACAAGGTTCTGTAGCACAGCGGTTAGAGTGTTGGTTCTTTACGCCATAACGTCATTGCTGTGGATACATTGAAAATTTCGGACGTGAGTTCTAATCTCGATCGGTGAGTGAAAGTTCGATGATCTTGAACTGAATCCAGTGCCGATCCCAGCACTGTAAACACTCTACAAGTATGTTTGAGCAAATGGTTGTAAGTCTTGTTTTGGGGCAGAATTAACTTGTTCGTACATTTCTTATGCGTAAACTCTTGTCTGATCTCCTTCTGCGTCTGCGATCAGAACGGACCAGGATTCTGACTGGCGGTCGCACAGAAATACAGCTCCTACGTTTTTAGTACGTGCACCGTCTGAAACATTCTGTTCTGTACCAATCCGACAGCCTACAATACCGGACACGTACGCCAGTATCCCACTTGTATTTTCAAAAGTTCAAAAAGGTCAAACTTACCGTTAATAAAAGCATGTTGAGCATTTTTAGTTTCGTCTGATAAACAAATGTGGCTGTTAATGATATATATACCTATATACCACGCGACAAAAATGATTGACGCAATTTTGTCGAAACAGCCAATTAGATTGTTAAAATATATATGTCGGTCGCTAGCAGATCCTGTTGACAGTTTCTTTGGTTAACAATTGTTTACTGTTGACTTTTGGTTTGACGTTTGTCAACGGATATTTCAATTTTGAATAAATTTACTCTGAAGCAAACTATTCAAGTAACCCGAAACATCTGCTTCTATTCAAGACGCTGGTAGATATTTTGACAGTGGTGGGTTTGTTTTTTTAGATCATTTTAGATCAGGCAGATGTTTCGGTCTTCTTCGAGATTTTTCTTTCTATAAACACCTTCTTAGGCCTTGGTCTATTACGTTACCCCCCCCCCCTCTCCTATACATCCTTACAATTGTATTTTATGTTTTTTTCTTTGATGTTCCCCGCGGAATATAATTCTTCATGTGAAAAATTCATTATAAATCTGCTACCATTATATGTTTCGTTAAAATGTTTTTGGGATTTCGGGTTCCGTTTTGCGGTTCGTATTAATTCGGTTTGTTACTTCATATGGCTGACAGAATAAAAAACAATTCAACAAATTTTCATTTTCCATAGACTTTATGGTAAACATCAAAGCGCTTCCTTACCCTCTCAAAAATATCAAATTTAGCCCTAGGCTGAAAACCCCTGGTCCACCATCGTGTCCAAACCTTACCCCCATTAACATAACCCGTAATCGTGATACGATGCTAGTCCACCCGCCCAGTGCGTCGTCCTATTCGGCCTGAAGTCAAACATTCAACAATCTAGGAATATAATAGTTACTCATTGCCAGATTACCTCTCACGTCCATCTTGTGAATGACATCCATTTCATTACAGGATGTCAGTTGTCATGACACCCGTTATAATTTTTATTAAAATATAGATTTATATTACAAATTTGGGTCGAGAGTCTTTATGTCACGCGATCACATCCATGTATATCGCCCGAGCAATGGGTAGAGTCAAACTTATTATTAGGCCTATTGATTATAGAATAAAAAAATTTATTGATAAAGTTAAGAATTTTAATTTGTCGTAATATTATTACTATAAAGTCCAGAAGCGGTTTAAAGGATGAGCTGTGTCATGATAAATATTTTTCAGAAATAGATTACTTTATTTATTATGGAGGCAAAAAACAATTGGGAGGGTAACAGTTGTTCCAATAATCAGTCATGTACTGCGCATATTCTGACGTAACACAGTAACTTGGTGAACAACATACTCCGGACATTTCCTGGTAACATGCGTACCCTGAAATATAAACGTACTTCTTTAGACTCGGATTTGGGCTGGGAGAAAGAAGAAAGATTACCGTTACGCTGCCCGGAAATGATTTGCTACTGTACTTTCATTAACATTTACGTCACTGCATAGATATATAAAGAATGTATCAAAAATACGTCACTTGCTTGCGTGAAACACAGCACATCCATACATCAAATACATCACATCCATACATCAAATACATCACATCCATACACCAAATACATCACATCCATACATCAAATACATCACATCCATACACCAAATACATCACATCCATACACCAAATACATCACATCCATACATCAAATACATCACATCCATACATCAAATACATCACATCCATACACCAAATACATCAAATACATCACATCCATACATCAAATACATCACATCACATCACATCACAATACATCAAATACATCACATCCATACATCAAATACATCACATCCATACATCAAATACATCACATCCATACACCAAATACATCAAATACATCACATCCATACACCAAATACATCACATCTATACATCAAATACATCACATCCATACACAAATACATCACATCCATACATCAAATACATCACATCCATACATCAAATACATCACATCCATACACCAAATACATCACATCCATACATCAAATACATCAAATACATCACATCCATACATCAAATACATCACATCCATACACCAAATACATCACATCCATACATCAAATACATCACATCCATACATCAAATACATCACATCCATACACCAAATACATCACATCCATACATCAAATACATCACATCCATACATCAAATACATCACATCCATACATCAAATACATCACATCCATACATCAAATACATCAAATACATCACATCCATACATCAAATACATCACATCCATACACCAAATACATCACATCCATACATCAAATACATCACATCCATACATCAATACATCAAATACATCACATCCATACACTCAAATACACACATCCATACATCAAAATACATCACATCCATACATCAAATACATCACATCCATACATCAATACATTTACATCCATACATCAAATACATCACATCCATACACCAAATCACCATCAAATACATCACATCCATACCAAATACATCACATCCATACACCAAATACATCACATCCATACATCAAATACATCAAACATCATACATCAATTACATCACATCCATACACAATACATCACATCCATACATCATACTTCAATTACTTAGGTCATACACCAGCAATTAACACACTACTTACCTTGTTCATTAAAATAATTTATATCACCATTGACAATCATCATACTCACACAACTATACTCCGGTTTAGCGACACTACTGAGAATCAGTCCCCCGACATGCAAATATATTGAGTCAGTCACTACATCCTCTGGGTGAAATCCAATCTATTTCAACTTTGTTGTGGTCAGCAATGTTGCGTAGTTACGTTGTTCGTCATATCTGATATAGCATTACGAGTCCCCTAATTACCCGAATCCGGTACGAAATAACTGAATGCAAATATAAAAATAATTAGGGGTTTCACACTACAACCAAATCCATGGTTTAATAATAATATACATGGAAGATCAAGCTTGGGAATACTTCGACTCTCTCGACAGATCTGGTGGAGTTTGCGGTGTTGGTTGTGGTGCTTCTGTATAGCTGTACGACGTTCCCGTAGTTACCCGAATCCGGCACGAAATAACTAACTGCACATATAAAAAAATAAGGATTTAGCCTTTCATTCTAACCCACAAGCAAAAGTCGCGAATTTGGTTTGATATAAATGAATATACAATCGTAACAAGATTCAAGCTTGTCCGAAACTTGCTGACTCTATTCCCAGCCTCTGATAGCTACGCTATTTGGACAGATATGGCTGGGGGAGAGTCAGAAAAACTAGGCACCAAAAACTTGGGACTTTCCGCACCTCCGCGGATTTTAAACGTTTTTACCTACCTCGAATCCACTAAACCTGGATTTATTTGGAAAGATGGATGTTTTTGTAGTATCATACCATCAGTATCCCCCAACACCACTCATGTCTATGGTTGCGTACAAGTTTTTTTTCACGAATTTCAACCGCGTAGTCGCCATTTCAAAGATTCAAGCATGATCTTTCATTTACAAATGGACCTTTTGACTAGTCTATACATGCCCGTGGGTGAACCAGAGTTCGTATTGTATTTTTTGATTCTTGTCAATACAGATCCGACAATTGCAAGCGGTTCTCAGTCTGACAATGTTGGCGAACCGGCGTCCGTGTATATCTGTATAACATTCTCTAGCCTTAATTTGATTTCTGGGGGGGTAACTGTTCCGACAATTTCTTACAAACCACTTTCCGGACGTCATATGCAGAAACGTAAAAAACGTATCCCGTTCATCGTTTAAAAAGGCCCAACTTACCGTTAATATGAGTAGTTTCAGCATTTTTTAGTTACGTCTGCTGAAGTAATGCACTTATCGAAGACATGTGATTATATAATGCATCACAAATGATTGACAAACGTAATAAAAAAAAAATATTTACAAGTGATATCAGAAAAAATATTAAATTCCATACGCCCACATGAAATATGAAGCTCATATTAGCCGGCTTCACCAATGTCCATCAGACCACAAATAATTTCGTAAACACCCCAGAGAGCACTACGTGAATTCTAGACTGTTTTGGTAGAAATGTTCATTATCACCCGAGAATGAACCCTGTTATATGTTTTATGAGTTATTGCCCTTGTTCTCCGAAGCATGTAAAAGGATGTGCGCTTAAACATTGTAAAAATTATTGATATTTCATCAAAATGTATAGAAACGTTTGCCAATAAAGCATTTCTTTTAATTGAATTGGGCCAAAAATATCAAATTTTGCCGCAAAAAAACCTATTGATTACTAGACTGGTGCAGATTCCATGGAAACAGATTCAGAAACGCCAACAGAAGGTACAAGGTACCAAGTAAATGTATTTCTAGGAGACATCATTGTATTTCAAAATTTTACACTGACATTTGAGTGACATTACAGGTGGCTTTGAATTAATGCTAATTTTGGGTCTTATAATGTCAGTTTAGTGTCAGATGACATTAGTCCATTGTGATCGGATGTCAATGTCAATTCTTAACAGTTGTTTCTGACATTGGAATTTCGAGCCATTGTTAGATTGACTGTTGTAGCTGAGTTGAAGTGTTGTCGTCATACCCGTGTGTCAGTTAGCTGAACAAAGATGTATGTATGAATCGCACATTTTTTACATATACGATCGTTTCATTTTATTTTTAGGGGAAAACAATTGAGGGTGGGGAAATTGAAGGAACCTGAAAGGGGTAATCGAAAGGACAAGGTTGTGACGTCATTGAACGTCTTTATTTTATTTTATTGAATTGCAAGACCAACAGAGGTCTGACTGAAAAATGGAAAGGTGCAAAACTAATGCTATCAGTGCCCCTGATACACACAATGAGCTTATAAAACCTCTTAACAATTTCTTTAATAATAATATATAGATATTTTAACATTAGCCTTTATCATCCAGTGCCACGTCATACACATAAATGGTCCGAGTGTCAGAGATTATATAACTTTAAACCAATTTTTATTGATACAAAACTACTTTGAAAATATAAATTAACGAAATCACTGAGCAAAAACATCAGGTGTTAATTCCATTTTCTGTTGATGCCTTTCGATCACCGCATCGGCAACGTCGCCTTTATCCAGTTCACGAAGAGCACGTTCCAATTCCCGAATTCTCTCCCTTGTTTTTCCATCTTTCGTTAACTCTTTCCACATCAAAACGCATTTCTCCGATACAGAAACTTTCTCTGCTGCGCTGGATTGACCGAAACCGTTTGGGTTAACATCAAAAATGTTTCTGATAATTTCAGCAGTGGGGATGTTTAACAACATGGCGAACATGATAATGTTAAGGTCGTTTTCCTGACCCAAGAATCGGGCTAACAGCGCCATGCTGCTTTCTGACAGAACTTCAACCTCCTTTGGCTTCTGGATCTGGGGCGGCGGTGCATCTTCTGAAAAAGATCAGACGGTTAATATTGAATCTTTCTTGTCGAATAGGCAACACGACACAGTCGTAGTGTTATGAAAGCATGTGCCTCACTTTCGAAACACCCCCCCCCCCAAACAAACCCAAAAACACCCACCCTAGATATATTCACCGTAAATACGTAAACAGTACTTTTAGAAACTTGAGAAAATGCCAAGATTTGATCTCAACGGACTTGTGAATTACCGTGCTTTACATGATGTTCATATTCTGTTCCTAAAGCAACGTTTGGAACATGTGTTTTGTGGGATTACACGAAAAACTGATAACATAATTTTGAAAATTTATTAACAATTCATTTTAGACGACTCTATCGCTTGAAAATTAACAATAGATATCTTGTTTCGGAGAAGTGTAGGTGTAGCCTAAAACTGAAATGAGATGGATCTTTACGTCCATTCGTATACCCATTGGTTTCGTTCCACATCAACCATTGCAGCTCAAGGTAACAAATCAAATTAAATCAAACCCCTATATTATTATAACAAATCAGCTGAAAATCAAAACTAAATCCTACCTTTATCGGCCATTTTTTGAGATATATAAATAAAGAATATATTGATATTATACTAGGCTATATCATAACGGGTGAACTTATAATACCTTTATTCAAATACTAAGACTTGATAATGGCCTTAACGACACATAAACACATCGTCGCTACCTAGTATATCATATATCAATAATCATCTTTGTAGGGTTTTTATGTGCGTTATTATATGAGACGGTCGGGTATTGATTTGTGGAAATGATTGAAGAGATAGTTTCAATGTAGCCTAATCTGGAATTAATAACAAGGATATAATTTGAGTGAAAAAACAATAGAGTTTTACGCCCTACTACGAAGAGAGATACACATATTTGTTCTAAATCATAATTTTGAGTTTAGAGGCCCCGAAAAGGGGGGGGGGGAATTCCGAGGAACGAGTAATCTATTCGGAAGCGCAAGTAATAGGTCTGGAGGGGCAAGTAATGCAATGGAGTATGGTGTTTTTTTCTTGCAGAAAAAAACTTTTTCTGGATAGTGAACTGTGGCTCTGGATCCGTATTATCTACATTTATCATAAGGAACGTTACGTACGAGTTATGCGATCGAGAAACTGTAGGCCCGTAACAAAGACGTGACAAGGGGTGGGTATCCCCCATAAAAAAGGACAAAAGATAAAATACACAATACTCAACTGCAGTGCTGATGTATTTATTTTTCCCAAATCGTTCACTTTTAAACGATATTTTTGGGATGAAAAGATTATGCTACACTACTATTCAACTTCAAACGAGTCCATTGCTCCTCCAGATACAGTATTTGCCCCTCCGAACAATGTGGTCTGGATATGCAGGACCTTTACCTTGTTCTTCTCCTTCCGTAATTGAAGTGCTCATAGTTATATAAGCTTAGCCATTATTTTCAAATCATTTCTTTAACAATCCATCTTCACATGGTTAAGAAGAATGGACTCCATAGTCTATTATGACGTCATTTCCTAGGCCACGTAGAAACAGTGGTCTCTATTTTTGGTCGAAGGTCAAATTCAAATTTTTCGATGACCTTGAATAAGGTCTAACACAGACACAGACTACTTTGGTTTAGCCTTATGGTGTTCTTAAAAAAAATAGTGGTGGTAACGACCTCTAATCTTTATCGACAATCTTAGGCCCAAATCTGATGACCTCAAAACCACTCATTAAAAGGCCAACGTGATGTAAAACTTTAATACAAAACCAACAGAAACAACAAAAGCACTTATAAAATAAATAAAACCTATGCCATCAAATATTTACTTTACCAGTTGATGGCTAATACTTTTCAGAATAGAAATCTGACATAGGCATTGCCTACAATTAAATAAGTATATAAACTATAAATCTAATTGTGAACAACTTAACACTTTATTTAATAATAATAATAATAGACTCTTTATTTTACATGGGTCAGAATTAGGCCCAATACACAAGGACATGGTCCTGTCTCACATTCAGCCCATGGGGCAATACATTGGAAAAAAAAAAATTTATTCTGTAGAGCAGGGGATGAATTAACGCCTGCCTCTCTGACGCCAGTAAGTAAATTTAACGAGTGGCAAGTAAAATCTAAATGTTCCTGTTGCTTGCACTACTAACAATGCTAATCAAAGTGCGTTCTGTCCACTAATAACTTGTAGGCCTAACCACCTTTAGTCTGATGATCTTGAATAAGTCATCTTCACTCATAATTCCAGTCCATCCAGCTGTAAATGGGTATGGATAATCCGGGAAAGATCAATGCCAAGAGGTTTGGCCAAGGACCAGCTGGTAGAAAGGATCCCTGTCACAGCGGACTTGTGAACCTAAGTTGTTATCCTTGTAAAATATAGTTGTTTTAATATCACTAGCCTATAAGCATTCTAAAAGCACCAAAATAAGCAGATTATGTCTTATTTTTCTCTTAACAACTACTAAACTTACGTCAATACTAAAAATCATAAAATTCTTCACAATACTGGTACAAAATCACAATAAAAATATATAAAACACTCTTTAAAATTGAACAATTAAAAATATGTATTAAAAATTCAATAAATTCTATATTTTGTAACTCTAAATTTATAATCAAATTTAAACCAGGAAAATATAAAAAAAATAGTTAGGGTGGAATGCTTAATATATCTGAAGGCTGGAATGCTTAAAATGACAGAAGCACTAAAAGTATAATTGTTTGGAGCTTAAAATTGAAGCTTAATATTTACGGAATGTTATGATTAAATTACATAAAAAAAGGTACAAAATTACAATATTTGAGATCAAAATAAAAAAAACTTTTGGCAAAAACGGCAAAAATATCAAAAGCACTAGACCTCATCTTCCCCCCCCCTCCTCTCTTCTATATAAGAAGACCCCTTTAACAATCTTCAGCCAATCAAGGCATGAGTTAAAAAGAATTTTTAAAGCAGTTCTGACTATTTTTTCTACTACTTTTGGTAAATGCAGATTCTGGTCTATATTTTTGGAACAACCCCTTGGTATATGAGGATGCTGTTAACTTTCAAAACACAATTCATCTTCAACCATCAAGAGATCCATTACTATTCCCTTGGTTGATGTAGATGCTGGTCCACCTCAATTTTCATCTTCCCTTTACCAAGAACACAAAATAGTCTTCCACCTATCAAGGGATTAAATTACTGGAACTTAAAGGCAGCTGTGGTTATTTTCTCCACTACCCTTGGTAGTTGCAGATGCTGGTCCTCTTCCTTTTAAAAAAATCATCTTCCACCCATCAAGAGATAAGTTAACTAGAGCTTAAAGCAGCTCCAACTATTTTCTCCACTACCCTTGGTAAGTACAGATACTGTTTACTTTCCTGTTTATTCTGGTACTCAAACTGACCACTGTAAGAGGAGTGGGTCTTTTCCAATCTGCAAAATATAATATCAAATGAAGATTGGGACCCGCAGTGGCTCAGTAAGTTAGACACTTTCTTGCCAACCTGAATGTCAACCTAGTTTCCCCTGTAAGTGATACAGGTCTGAGGAACTGACATTGAAAAAGCGTCGTCTTTCAGATGGGACGTTAAACCAAGTCCCTGTGTGCTACAGGCATTGCATGTTAAAGATCCCTCAACAGTTGGAAATTGCAAAAAGAGTAGGCTAATGCCGCTGTCCTGGCAAAATTTTCCTCATTGCACACTGCATGGTATTGCCAGTTGAACCATTAAGTGCAGAAGAGTAGGATGTAAAACTCCATTCATTTCATTAATTCATTACTGTCATAACTTACATTTCTGGCCGTTGACATCAACATGGTTGGGTAAATTATGATGGTTGATATAATCTAACACTGCCAAATAAACACAACATTTATATTCTTCAAAACTGCAAAATAACAAAATCAGGTGAAGTCATCGCTTTGCATATTTTGATCATTAGTTTATCTTGTAAATCTCTCCAGAATGATGTATACTGAAATTCATAGCATAGTCTCTACTTGTGACCTAGGCCAGTGCTTCTATAGGACAATATATAGGTAAGAGAGTTAATAAAATTCATATTTTCCATGGTTACAGAAATTCTCAAATTTCAAATGTCCTTTAGCACAAATCAAAACATTGGGGTATAAATAAATACCACGGCCCTACCGTGACTTACCTATAATAATTGGCATTTGAGGTATAAACTGAAATATATTTCCCCAGTTTCTCCAGACCACAAGTTGTCCTGAAATACACAAACCACAATGCTAGTGAGTGGTTCTCCATTATTGGAGATTTGGCTTATCTTATGGGTTGAACCGTCTTCATTAGCCCATAGGGTGCAGAAAAGTAGGATGTAAAACTCCATTCATATCATTTTATTTTATAGATTGAACCAAAGCTCTGTCAGACATCAAGTATAGGTCTGTAATGTTAAAATCATTCAACTCATACCAAAGAATAATTGACTAGAGCTTATTTTCATAAACAGCTGAAATGTGGGAACATAAACCTGGCAAATATTTCCCCCCAAAAAAAACATTGCCTGTCTGTATTTCCAAATCAGGTGCGGAGAAACTGGACGTTTAATTTCATTTGGACCAATTGAATGAAATTATTACCTATTAGTAGAAAAGTTGCCAATGATAGAAGACATCTTTTTATCCAATAAAACATGTTTAAGTTGATTGTGTGCGGGACTATCAGGCTGTAACCATGGAAACGCATCTTCGTCCTCCAAGGCACCATGGAGACATTCTCCACTCATCCACTTGTGGTTGTTCATTGTGTGATGTATTATTCCTGTTAAAAAACTTTCCTGGAAAATATTGCATTAGATCATTAACCAAAATTATCATATTCGAAAAAAACCTTTTTCTTTTAAACTTACATTAAATAAAATTCAAATTTTAAGGATTAAGTAATCTGATTGGATAATCAAACAAAATTTTAAGTTTTCAATCCAATTAGATTCACCAATCTCTTTGACCTATTTTGTATTTTGCTCACATCTCCCTACCTTGAAGGCCTCCTCGTCAGTTGACACCCACAAGGATCCAGAAACTTCAGCACATGTTTTACTAGTCTCTAGGAAATGGTTGATTATTTCTGGTAACCATGGCAACAGTTCTTGACAACCTGTATGACTCGATGCCTAAAAAAAATCAGAGAAGCTTGAAAAGCATACACACTTAAGAGATTAAAACGTTATTTTTTTGTGGACTAAATTTATTTTATTCAAATTTTTTGGCCGGCAGATGACAAGTTAATGTTCCCTGAACGTAGGCTACCTGAACTATGGTTTTACCAAGAAACTTCGCTCCATCCCACATATCAAAACTTCTCTTGATTTCTGGATATTTCTTTCCTGTTAGAAAAAAAATCAACAATTATTCCATGAAAACATGTTATTTCATCTTGAAAGATCACCACATTTAACTAAAGCGAGGTTTGGCTGCTATTATTAGGGTTGTTATTCATACTGATACTTATACATAAGAATGGAGTTCAAATGAAGACTAGGAAACAAGTACCACCTCTTGGGAGCATGTGTATTGCCGCCATAGCCACAATTGTCATGACGTTACCATGGCGATTAAATAAAATAATCAAGACAACAATGCCAAATGTAATCAAACATTATAATGTGTTTACTTACTTAAAAAGTTGTTAATTTTTGGCTGGATGTTTGTGACTACTTCAATCACTCTTGCACCAGAAGCCTGAATTGATTGAAGAGCTTCTATAAAGGCCTGTAACTCTAATTTCTCAGAATCCACTGCAACATCTACACTGTCTTTATCAAGGATGGAAACATATAATACATCATTTGATTCATAATCTAACACACAAAATGTCAGAAATTTCATCAAATCTTCCGACTGGTCTCTCAAACCACATCCTGGAATAAAAATGCTATAAATTTCTCCAACTAATTCATAGGAGAACGCGTCTGACTTAGTTACCAGAATTAGGACACAAGGATAATTAGGAGACATTTTAAAGGTGTGACTTGGCTGAACTACTTTTCTATACTGAAAATATCATGACTCTTTACATCATTCGACTGATTTAGTCTGGTGTTGTAATTTAATGGACACCAATTTAGGTTCAGGTCTGTTAATTCTATGACGTAATAACTACAGGATCAGTCAAAATTGATTAGCCTATCTGAATATTTAAAACACATTTTTAAGACGGCAACCCTAGCCTGCATTACCGAAATTCTGCACACACCATTCAATCTTTTATATAACAAATAATCAAAAACCAAAACTTACCCACTAAAATGACATCTCGGCCATTTAAAGCCGACAATATTTTCTGCTGTTCTGAATTCCAGTAAGACAATATTTTAGGTTGAACGAAATTACAGTTAAAATATTCGAACGACTCGGCGTTAATACAATCAATATTAATGAGTTTAAATAATAACGCTATTTGGTTATAATTACATCCCGACATCACAATACCAGACGCTAACATCAAATCTCCTAAATGACCTTCACCTTGTAATGAAGGCTGCGATGACCATTCTCTTATCGTATGACCTTTAGAGCATGCCTTAAAGAAAAATAGAAGCTTGAATTAACTTTGTTCCATGATTATCTTTGTCAATAATTCTTAAGCGACATTTAGGGAGTTCACATTAAACAATAGAAATTGATGATGACAATGAAACTAAGTCAGGAGTAGGATACCATAAAATAGTCTCACTAATCTCAAGCTAATAGAGCTCAGTTTCTGCCGTCTGTAGGATAAATCTTGTCATTTTCCCAGTTTAAAATCTAGATTTTTTCTCAATTCAATTTTCGAGAATAATGCTCAAAATCTCGTTATCATCCTTTTGAATAAAGAACAAGTATTTCACTTGACACAATATTGCTTGATAAAGACAGAAGAAACTTCGTCGAAACGTTGCAAGTTTTTTATTAAAGTAATTGTTATCCATATAATTGTGTCAAGTTAATTATTACCTAGTTACTAAATGCCATAGAAAGAAGAAGTAAAAAGAACACTTGACAAAATAGATACTGGTAAACCTAGTCTTAAAAAAACTTACCCAAATAAAGTAGACAGTAGTCCCAGCCTGTTTTTTCACCATACTGACATCTGCTCTACAGTTTTTGACGTTACAATGAGCGGGAGGGTTCTGATTGGCCAACTGTATCAAACAGCTGTTATGAACAATGTATGCGGACTCTCTCGATGCAGCACATGGGTCAGTGACATAAGCTGGTTGAAGAGAAGTCTGGTTAAATCTGATGGCGTCGTTTTCAATACTGTGACCATAATTTAGGTTGAAAACTTCATCGATAGCACTCTTCGGTTCCAGGTCCAATTCATTCTCTCTTTCTTGATGCCTGTTGAAAATGAATACTATTAGAAGGGTTTTTGACATGGTTGTATTTACCAGTACCAGTCATGTCTGACTAAAGTTATGATTGTTGACTAAGCTGTATTTACCAGTCATGTCTGACTAGAGTTTTGGTTGTTGACTAAGCTGTATTTGCCAGTCATGTCTGACTAAAGTTATGATTCTTGACTAAGCTGTATTTGCCAGTCATGTCTGACTAAAGTTATGATTCTTGACTAAGCTGTATTTACCAGTCATGTCTGACAAGAGCTATAAAAACACTGACTAGAAACTTACGGAAATTGTACACCATAGTCACTGAGATCAAAGCTTTGAGTTTTTGTTGCTTTATTCAACTTTCGAGATTTCATGGAACCTTTACGCCTAAAATTAAATTTTAAAAAATTTAAGTCATAAACTATACCGTCCATTTCACCATCAAACTTTGTTTAATTTAAGTCTTAACTTGACAAACAATTATCATATACATACAAAAGATAAAAGATACTGTTTGTGATCATTTATGTTAGAGAAATGAGAAGGCCTACCTTTTACTCGTTCCATTTCTTGGGGAATCTGTTTGAAGATAGCTGAAATATGAAAAAGCAAAAAAAAATCTAAAATTTATAACATTTATAGTCAGAATAGTACATGAAAGGGGCTATTCTAACCCCTGTTTATAACAAATCCATAAGTGGGCAAGGTTCAGATTACTGATTCAGTTTGTATAAGAGAACCCTACTTTTGAAAAGCATGCCCTAAAAACAGCCTATTTCAGTACAAGTTATGGTAGATGTATCTACCCTTTTTGGTGGAAACATTGAAACTGGAGGGGAAGGTAGTAAAACAATACCTTCCTTTTCATCACTTGAAAACGTTACCTGTATGTGTAATGAAACGTTGTGCTGTTGTTAATAAATAGAAGTCTATATCCATAACAATTGTTCTCTCTTAATGTGCAGTTATACTTCTAAATGTCTTACAAGGATTACCTTCCAACAATGTTTGTCATCATCCCCCTTGTAAAGTTAGTCCCTTAAGGCCTTATCTGAGTCGGAACCGAACCTGGAAGTGAAAGTGGTGATTCCATTCACTTACCTGTCAATCAGCAAGGTCGCCAAAGCTTCATCAGACAGTTGTAAAACCGATTTCAGCTCATTCCATCGTAGCCCCTCACTTTTAATGTCTATCCGACCTCTTTCAGACGCCATTTTCTTCTTTATTGAGACATAAAATCATAAAAATTATCAATTATTTCTGTGAATCATTGGAATTTGACGCCATATTGTTTACATTGACTTCATTGATTGTCCAGTCTTTCTTATAACATAAATTCAATGGTCAACAACGTCTGGTAAATCAAGCAAACAGAAACTCGCTTCGTCTCTACATCCGACTTGCTTAGCCTCTACCCTACAAAGGTCAAGGTTCAATCAATATTTGTCAACAACACAACGTGGTGAAGTTCCATATTTTGACAGCATGAACATGATTGGGGGCTAGTTCAACCATTTTGAACTATGTCCGGTGGAATAGAAGTGAATACTTCGTATAAAGGCGTGGCGGCCTCATGGCTGGGCTTAGATCCTAACTTTTATTCCAAAAAGAGAAAGGCAGTTGCAGCCGATGACGACCCTTTGAATGGTCTCTCCTGCAATGGCGATGGCAGAGGCGGTGGGACCAATTTCACTAAGCATAAAAACTTGAAGAAACAAGACCCTGTCAGGTTTATTTGCCTTTTAAAATCAACTGGAATTATCAAAGCCTGCACTTCGGCCTATAAAAGGCATAAGAATCAAACAAAGCACTTAGATCTTTTCCATTCAAATGAGGCAAGGGCATGCACAGGTACCAGTTATTCATACTGGTAATTGCAGAAGTCCTCCTTGACCTGTGCTTCTGTGATATTCAATTTTACCAGTGATTGCTCTATAGTCTTGGTTATTGGCCTTTAGCTTGTCTATTTAACAAGAAGTCGAATCAGGTCACATTGCTATACTAATCTCAAACTTCAGCTTCCTTAAAAGGAGTTATTATTTAATTGAAGGTCAGGAGGAAAGAACACATTAACCAAACAACAACAGAGTAGCAGCGAAAAGAAGAAATCTGAAATCATTAAAACAAACAGTCTGATTAAAAATAAGATAGAAAAGAGATTACAGTTTAATACTAGAGATAAACATGAGTTTAAAGGTGAGAAAAATTGAGTTTTTATGGCCGTGTCTAAAAGTGAAACTGCGTCTTACAATGGACATAATTTTTAAGTTCTCAAGAATGGTCAATATGGTCAGTGAACTTACTTTGTGTCATAAAGTCACCGAATCTGGTAAACGCTTGATCAATTTGTTAAGCTTTTTTCAATAATCAAATGAATGTTTATGGATAATTACTTAGTTTTAAAAGATTCTGTTTTGTTTATTAGTGGGTCAAAAAAAAAAGAGAAAAAAAAAGGCCTGATTTGCTTGGTAGGGTCTCAATATGGTGGTCATGGGCTTTACCTCAGTCAGCAATATCAAGTCTGATGACCTTTGAGAAGTCATTATTCCAGTTGACCCAGTCAGAAATAGATCAAGATATTTTGGCAAAGGATCATCAGGCAGACAAAAGTATCCAAAATATTAAAAGAACCATGACTGAATGTTCCTGTTTTATTTTCAGGTAAAAAAAGGAAATTTTGTGAAGAAGAAGACGAAGAAGAAAGTAAAAGTTTTCAAGTGAAAAATAAAAAAATGGACCCTCAGACGAAGGCAGCATCATCAACATCTCAAGGACAAACAATACAAGAACTTAATACCCGCTTGCTTGACCCTAATCTTTCTAAAAAAGCTCGGAAACGCATCAGAAAGAAAATAGCATCTTTAACTACTTGAAGTGAAATCATTTGAAGTTATATATCCTCCTTCCTTTAATGAACTTAACTGAGGCCCTGTGTGCTACAGGCTGTGCACGTTAAAGATCCCTCGACAATTGGAAATTGCAAAAAGAATAGGCTAATGCTGCTGTCCCAGCAAACCAAAATAGCTTGTATTAAAGTAAATGAAATAGAGTTTATTTCCTACTTTTCTGTAATTTATTGGACAAATGATGACGGGGCTCAAAAATACATCAGAAACAAAATAACTCATTTTATTATTCAAATATGTCTACTTTCATGTGCCTTTCTAAGGATAATGAAATAAATCAAAATTTTTTAAATTTTTTACTTGGACAGTGAAAATGAATCCTGAAATTCCTCAGGCAGCTCATAGGTTGTTTAAACAAATCTTTCAATCATAATCAATTAATTTAAAACTTTACAAAATACATCAATTCGTTTGCTGTTTTCTTATCACTAACAGCACAAGTTCCGTGTTTTTCCCATTCGTGTTTCCATCATCTGACTCACTGATTCATTTTCTTAAGCAGCTGCTGTCCAGATTTTTTGTCCACACAGCCTTTTTTGTCAAAATTGATTTTCTAGCAGAAAGTCCTACTCAGGAACTGCCTGTTTTTCTGGTTACTCCTGACATTCTAGTGATGAATGCCATTTTGTTTACATTGTTAAATGAATTAAATAGATAAATACTATAAAAGTTTTGTATCTTTTTTTTGTCCTAACATCATTGCTTCTGAGAGTCATAGCTGTATTGTCATGGACGTGATCTCCACATAGGCCTTTGATAAATGTTGAAGATACAAAACCCATCATCAGGACAGCTACAGATGATTCTTAAATTTATAAGTACATGGTTACATGGTTAAAGGTTCCAATTACTACGAGAAAACAGACCACACTTAATATATGACAGCAATCGTAAGAGTTGCCTCCCATTGTCTATACACATTCATCCATTTCGTAAAATTTTCAAAAAGCATTTATGGTGCATAAAACTGTGAGGCACGATTTCCTTACCCCTCAAACTCCCGAATACCTAGTTCTTTGAGCCCCTCATCCCCTTCACCCTCTCCACCCTAATTATTCATGTAAATGCAACTCCCCCACCGCTCCGTGCATAAGCTATCCTACAATCAGATGGATATTTGAATCGTGTTTATTTTAAGTTCATGCAAGATAAAATCTCCCCGGACCAGGTGATCAGATGGATTAACTAAGCTAATAATAATAATATCATAGACGATCTTAAAGGGATTCCTTAATATTTCCTTTTCTCGACACTATGTTCGTCTACAATGTCACACATGTACATACGTGGAGCCGGGATAAAGGGTGTTAAGGCCGTTAAACCAAATATACCTTCTCCTATCTGTGTAACCCTTTTGCCCTATCGAAATAGCATTATGTAATTGTAATGCGGGTGGTTGAGATTGAACACCGTTCAACCGGAGGAATGTCTGGTTTAGTATAAACATGGGAAGCCATACAGCTTTCATTCCGGAAAGTTTGACTGAAAGTTGAAAATGAGCTCTATCAGCTCTCTTGTTTTACAGTCTCTTTAATCCCTCTTACCTACTAATCTAGATAAACTCTCGATGTCTCGCAGATTCAAAGATATCGTAAGTTTTATTAGTCTACTGGCTTATAAATACCTGTACAATTTCATATAAAACACAAACAACCCTTGTATACCAGCATTGACATCGAAACACTCTTTTGAATTAGTGAGTCTTAAAATTTTCATCTTTAGATAGAGGGGGGGGGGGAAACTACTATCTCGTAGTTCCGGGAAAGCACGGGCCTAGGAATCAGACCTAAAAAGAAAATAACTTACGTATGTTTTCCGAGCTCATTTCCTGGGAGCTACTTTCTTCGGAGCTAATTTCCTGGGAGGTACTTCCTATTGAGCTAGATATGGCTACAGGAAGCGCTAACAAGAAAATGCCCAAAAGAGTCAGGGTGAAGTATGAGGAGTTCATGTTGAATCTGAAAAGAATATTAAAATGTCGTATTGTCTGGGTCGCTTCTTACTTAAGTTGATCAATACACAAATAAAACGTTTTGGATTTGAGCTTCGTACGTTTAAAAATTAAACTACCTCTAAAGATGAACATTTTAAGACTCACTTATTCAAAAGAGTGTTTCGATGTCAATGCTGGTATACAAGGGTTGTTTGTGTTTTATATGAAATTGTACAGGTATTTATAAGCCAGTAGACTAATAAAACTTACGATATCTTTGAATCTCCGAGACATCGAGAGTTTATCTAGATTAGTAGGTAAGAGGGATTAAAGAGACTGTAAAACAAGAGAGCTGATAGAGCTCATTTTCAACTTTCAGTCAAACTTTCCGGAAAGAAAGCTGTATGGCTTCCCATGTTTATACTAAACCAGACATTCCTCCGGTTGAACGGAGTTCAATCTCAACAACCCGCATTACAATTACATAATGCTATTTCGATAGGGCCGAAGGGTTACACAGATAGGAGAAGGTATATTTGGTTTAACGGCCTTAACACCCTTTATCCCGGCTCCACGTATGTACATGTGTGACATTGTAGACGAACATAGTGTCGAGAAAAGGAAATATTAAGGAATCCCTTTAAGATCGTCTATGATATTATTATTATTAGCTAAGCTTATCCATCTGATCACCTGGTCCGGAGAGATTTTATCTTGCATGAACTTAACATAAACCTATCTTACCTCGGAGATTCAACCATATCGCAAGTTTTATTAGTCTACTGGCTTATAAATACCTGTACAATTTCATATAAAACACAAACAACCCTTGGATACCAGCATTGACATCGAAACACTCTTTTGAATAAGTGAGTCTTAAACTTTTCATCGTTAGAGGTAGTTAAATTTTTAAACGTACGAAGCTCAAATCCAAAACGTTTTATTTGTGTTTTGATTAAATTAAGTAAGTAACGACCCAGACAATACGACATTTTAATATTCTTTTCAGATTCAACATGAATTCATGCTTCACCTTGGCTCTTTTGGGCATTTTCTTGTTAGCGCTGCCTGCTGTAGCCATATCTATCCCAATAGGAAGTAGCTCCCAGGACATTAGCTTGGAAGAAAGTGGTAAGTTATTTTCCTTTTACGAATTCTGTACCCATACCACGTTCGTAAAAGATTGGCATGTCGTAGTGTTGTACCAGTGCATGTTATGTAATTTTAAAGGGACGCTGCGTCTTAGCATGAACATAGAATTTTAGTTCTCAAGAATGGTCAATATGAGTAGCCTATATATTCATTAGTGAACTTACCAGGGATCATAAAGTAACCGAATCCCTAAAAATCTTGAAAACTATCAAAAAATGCATATGTATGGATAATACCTTAGTTTTTTTTTATATTTGTTTATTTTTGTGTTATTTATGGCAGCGGGTATATTTACTGATGAACAGAGCTCTTATTGTCCAAGTTTAAGATTTTCAAATTTATGTTCATTTTAAGACGTATTATCCCTTTAACTTATTATTTCAGACTGTGAGCTACAATTTACCAATCAAGAACCTGAAGCATCGGATTTTAACGACAATCTAATCGCTCCACCAATTAGTCCTCTTGCCCAACCTGCAGACTGTGCTGCCGCATGCACCGCCAACCCCGCTTGTGTTAGTTTCATTTGGTTCAGTCCTGATCTCTGTTTCTTGTTCGGTACAGAGTTTGATAGTTCTGAATTGTTCCCGACTACGGGAGGCGAGCAATCAGTGGGTGCTGTATGTCGCGATTAGACCAGCTCGCCGAACTCAATATCGTACCTTTTTATGATTTAATTTGCTTTAAATAATTTTTAATGGTTTTGCTTTTAATAATGTAAATAGTTTTGCGTTGAATAATTTGGATATATGTTTTTTCAAAAGTTTAAATTTTTACTTGTAAAAGTTTGTAAATTTCAGTTTATAAAAGATATGAGCCTTTTTTTCTAATTTATCATTCGACATATAAATGATTATTTTGAGTTCACTGTTATAGTTTATGTGTTTGAGCCGCTTTCACTATTTCCCTATAAGAATTATTTTCAGTTTGTTTTTTGAATAAATTTATAGAGAACCTCCGATTTGTTGTTGTTTCAGCTTCAATTATCCTAGATTCTTCCCTATTAACAAGGGAACGTGGGAATGGGAAAGCCCTGTATTATTTCGTCTTATGACTCGCTATAAGGCTAGGGAGAATGTATACGAAACAATGCGTGATTCACATAAGGAAATAATGCACACGGACGTAATTCACCGCCATTTTGAATTACTACTACTACCGATGAAAGGATATAATATTTCAACAAAGTTTACAAACCACACTTAAAGCTATTTCTAAAACTTTTATATGTAGGCTGAGATTATATGGGCCTATTCAAGCCCCCCCCCCATCATCAATTCCTTTTTATACACAGTAGGCCTAATGAATAACAAGTCTTCATCAATTCCTAAACACCCAATATCGCGTTTAGTTTTCAAATAAAGCATACAACAGTGTTAAAGGTTTATTACCAAACAAATTATGCACCAAAAACAGTAGTCTCAGACTCCCAGACTATTCCTGTCTACGACAGTAGGCTCCATAACCATAGATGGACTGGATTATAGAGGCTACAAAGACAGGAACCAGAAAACAATTGAACATCTACATTACTGGATAATAAACGAATTCTCGACAGCTTTTTAAATGTCTATCATTGTGGTCGAAATCTTCAGCATTTTTCATCTTATAGACTCCTCTCTGGACGAGAGAGATCATCCTAGTCTCGTCATCTTTCAAACGTCGGTTCTTTTCAAACTTCAAATTTATCGTCTGAGACTTAATGAACGTTGTTTCGTATCCAGCAGACGTCATCTTTCCATTAATACAATCTATCATTTTGAACTGCTTATCAAAGCAGACCTCAATTTGCTCAAAATAATTCTTGTCTTTAAATGTCCTGCACATAATAACTGGTTCGATCCCTGAAAAATATTTCTTGAGCTTTTGAGAGACGGAAGTGACGTCGTAGGGCTTGGTTTCCGAGGGAACAATATTTAAATTATTGAGAACAGAAGTAATATTAATAGCCTTAAAAAGTTCTAAGACTTTACCAAAATACATCAATTCGTTTGCTGTTTCCTTGACACCAACAGCACAAGTTCCGTGTTTTTCCCATTCGTGTCTCCAAAGTTGGTCTTTGGACTCATGGATGAACAAATCCGGCCAATACTTTAAAAGATCGCCCATCAAAGGTTTAAGCTCGCTGATAGAGAAATTGGTACCACCACATGAGATTGGTGGCTCGCCTTGTAGTCGAGCCGGCCACAGACCGTGAATAATCCAACCCTCTAGATTTTTTAATGACTTCTTACAATCTTCTGCCCCCATACAAATAGTCTTCGGCCATGAAGTGGACAAAAAAAATAAATCAAAGCTTTCTGGACCTTCAGTAAATCTCTCAAACATTTTCGCCATTGAAAACTTTTCCCCATTCTCGAATCCAGGCCTGGCATCGATAGGTCTTACGGTGACGACAACGAAACACAAAACAAAAACACTTAAAGCTAAATGCACCATTTTCTGTAGTAGGTTACGGCAAAAAGAAGGCTGCAAACCACAAAACACTAGAACACTTTCAGCTGAGTCCTAAAGTCACTGAAATGAAAAATAAAAACAGAAATAAAATCTTTTCAAACCGATGAAAAAAAAATGTTGAAATTATGAAATTATTCTTTTTTTTCCTGCGAAAAGCCTTAGAAAGAAGGTAATTAGCCTTTAACTTAGTTTTAAATAAAATAATGTAAACAAATAAAATTTTATCAGGTGATAATTTATTAATATCCGTTTCAGCTTCAATATTAACACTCACCCAGAAACGGTACACCGTGAAGAATGGAAATTGCTGATAATGTCCGAAATGGCTGACGTTGTTCCCTGGTAAAGGAGACAACTAACTGACTCTTGTATAAGTCGCACCTTTTTCATACTTTGAGTTTCTTTAAATACCTCATTTCGTTTCGATTATTCATGCATATTCAATGAAATGTGAAATGCATCATTGAAAAACTTCCTGTTGGAATAAATAGAGGCCTGTTTTTTAGTGAATTAGTCCGGGACTACTGACAATAATCTAGCCCGTTATAACTCGACAGATGTCGGTTATCTGTAACCGGTTAAACATTAAAACATAAGTATGTACATCATTTTGTTACCTATCATACAATACACTAAAATTTTATTGTACAACGTTTCAGCAATTTACATTCATCATCAGTTTATATGGTAATACTACTCAACGTTTCAATAATTTACATTCAACATCAGTTTATATGGTAATACTACTCAACGTTTCAATAATTTACATTCAGCATCAGTTTATATGGTAATATTACTCAACGTTTCAATAATTTACATTCAGCATCAGTTTTTATGATATACTACTCCTTATATTTATTGTACACAATTATAATACTGCTCTATAGGTTTTGGTATATAACGTTTCAACAATTTACATTGTCGTCAGTTTGTATAGAATTCCACCCATGGGGACAAACAGAAACTGTTTATTTTATATGGGTCAGAATAAGGTCCAATACACAAGGACATGGTCTTGTCTAACATTCAGTCCATAGAGACAAACATAGACTCTTTATTTTACATGGGTCAGAATTAGGTCCAATACACAAGGACATATTAAATGAACAGATGTTTCGGACTACTAATTTATACCGTAAGATTTTGAGTCATAATATTTGCGGTGCTATCCTTGAGATTTGAATACAAACTTTAAAGTTATAGGGCCCCTTAAAATATCCAACAAAATGAAATTTTAAATTTTCAAAAATGAGTCTTTATTGGTGGTGTCAAAACCAGAATACAAATTTCCCCAGTTGTCCAAAAACACCATAAGCTAAAACAAACATTCACCTGAAGTAATTCCGAAACAAGCTTATAAGCGTTTTTTAGTCATTACTAATTTTAACGGACTTACATGTACCGTGTAATAAAGAGATTCTATTCTTTAGTCATGACGCCTGGTAAGTCTAACTGATGAATATATACTCTTATTGACAAAGTTTAAGTTAGAAGTGTTTTTCAATAATTACTTAGTTTAATAGATATACCATGTTATATAGAGTTTCTATTCTTTAGTCATGACACCTGGTAAGTCTAACTGATGAATATATACTCTTATTGACCGAGTTTAAGTTAGAAGTGTTTTTCAATAATTACTAAGTTTAAAAGATATATCATGTTATATAGAGATTTTATTCTTTAGTCATGACACCTGGTAAGTCTAACTGATGAATATATACTCTTATTGACCAAGTTTAAGTTAAAAGTGTTTTTCAATAATAACTTAGTTTAATAGATATATCATGTTATATAGAGTTTCTATTCTTTAGTCATGGTACCTGGTAAGTCCAACTGATGAATATATACTCTTATTGACCAAGTTTAAGTTAGAAGTGTTTTTCAATAATTACTAAGTTTTAATAGATATATCATGTTATATAGAGATTTTATTCTTTAGTCATGGTACCAGATAAGTTCAAATGCTGAATATGCATGCACACCCCTATTGACTAAGTTTGAGACATTAAATTGTATCTCCATTTTAAGAGGAAGTATACCTTGAATCGGGAAATATTTCGGAGGAAATTGATTCTTCTTTTATGTCATGGGTGTAGAATTAGGCCTTGGGGTTGAAACCTGCATTGGTTGTGGGATCCGAATTGATCTTACCCTGATTCGAATCCATGGTAATCAATCGCCTAGCAGACGACAATATAACTCACTACCGACTGTCAGAGCTATTCCATTGCCAAAGGTTTGAAGTGAAATCAAGCCGTAAACTATTTATTTATTTTGTTTCTATTTTACTTCTCCTCGGTGCAGAAGAGTAGGACGTAAAACTCAATTCATTTAATATTCTATTCCTCATTACGTTCACAAATCACATATGAGACAGCATGCTGTGTGCAATGAGGGAATTTTGGATGAAAAAATGATAATCATTAATACTTAGCCTAATTCCTTTGTATGTTTCAAATTGAGGATGTAATTTTATTCTGATCAAATTGCATAATTGGGTTTATCTTTATTTAGCCTATTTTCGAATTTTATCATGTGAGGCTCTCAGACGTAGGAGCCGCAGAATAATTTGGGAGTGACAAAACTTCCATTTTTTATATGATTAAAGTTGAAAATATATTTATTATGAGAAAAGAAATTGACTTGCGAATTCAAGTACTTATTGTGGTCTGTTGCTTAAAATTTAGAGTTATGTCCCTTTGTAGGTGTCGTTCAATATGGCAGCCTCCTATATGAAAAAGTGAGACGTGTAACATTAATTTTAATTTTCAATGAAAATGATTATATTGAATTAAGGTAACAATCACAGGCCGTGATTTGTTCCCATATTATCTATTTATCGGTTGTGATTTTCCTTGAAACCATGGCACCGATTGTCAGCCTTTAGACTGAACTGAAAACGTTTGTTTTTATTTTGACAGCAACTTTCTGAAGTCTATTTTTAGTTCATAACTGTCATCAGACGACATCGAATCGAGTGTTTTTCATCGTCTGCGTGTGTGTTGATATTTTATTGAATAGTCAGAAAACGAAAGGAAGCTATTAGACTTTCTGTCGTTTATTCCAAAGCTCGCCAAGAGACAAGTGTTTCTACAGAAGGGGAAACCCAAAGTAGAAATAAGCCATTGATCAATCTAAGTTGAAAAACTAATAAAAATGGCAAGTCAGCAAGGTGCTAAAGGAAATCCAGCAACTACCAAGAAGTTGTTAGAAGGTCTACAGAATGATTTGAAAACTTTGTCATCGGAGAGCAAAAGGAAATTCACAGAAGTTAAAGAGGTAAAATTGAATTTCTGTTGCTTCTACATGCTGCCAGGGTCAATTTCTGTTGCTTCTGCATGCTGCCAGGGTCAGTTTCAGTTGCTTCTGTATGTTGCCAGGGGGAGATCAAACATCATGTTAAGTTGAAATGATAAACTTTGTATAGCTCTGCATCAATAAAAGAAAGTTTTCTATGTTTTGACAAAATTGTAAGATAGATATTTTGAGAGTCAATGAACAATCAATGGGCTGTTTCAAGTAGTCGTCTGCTAGATAATTAGATGAGGTTGAATCCAACTGGCCACACCTGAGCTGGAATTAGGTAGCCCCCATCTGGAACTATAGTGTCGTTCTTACCTCATAGAAATGAAACAACAGACCTGAACCTAATTAGAGTCTATTTGGACAGACTAAATAAGTTGAATGATCTAAAGAGTCATGATATTTTCCAGTATAGAAAAGTAGTTAGGCGAGGTCACGCATTTAAAATGTCTCCTAATTATCCTTGTGCTTGTGTCCTGATTCTGGTAACTAAGGCAGACATGTTCTTATATCAAGTCTTATGGATTTACTTGTATGGTTGCCATTGATAATATTTATTTTTTCATAATAATTTTTTTCAGTCTGCAGAAACAGTCCAGTTGAAGCTACGCACTATTTCAGCCAAGAATGAAAATTTTATTACAGGTAAGGTTTACCTATTCATTTGTAGAACTGGAACTCAAAATGTAAAATGGCTAAACCTTTATATTATGAGGGGACACTTAATCATTTTAAAACATTTAATACCGTGATGATCAAGGTTTATCTAATAGAACTACGAGGGGAGGACATCAATGGCTGACAATCGATTATAATATTAACATGTACTTGTGTATTTTTGTTTTTTTTCTTCTTTTTTTTCCCCCAATGTATTGCCCCATGGGCTGAATGTGAGACAGGAAAATGTCCTTGTGTATTGGACTATTCTGACCCATGTAAAATAAAGAGTTTATTATTATTATTATTATTACTCTTGTATTTATTAGGATCCTAATGAAATAATGTTTTAAAAAATAACTGATTTTTTCGGTATAAAATCAAAACCACTACAAATATGTAATAAATGAAACAAAACAAGATATTCAGATATTATCTCTATTTCAATAATATATTGGCTCTGAGTTGATTGGTATTGATTTTGAAATTTGGATAACCCAAGAAAAATGACAAACTAATAAGGACTTATAAGAGAAAGTGGGGTATTGCACTCGAACAAGAATCCTGAATTGTATATGTAAGAAAAAATAAAAATCAAAACCATCGAAAATATGTGATAAATATAATATATTGGCTCCAAGTTGATTGGTATTGATTTTGAAATTGGATAACCCAAGAAAATATGACAAACTAATAAGGACTTATATGAGAAAAGTGTGGCAGTGCAATTAGTGCTCCTGAATAATGTATTCGATAAGGTAGAAAACTTTTGTATTAATATTTTGCAAAACTTTCCGATGAAATAATTTCAATTCTTTTACCATTTTTCAGGTTTAATTCCAGCAAGCTCTGAAATTATCCAGCCATTTATATTAGGCTGTGCCACTAAAAATCCCAAAATAGTCCAGCTATGTCTAGCTTCAGTTCAAAAACTCATTTCACATGAAGCAATTTCGACTGTAAGTTTACCTTTTTACCTTTGTTAATGATTTCCTTTAACCTTATACAGTGTGCAATTAAGTAAATTTTTCTAATGGGATTAAATAGCTTTTATGTTTATTAACAAGTTTTTACTGATATTTTGTGCAGCAGATTCATCAATAAACATGTTAGGCTGTTGATGAGGCCAGTTTAGAAGAACTAAATTGAGTTAGCAATACAGCTATTATTGACTGATCCAATATTGTCTGACAGACGATTACTGGCCAAGGTAAGACAGTGTCAGGGTTCTTGTTGTGCTGTTTTTGCCAGTCATAACTGATAGAAGCTAAACACTTGAAGTTTAAGTCTAACTAGAGCTCTAGTTGATTTGACTGTATTTACCAGTCATGTCTGACTAGAGCTCTAAACGGTTGATTTGACTGTATTTACCAGTCATGTCTGACTAGAGCTCTAGTTGATTTGACTGTATTTACCAGTCATGTCTGACTAGAGCTCTAGTGTATGCTAATTTCCTTTCGTTGCACCTTGCATAGAATTACCTTTTTTAGCCCATTAGGTGCAGAGGAATGGGAGGTTAACCTTATGTACTGTAAGTTATCTGATAAGATTTTTTTTTTTTATTTTCTGCCATCTTACTTAGCCCACATAAAACTTAGTTCATTGCATTTTTATTTCATTTTCTGTTATTTATCTAAAAAGGATTTTTTTTATTTTGTAGGCTCTAGTATTGTGTTTTCGTCTCCATTTTACTAAAGATAGTACAACAATCAACACAGCAGCTGCCACCATTAAACAGTTAGTTAGTATTGTATTTGATAGAGTTGTAGCAGAAGACAAACTAGCTACTAATGGTGAGTAGGGATGAGTTTTTGAGAGGTAGTTTCGGTCCATGGGAGAGGCCATATTGTCCCTTTGCAGAGGCCATATTGTCCCATGGGAGAGGCCATATTGTCCCTTTGGAGAGGCCATATTGTCCCATGGGAGAGGCCATATTGTCCCTTGGGAGAGGCCATATTGTCCCTTGGGAGAGGCCATATTGTCCCTTGGGAGAGGCCATATTGTCCCTTGGGAGAGGCCATATTTTCCCTTGGGAGAGGCCATATTGTCCCTTGGGAGGGGCCCTATAGAGCTGGAATCTTCCTCAAGGAAAAGCAAAAATTGATGTCCCAGGAAAGGTTGAGATGAACTTTTGGATTAATGTAGGTTGCAAGCATGAAATGGAGCAAGCGTCTAGTCGTTTAGAATGAATCCAGGCCCCGTATGCTACAGGATGTGCACGTTAAAGATCCCTTGACAGTTCGAAATTGCAAAATGAGTAGACTAATGCCGCTGTACTGACTTAATTTTTGCTTATTGCACACTGCATTAGACCATGCAGAAGAGTACTCAATAAAACACTGTTCATTTCATTTCAAATTGTGACCATCTTCATTAACCCATTAGGTGTAGAAGAATAGGATGTAAAACTCCATTTATTTCATTCATTTCTGCTGAAACCTCATTGATTTAATTTCAGAGCCATTAGTAGAGATGGATACAACAGAATTAAAAGCAGGAAGTAAAACCCCACCCAAATCTTTAAAACCATGCGCTGGAGACGCCTATTTATTGTTCCAGGTGAGGGGAAAATTTTATAACCTGAAAAACCTCCGGGCACCATTTTACAGAAAAAATTAATCAGGCACTTTAGTCTTAAATAAAATAGATTATTTTGTAAATCATGCCATGGTCAAAATATTTATTTTTTAAATTTTTTGCAGGACTTATGTCAGTTGGTGAATGCAGATCAGCCATTTTGGTTGCTAGGGATGACTGAAATGACACGAACATTTGGTTTAGAATTATTAGAATCTGTTTTAAAAACATATTCACAAGTTTTCACCAAGGTAACCATTAACCTTTGACCTCCCATTATTCAAGTTCAACAACAATGGGAGAGAACTATTTTTATAGGGATAACAGGCTTGTGGCAGCCAAGCGTTCTTAGCGACGTTGCTTTTTGATCCTTCGATGTCGGCTCTTCCTATCATTGCGAAGCAGAATTCGATGAGCGTTGATGAAGCATAATATTTTTTCATATACTGATGTCCCTTATATTGCAAATTTAGATTTTTGGGAGGCAATTTTCTCATTTAGATTATATTTTTTCCTGTATTTTGAGTTAAGATATATTTTAAAATAAAGATTCTGTTTTTTGAAATACCCTATTATTGCTTACCCCTTCTTATCTTGGAGTAAATATTAGTTTTTCATATACCATATAATTCTGAATATAATGCTCACCCCTTTTCTAGTATATTCTATTTTTTTCAGTACCCCGAGTTTAGCTTTATGTTAAAAGAGCGAGTCTGCCCACTAGTGATCAAATTATTTTCTCCTAGTTTAAAATATCGTCAGGGAGCCCCTCCCCAGCCTTCGCCAGCTCCCGTAGAGAAGCCATTTTTCCCGATAGTGATGAGACTATTGCGAATAATAGCAATCCTAATTAAATATTATTACCAGTTGCTGGTAAGTTTCGTTGATTTTTGTTGTATCGGGGATGGGGTGTAGTTCAGTTGGTTAGAGCTTTGGAATCTTGAAACTATTGGCTTGTGTGTGAAGAAGACATTGGGCGAGGTCAAATCTTGTGTTAGTGTTTCGTGTTAGTGTTACGTAGTTTATTTGGTGTTATAATACAGTGTACTCTGAGTAATCCGACATTTCGGGACTGCAAAATAATGTCAGATTAGCGAGTGTGTCAGATTACTCAGAGTACACCGTATATTAACATGAAGAATGAGTTCAAATTTAGTGTTATGTGATGGTGTTAACACTAACACGGAACACTAACACAAGATTTGACCTCACCCATTATGTTGGTTGGTTTCAATTAGTGTTTTATAGGCAGTAATAAGGTCCCTGCTTCCCTCAATACATCTCCTGCCCCACAGACCTCCTCGATAATTCCTCATGTTTTTATGTATCCTAGGTAACAGAATGTGAGATATTCCTCTCATTATTGGTCAAGTTTTTGGATCCAGAGAAACCACTCTGGCAGAGATGCTTAGCTTTAGAAGTTCTGCATAAACTGAGCGTTGATCCACAACTAGTCAAGTAAGTCAATTTAAATCAGAAATATTGAAAGTGTCATAAGTTGCTCTGAGGCCATATTCTCGAAAACTTTACTAAGATAAAATCCACATCTTAAGAATCTGTAATCTGATTGGATAATAAAACTAAAAATTAAATCAATTTAAGTAATTGACCAATCAGATAACTGGAACACTAAAATAATCTTATCTGATTGATAAGCCCTCTATTCTGTTTCAGATTTTCGAATTTCGTCGAGTAGGACGTAAAACTCCATTCATTTCATTTCATTTTTTCGAATTTCGTCCCATAGGGCAAAAAAACTGTGATGCAAATAAATTATTTGATTCAGACCCTGCGATCACTAAAATTGATTTTAAATTTAGTTTTATCCATTCATTTCATTCAAAATTTAAGAAAGGTTGCAACCCTCTATTATGTTTCTCAAATTTCATTTTTTAAATTTTCAGATCGTTTGTAGTAAGTTACGATATGAAACCACATTCTACCAAAATATTTCGCGACATTGTGAATTCCCTCGGGGCCTTTGTTCAGTCTCAGTTTATGAACCCTCCTGGTGGACCAGCTGCTCAGAGTGGTGAGGATTTTAAAAATTTTTTTAGACCTGGCACACAACATATTTCTTTGACTGATAGCACTGAACTTCATAATTGGCCAGTCTATTTTTTTTCACATTTGTAAGAATCACTACCGTAAAAAATTTCAGATATTTTTGGCCAATTATTTTCATAGTTGACTCAATTCGCTAATGGCAAACAGTCTGCTGAATTTTACTCATTGTATACTGCACAGTGTTATTAATCTAATAAGAAGCAAAAGCTGAAATAACATTTCATAACTTTCACTTTATTGAAATATAAGGAGAGTAGATTTATTTCGTTGCCATGGTTAAATTTCTCTCATGGCACACTTCATGTTACCAGTCTTAGATTTATTTCGTTGCCATGGCTACATTGCACACTTCATGTTACCAGTCTTTGTTAGCAGAAATCAGAATTGTATGTGTTACTTGGAGCAACTTACTCCCAATGCATTTCTTTTTTTTCAGGAACGAAGTTACCTGATACTCAGGGTACGCCCCCTGCTTTGGTTGCCGGGTTACCAGTAGGAGGCGGAGTCAGTCCTCAGCCAGCGTTTATGTATCGTGGTGTATGGATTCCATTGGTTATAACTGTACCACAAGGTCAAACCAGACCTTTATTGTAAGTATTTTTTTTTTATTTTGGGGATGGCAGGGATTGATTCTCCCAGATGTACAGGCCTAGGGTGAAATTTTATTGAGAAAATAGGTCTGGATCTGCTGTATAATTTTCTTCTGTTCTGATCTGGAATGACGGAATCTAAGGGATTTGTGGCAAATTTGAATATCCAATCCAATAAAACAGTGAAATTGTATTAATAAAATTTTCAAAAATATAAATATAAGAATTAAACGTAGATCTCATAAACATTGGTGCGTAAACGCAATAAATCACGCCACAAACATACATAAATTTAGTTTTCACATGATCTATTGGGTTTACGCACCAATAATGCTAATGAGATCAACGTTTAATTTCTTATATTTATGTTAATGAGACGGAGAATAAATACGCAATTATATGGTATCCAATGATTTCCATTACAGTCTAGAAATGTTAGATAAAATTGAACCACCAATGGTAGCCGATGGTTACGGAGTATCTGTGGCCTTCTATTGTATGTTAGAACTGGGTAAAAGTGTACAGATTCTCGTGTGCGGGGAAACAGATGAAGCCAAGTCAGGGGAGAAAACTCAACAAGACGTTGAAAAATCGGAACAAACAGGTATCAATAAAAATAATTTTTTTCTATGATAGAAGCCCTCGACTGAATGCTTGATGAATATTATAATTTGACTCTTTTAATGTAGAATCAATGCAGTATTCTGACTGTATATCCTTCATCTCTCATTGGATCTCAGTGTAGTCTTGCAGTGTGCAACGAGGCAAATTTTACCATTAAATTATTGAAGACATTAAGTATATCTCAAAAATGGAGATTTATTTAGTATTCTGTATTCTTCTTCTAAATTACATAGTTGTCTAGTGTGCAATGAGGGAAATTTTTGATGAACAGCAGCATAAGTTTCATATTTTAGATCTGTTGAGGCGTCTGTACCAATTATAATCAGCAGAACAAAGGACTACTCGAATAAGTCTCTCTAATAATATTGATGTTCAAATGTCTCTACCAATTCTATTCACTAGAAGAAGCATTTCCTCAGAATTGATTGATAATGCTTGTTTTGTTTTTTCTGCAGGTGCTGTAGATCGACAGATGGAGGAAAGTTTGATAGATTCATCATGGTGTGGAATGTTGGCTGCTCTTTCACTATTACTCGATGCTAGGTTGGTTTTGTTTTGTAATTATATCACACGACCTTTTTCATGACCTATTAATTGTTGATTGTTTTGGTTGTATTGTTAATAAGGGGCAGAATGGAAGACGGACATTTCAAATATTTCTTTTTTTTTTAATTTCTTTTATTTTAACTTCATTTTTCTTTTATTCATTCTTTCTATTCTTTCTTTCTTTTTATATTTCTTTTATTCATTCATTCTATCTCTCAAAATTTCTGTATTTCATTCATTCAACATTTCATGATTTTTCATTTCACCTTTGATTTCAGCACTGATGAAGCTGCCACAGAATCTATACTGAAATGTCAGGAATCTTACGCCAGTTTCTGTGGACAGCTGAGTTTAAATGTGCCAAGGGATGCCTTTATAACAGCGCTGTGTAAAGGTTCTTTACCCCCACACTATACCTTGACTGTCCTCAACACCAACCCTGCTATTCCCACCGGACAAAAATGTAAGTACATTGAAAGAGTTTGATAATGATAATCAGCAAGCATGTAGGCAAGGTAATGGCATTAATTTTTGAGTTTCAAAAGTTATACATTCACAGATTTCTTAAATATCAAATTGATTATTATCATATTGAAAGAGTTTGATTAAATGTTTCCAGCCTTGCCTAAATGCTTGCTTAATATCATATTGTGTTTGAAGTGAAATTATAAAGTACCAAACATACTGGAGAGTAATCTATGAATATTAAAGAGTCTGATTATGACAATCATCAAGCATTTAAAGGGATAATAGGCGTTAGAACGACATTTTATTTTTAAATTCATTTTTTCTATTTTTGTTTTTTATAACATTATATTATCCTCAAATTTGACTTACCTATTCATCAATTTTTTTCCCTCTAATTTCCGATAAAGCCCCAAAATAAATACTAAAATCATCAGGAATCTTAGCCATTTCTGTGGAAGCGATTTTAAATGTGAAAAAAAAGGGAAATGTACTTTAAACATGTGGGTTTTCCCCCACGCTATCCTTGACTGCCTCCCCCCTGTTAATTCCCCAAAAAAATGAATGTTTTAAGCATTTTGATTTAATCAGAACGCTTTTATCCCAAGGTAATGGAAATTCGTTTCGTTTCATTCATTTTTTAAAAATTTCCCGAATTATTTTTATTGAAAGAGTTTTTAAATGTTTGGTAAATGTTGGATGATACTTATTTTACTGAAGTGAAATATGAAACCAAATAAAACCGTAGGAACTATGTATTTAAAACGAGCTATTATCCCTTTAAGTAAGGTTGATATGTTTACATTACGGGGAAGAAAAAGAAAGTGCAGTAAATAGAGTTGAGTATTGATAATTAACAAGTATTTAGGCGAGCTAGATTTCATTTGACTTCATTACAAATTAAAGCATGCTTGCAAATAAAAATTTATGGTCTCCTTTCAATTTCAGTGAGTCTCACGCGTTCTTCAAGCCAAGATCTTCAAACGGCTGGAACTGAGGCCATGGAAAAAAGTCATGTGGTTGCCGTGGGAACAGCTCTTCCAACTGCCTCCCTACCTGTAGGTGCTCATCAAGGCCCAGTTATGGTATGATTTTGAAAGTATTTAACCCTTCTTCCTATTCAAAAAAACCTTCCAACAGCAATTTATCAACATCAGGTCTGTTATGTTGATGTTGATGTCCTCCTTCCCCCACCCCTCTGCAAAAATATTTGATGGCGAGGCCCCCCTCAAAATAAACGTTACAGGCTGGCTACGAGTCTGATCAGCATCATTCATCATTGTTATCTTTGGTTGATATGGTTGAGTGTCACATGTTTTGATTGGTTATTGATAACCTCATAAGAACGGAACTGTGTAAGATAATTTGTTGGAATACAATGGAGTTAAAGAATAAAATTTACACAAAATTGTAATCCGATTTTAATTATCCAATTTGATTTATTGTAGTCCCACATATTTCCAATGTCCTGAAGAATTTAAGTATCAAATACACAATACACCCTCTTTGATTTTAAAATCATATTTTTTTGAACATGCCAAAGCCCTTTTTGTTGTCATCAGAAAATAATAATGTTCTGAAAAATTGATAGTAATCAATAGTTACCTCCCTTTAATTGGTTTGGCTGATATGTTCTTTTTTTTGCCAGTCATGTCTGATTGGAAGAAAAAACAATTAGGTTTGATCTTAGTTTCAATAGTGACACATATGCCTCAATCAAGCTAGAGGTCTTGTACAGTCTTCAATACCAAATTAGATTTTCGGCAATTGGTTCTTTTTATATTTCAGTTGACAGCAAAGAATATCCAATGTATGCGAGCGTTGTTAAGTCTGGCTCATTGCCATGGTGATATATTGGGAACTGCATGGCATTTAGTTTTAACGACTTTACAGGTGAGTGCTTGGTTCATGGTTCTATGTCACATGTTTTGGAAGGTCACAGGTCAACATAGCGACATGGAGAATCTGATTGGTCCGTAATTATTTGAGATTACAAAATTTGAAAATTGTGGTTGCCATCAGACAGCTATCTTGAATTTTGCTTATGTAATGTTTCTCTTTCTGCAATTAGTGTGGAAGTTTTGTTTTTAATGTCAGCCATCTTGAATTTTGTTATGAACCCCTCTTTTTTTCTGCAATAAGTGTGGAAGTTTTGTCTTTGAAGTCAGCTAATTTGAATTTTGCTTGGTATTTTCAGCATTTGGTGTGGATTTTGGGTTTGAAGCCATCAAGTGGAGGCAGTTTAAAAGTTAGTCAACTGAACGAGTCGTCAAGCACAGTAATAACCACAGCTGTCATGGCCGACCTACAAGTTTTGTCTTCCATGTTATCTAGATTATTTGAAAGTTCCCAGTAAGTACCGAATAATTATGAATGTAGTGCGCATGTTTCGTTGCCTACACCGTCACCAATTTGTCCTGGCAACCTTAATGTTTAGAATTTCTTAAAGAGAGGAAAGAATGAAAGTTAGAAGCCATTTTTCATAATGATATAAACTTTGGTCCCTGGCAACCGTGTCTACTAAGTAGTCCTTAGCAACCACTTGGCATTTTTCTGTTTGCAATCCAGTTTCCGGTCCAATATAAGGTAAGAAGGGCTGTCTTACAACAGGCTATTGAATTTGATAATGAAGCACAGCCCTGTTTGCTTCCTCTATTGCAACTGTTCTGGAAAATTTTCCTTCATTGCCCATTGCATGATGTTGCCAGTTATCACTGCCCTAATTAGTTACAAATTTATTGCAATTAAGAATTTGCATTTAAAAGAACAAGATTACAATAAAAAGTGATGATGTCCATTATTGTTGTCAATTTCAGATATTTAGATGACGTGGCCTTGCACCATTTAATAGATGCTTTATGTAAATTATCCACAGAATCAATGGAACTGGCATATTCTAATAGAGTAAGTTATTTTACTTTCATTTTCCTTAGTTACCAGTCATGTCTGACGAGAGCCCTTAGTTACCAGTCATGTCTGACTAGAGCTCTAGACTGTTGATTTGACTCTATTTCCCAATCACGTCTGACTAGAGCTCTTGACTGTTGATTTAACTTTATTTACCAGTCATGTCTGACCAGAGCTCTAGACTGTTGATTTGACTGTATTTACCAGTCATGTCTGACTAGAGCTCTAGACTGTTGATTTAACTTTATTTACCAGTCATGTCTGACCAGAGCTCTAGAATGTTGATTTGTCTGTATTTACCAGTCATGTCTGACCAGAGCTCTAGACTGTTGATTTGACTGTATTTACCAATCATGTCTGACTAGAGCTCTAGACTGTTGATTTGACTTTATTTACCAGTCATGTCTGACTAGAGCTCTAGACTGTTGATTTGACTGTATTTACCAATCACGTCTGACTAGAGCTCTTGACTGTTGATTAGATTATTTATTTTATTTTTTTTTTTGCAAGATTTTTTAATTTTATGGATTTAAGAAATATGATAGTAACAACATGCGAAAAATAACCATAGTCTTATGTTGATGGCTTGTCAAAATTCCACTCATCCATCTACTGTAAGTCAAACATGACCTGAAATGAAAATACGAAAATGACAAAAATGAACCATGTGGAGAAGGGAAATTGAAGTATTAATAAACATCGTTTTTTAGTTTTAATTTTTCTGGAATATTACTTGAATTAAAAATCAATTTTCAAGATCTGTGAAATAAAAGTTCGAAGATTGACATTATTCTAATGAGTAAAAAAAGGAATCTGTGATTTTTGCTATTTTGTTGCCCACACAATGCACTTTGATTTTAAAATTGAAAATAATGGGAATTTGATTGGCCATGTTGTATTTATAATATTGGTTTTTCAACTTCTGATTCCATTTAAATTTAAGTAGTTTTAACCGTTGCTTGCGAACTAAAATGTCCAGGGATAAACCCTGTATCCTGACTAAGGGTGAGGTACACCCCCTTTCCCTTTTGATCCTTAATTCAGGTCAGAAGGCCTAATATGGAAACACACCTCCGTATAAGACTGGAACAGTAGGTCATGTCCTGTGCATTGTGAAGAATTCACCTGACAAAATGTACCTCATTGCACACTGCATGTAATTACTCATCTTCATTAGCTCCATTAATTTCAAGCCAGTTTTCCTTTTCCATAATAGAACTTTTTTCAGACCAGGGTATCCATGGCTTTGGTAGTTATAACAACTGATTTTGAGTTTTGAAGGGTACATGTCATTCTTCAGTGATCTAGAATTTATTCAGAAATCATTCTGAACACTGCATTTTTAATACTGATTCACTGACCTCAAGAGAACTTGGGATAGTTCAGACCAGGGTGACCATTATTTTTAACATTCTGACAACTGACAGAGGTCAGTCTCTAGGCCGTCTGTTATCGAGAACTTGGTCTTGAGACCAAGGTGATCGTGGCCATGTTTGTTTGACTGCCTTCTGGGTTCTTTCATAATTCTATTTTTTTATATCTCTATAGACTTTTGATTTAATCTACAACTTTTCTTGAGATAAGGGTGATCATGGCCATGTTTGTTTGACGTGACTACTGTCTTCTGGGTTCTTTCATAATTCTATTCTTTTGTATCTCGATAGACTTTTGATTTAATCTTAGAGATCAGGGTGACCATTTTGTTTAACAAACCAACTGCTGAGTCTGAGCCACTTTTCTCCTGAGCGGTCAAGGTTGGGTTAAACTGACATAAAACTATCTTCTGCTCTTTCCATAATTTGAAATTATGATCTGGTTGATTAGTTGAATTGAATTTCACACGGATTTGAAATCAGTGTGGCAGACGGGGTTTGATAGAGGTGTGCACATGAAGTGAATATATAGTCTGATTTTCACACTATTATATGGATAACAATTACTTTAATAAATAACTTGCAAAGTTTTAACAAGGGTACTCTCATCTTTATCAAGCAATGATGTCCTTGAGTGGTTTAAGTAATTGGACAATAAATATCCACAATTATATGTATAACAATTACTTTATTAAATAACTTGCTACGTGTACACCATGTTACTTTAAATCATTGCTTGATAAAGATGAGATCTCTCTTCAGAACATGGTCAAGTTATTTTATAAAGTAATTGTTATCCATATAATTGTGTCCGGATATATATTCTCCAATTACTAAATACCTATCAAGGACATCATTGCTTGATGAAGACGAGAGTACCTTTGTAGAAACATCACAAGTTATTTAATAAAGTAATTGTTATCCATATAATTGTATCCGATATATATTCTCCAATTACTAAATACCTATCAAGGACATCATTGCTTGTTAAGACGAGAGTACCCTCTTCAAACATGTCAAGTTATTTAATAAAGTAATTGTTATCCATATAATTGTATCCAGTTATATATTCTCCAATTACTAAATACCACTCAAGGAAGAACCTTAGTCATATGTAAACAAAACAATGTCAAGTTATTTAATAAAGAAATTGTTATCCATATAATTATGTCTCAAAATTTGTGTAATTGTTTTTTTTAATTCAAAGTGTTAACAGCATAATGACACCAAATAGCCCATGAATATTTTCCAATATTTGAATAAGCCAGCTCAAATTCCTGAACATTGCACATCTCTATTCCTTAAAAAGAATTTTAAGTATTCGTAGATATATAACAATGCCTGGAATGAAAACTCAGAATAAATAATTAATATTCGTAGTCGAGACCATTGTGTTGGTAAATCTTACATTCTTTTGTTCCACGAGTTGAAGGTCAATAGGTCAGATTTTAAAGAATGTAAAACAGATTCACATGTCTTTTATCGTACAATGAACCTTAAGGAGGTTTTCTAAGGCCGAGACACCGCTAGCATCAATTTGCACCATTCTTCAGTCTGGTATCCCTTGTCAGTGATGCAGCTTGGCATGAAAAGATCGTCCAGTTGTTCGGGAGGGACGGTAAACCGAGGCCCTGTGTGCTACAGGCTGTGCATGTTAAAGATCCCTCGACAGTTGGAAATAACAAAATAATAGGCAAATGCCACTGTCCTGGCAAAATTTCCAGCATTGCAACTGAATGGCTGTTCACGTCTACATTAGCTCAAAAGGTGCAGAAGAGTAGGAAGTAAAACTCCATTTATTTCATTTTCATTTGCACCATTCCAGAGATGTTTTAGTAATGTTAAGCATAATTATGAGGAAATTTTCCCTGTTCCACAAAACATTGTAAAATGTCTTTCAATTCTAGTATCTTTATTAGATTACTCAGTACATGGTACATGGAATCTAAAAATAACGTTTTGAAGTGGAACATTTTTTTTCAATTACCCAAGCTTGTAGATGCCCACATACGGTTTAGATACATGGAATATTCCGTAGAAACAGTGATTATTCAATTAGTAAGCTTGATAAGCATTTGGGTCTTAAGAGTCCAGCTAAACATTGACCACATATATATTAAGTCGGTTCACTGTCATTCAGGCACAGCATTTTAGGCAACTTTCAATTAGGCACAGTACTTTAGACACACTTTATTTAAACACACGGTCAGATAAGCACATGTCATTCAGGCACAGCATTTTAGGCACACTTTCAATTAGGCACATACTCAATTAGGCGCACTCTTTTTAGGCACACTAAATTCGGCACACATATGTGCCTAAATGACTGCTTACCATCAAGTCAACTATGTAGTTTATTTAAAAAACGAACTTAATCAAATTGATTTGAAATTGACGTACCAATTGTTCTTCCCATTAAATCAGATGTCTTATTGAAAAAACTCTGTAAATTTTAAGCCAATTTATTTACGACCAACCGAATGTTTTGTGAAATTATTGACAATTTCATTTCCTATAACAATGTAGATATCGCAGACTTTTAAAACAAATTGTTTAGTAAGTCTTACCTGATAGGACGATTGATAATTGACGGAAATTGTGTTTTTAGTCCAATTAGACTTATTGTATTTCTAAAATCAATTTTTTAACTTGATTTCATTTCTGGAATATTAGAACTGTAATTTGATTGGTGGATGTAAATGAAGTTAACCAATAATTGATCAGTTTATATATAATTTAAAAAAAAACTGACTACAGTTTTGAATGTACTAGACTGAATACTTTCTATTCTATTCACCAAACCTTAAAAGAATATTTCACTTCTTTAATAACAAGGTACATAACACACTTCTTTAATAACAAGGTTCATAACACACTTCTTTAATAACAAGGTACATAACTCACTTCTTTAATAACAAGGTACATAACACAATTCTTTAATAAAAAGGTACATAACACACTTCTTTAATAACAAGGTACATAACTCACTTCTTTAATAACAAGGTACATAACACACTTCTTTAATAACAAGGTACATAACACACTTCTTTAATAACAAGGTACATAACACACTTCTTTAATGACAAGGTACATAAATCACCTCTTTAATAACAAGGTACATAACACACTTCTTTAATAACAAGGTACATAACACACTTCTTTAATGACAAGGTACATAACTCACCTCTTTAATAACAAGGTACATAACACACTTCTTTAATAACAAGGTACATAACACACTTCTTTAATGACAAGGTACATAACTCACCTCTTTAATAACAAGGTACATAACACACTTCTTTAATAACAAGGTACATAACACACGTCTTTAATAAAAAGGTACATAACACACTTCTTTAATAACAAGGTACATAACTCACTTCTTTAATAACAAGGTACATAACTCACTTCTTTAATAACAAGGTACATAACACACTTCTTTAATAACAAGGTACATAACACACTTCTTTAATAACAAGGTACATAACACACTATTTTAAAAACAAAGTAATATCATACAAGGTACATAACACACTATTTAAAAAAAATAGAATCATAAATGAACCTGATAAACATCAGTCTAACCAACTAAAATTAGTCACTACGCAGGATATCATTTTAACCAACAAACAACATAGTATATCTCCAGGTATATCAATATCAAAATTTGAATTAAAGCTGAAAATAAGACCATATCAAATATTTATAGATATTATTTCAAATAGTTGATCTGGATGATCCAAGATTAGGAAGCGTCTGATCCAGCAGGATTTTGTTAGAACCAGACTTAATTTTAGATGGAACAAGATTACCAACAATTTAGAATAACGTAAAAAAAAAAAATCTGATCTCATCAGATCTGCTGAAATGTTGACTTTGGATTTAAATTTGGAAATTATTCATTTATTTTTGTCCTATTTTGAAATTTTGTAATATTATATAAAGTGATGTGGTCGTCTAAATGTGTTTTACCATCTGATTTATTTTGAGATTCATTTCATCTGTCTGTATCTCTCTTTAAATAAATAATTAACATATGGTTTGTGTACAATTAAATTTATTATCATACTCAAATATGGCAGAATTGTTTGATATTCTTAAAGTGATGTTGTCATTTAAATATGTTTTACCAGCTGATTTTTTTTTTAGATTCATTTCATCTATCGGTATCTTTTTAAATAGACAGACTGGATTTTTTTAGATGAAGCTATACCTTGAAGAAAGCTACCTAGTATGTTATTTATGAAACAGCTTAGCTTGAAACAGTTTTAATCTTAAGTCAAAGACGGACTGGAAATCTAGAGACTTAAACAAGAACTCTCAGATCGAACTGTGTAATTTAACGACAATCTCGAGCTGAATCTGCTTAAATGATATATTGTCCAGAGTACTGTCTATTTTTGTTGTTGCCAGAAGGGGCCATTTTTGATGTACAGTCATAAGATGTGTTTATTAATATAAAATTCCAAGCATGAAGTAGAGTTCAAAATTCCAGGTTTTAGGTTAGTCAAGGCAGCTAGGGAATCTTTATTGCATGCAAGTGCTGGTTCTATGAATATGTTGTTGCATTTTTTTTATTACAAGTTCTGTGTGACTGGGATAGAGGACGCTTGTTTTCCTCTCCTCCCCCCCAGTTCTCTCTCCTCCCTGGTCTTATAGTTTTTGGTATGGGACAATAAACCAAGGTGCTCATGTGCTACAGCCTAACCACATTAAGGATCCCTATCCTGGCAATTGTTTTCCTGGCGTTGCCCATCTTCATTACCCTATAAGGTGAAGAAGAGTAGGACTAAAACTATCTTTATTGTTTTCCCGGTAAATTGTTCCATCTTCTCGTCTTCATTAGCCATAAGGTGTAGAAGAGTAGGATGTAAAACTCCATTCATTTCATTCTGTCTTCATTAGCCCATTAGGTGCAGAAGAGTAGGATGTAAAACTCCTTCAAATCACAACTGATTGATGATGATGATGTCAAAATTTTTCAACAAGTCTACTTAAAAGAAAAAGATAAATCACATTTCAATTGAAATCCAAGCAAATTTGAAATTCAATGATTGAAATTCTGAATTCTTTTGATTTATTAAATCAAATTTGAACTCTGTACCTTCAAATGCTTAGTTATGATTTTAATTGTGTAACTTAGACGTAACTTTTTGTAAATTTGATTGATAGTTTTTTCCATTTCTTTGGCTTCTTTGATCAAAAAGGGTTACAACACCAGCTACCAGCTTATTGAGTTCAATTTCAGCTATCTGTATAGTTATCGAAAAACAACTCAATTTCAGCTATCTGTATAGTCATCGCAATTGAACTCATTTACAGCTATCTGTATAGTCATCGAAATGGAACTCAATTTCAGCTATCTGTATAGTCATCTAAATATTTACTTTTCCAGCTGATAGAGCTCAATTTCAGCTATCTGTATAGTCATCTAAATATTTACTTTCCCAGCTGATAGAGCTCAATTTCAGCTATCTGTATAGTCATATAAATATTAACTCTACTTGCTAATAGAGCTCAATTTCAGCTATCTGTATAGTCATTTAAATATTTACTTTCCCAGCTGAGCTAAATTAAACCTTAAATTTGTCTTCCAGTTACTAGTTTGAATTCTCTTCCTGAACAATCATTGTAAACCAATGCCTTGTTTCAACTTTGAACTTGTTTTTTTGTTGATTAAGAATCATGACCTTGATGTCAGAGACTATTCCCTTAATTAGTGTTAATTAGACGGAACTTAATTATTTCTGAAATTTTGAGATCTGAATACCAAATATAACCATTTCACTGTACGGTGCATTCAACTTGGCTTTTATTTGTTTGGTGCTGATTAGAATTTATATCATTGTAAAATAAAATGGGGTTCTATAGCACAGTCGGTTAGAGCGTTGGTTCTATAGCACAGTCGGTTAGAGTGTTGGTTCTATAGTACAGTCGGTTAGAGTGTTGGTTCTATAGCACAGTCGGTTAGAGTGTTGGTTCTATAGCACAGTCGGTTAGAGTGTTGGTTCTATAGTACAGTCGGTTAGAGTGTTGGTTCTATAGTACAGTCGGTTAGAGTGTTGGTTCTATAGCACAGTCGGTTAGAGTGTTGGTTCTATAGTACAGTCGGTTAGAGTGTTGGTTCTATAGCACAGTCGGTTAGAGTGTTGGTTCTATAGTACAGTCGGTTAGAGCGTTGGTTCTATAGTACAGTCGGTTAGAGTGTTGGTTCTATAGCACAGTCGGTTAGAGTGTTGGTTCTATAGTACAGTCGGTTAGAGTGTTGGTTCTATAGCACAGTCGGTTAGAGCGTTGGTTCTATAGCACAGTCGGTTAGAGCGTTGGTTCTATAGCACAGTCGGTTAGAGTGTTGGTTCTATAGTACAGTCGGTTAGAGTGTTGGTTCTATAGCACAGTCGGTTAGAGCGTTGGTTCTATAGCACAGTCGGTTAGAGTGTTGGTTCTATAGTACAGTCGGTTAGAGCGTTGGTTCTATAGCACAGTCGGTTAGAGCGTTGGTTCTATAGTACAGTCGGTTAGAGCGTTGGTTCTATAGTACAGTCGGTTAGAGCGTTGGTTCTATAGCACAGTCGGTTAGAGCGTTGGTTCTATAGCACAGTCGGTTAGAGCGTTGGTTCTATAGCACAGTCGGTTAGAGCGTTGGTTCTATAGCACAGTCGGTTAGAGCGTTGGTTCTATAGCACAGTGGTTAGAGCGTTGGTTCTATAGCACAGTCGGTTAGAGCGTTGGTTCTATAAGCACAGTGGTTAGAGCGTTGGTACTATAGCACAGTGGTTAGAGCGTTGATTCTATAGCACAGTGGTTAGAGCGTTGTTCTTAACAAGGTCAGCTGGTACGAAACATCCTTGGATCATGAGTTGGATCTGTGAATAAATTCGTTGACCTTGAATAAGTCATCTTCTTTACTCATCAATTCTTAAGTACACAGCTGTAAATGGGTATGACAATCGAGGAAGATTTAATACAAAAGTTTTGGCCAAGGCCAGCTGGTAAAAAGGATCCTTGTCATAGTGGACTTGGTGAACCTAAGTGGTTATTCCTTGTATAAATTTAGTTGTTTCTTTCTTTTCTTTCTTTCAATGCTATTATCTCCTTAATTTGGAAACAGCCCTAATTGATGTCTGACAATTTGAAAAGTTTGCATTCAATTCACATTACATAAAACTTTACTCTTTATCAAGCAACACACACAAAAGGGAGGTTACTAGCTTGTCTTTGCAGAATTTTCTGTTTAAATTTTTGAAGTAGTAAACTGGTAAAAGCTAATCTTGACTTCCATGCTTAAGTTAAATGTTTTGATGTTTGTTCAATTTTTGTTTCAATTTGTTTCAGGAGCCACAATTGCTGGTAGCAAAGCTGTTGGAGACGGGACTAGTGAATCTATCCCGAGTGGAGGTGCTATGGAAACCAGTTACTGCCCATCTTCTTGAGGTAGGTTTAGTCGGTTACTTCCTGCATTACATTTCCATGGCAACAAGCTGTAAGCTACAATGACAATAAGCAACATGACAATCAAAACATTTCCACCTTTACTACACATTTTTGAAAACGAGTAACACAATTTGATGGTAACAAGCAACATAATTCCATGGTAACAAGCAACACATTTCTATGGTAACAAGCAACACAATTCCATGGTAACAAGCAACTCAATTCCATGGTTACAAGCAACACAATTCCATGGTAACAAGCAACTCCATTCTATGATAATAAACAACACATTTCCATGACGAGAGGTAAGACAAACCATGGTAATAAAAACAATTGTCCATCATGCAGAAAAATGAAATTTTCGACGACCAGCAGCAATATATCCATGGCAACATGTCAAACAATAACACATAAAACTCAAACTGATTCAAAATTGAAGCTAAACTAATTTTTCCCTTGATGAAGTTTGTTGATATATGATCTAAACAAACTGTTCAAGTATGAAAATATATTTTTCTGATATTAAGAATTTTGACGTCTGCAGTCTGTTTTTTGATGCCTGCAGTAAACTATCTTCTAGTTTAAACCCACCCTGACCATAGCCAAAGCACGAGAGTTTTTATTCAAACTATTCAAAATTCAAAGCATTACATTTTTCCACTTATGAACGTATTGTTTATGTTTCTGACCATCTTTTTGACCAGACAGAAGTGTTTTTAAGTTTGATTGAAATTAAAAATGAAGAGGGCTGGTAATAAGAGACCTAATAATCAAGTCTTCAATATTGTGACATTGTACGAGCATATCATCCAGCCTTAAAACACATCTCTCTTTGTATGTATAGACTTTCGAATACAGTCCTAGCCTTTGTTAGTTTTGACACGGAAGTCTGATTAAATTTAAAAATGACGAGGGCTGGTAATAAGAGACCTAATAATCAAGTCTAGACAATTGTATTATACCCGTTTAAATTGACTTTTAATTATATCGACATAATTAAATATTCTATTGGTCTGTTCATATTTGGTTTTAGAGATCGACTTATACTTTACGCTTCTTGTAAATGACTTGTGTGATTTTGTAAGAGATATAGCTCTCTAAATATTTTTTGCGAGTGTTCTGTTATCTGTACATGACCTGTGTGATTTTTTTAAAGGGACATAGCTCTCTAAATATTTTTTGCGATTGTTCTGTTATCTGTAAATGACTTGTGTGATTTTGTAAGAGGTATAGCTCTCTAAATATTTTTTGCGATTGTTCTGTTATCTGTAAATGACCTGTGTGATTTTTTTTAAAAGGGATATATCTATCTAAATATTTTTTAGGATTGTTCTGTTATCTGTACATGACTTGTGTGATTTTTTTAAAGGGACATATCTATCTAAATATTTTTTATGATTGTTCTGCTGCCTGTAAATGACTTATGAGGTCTTGTAAAGGGATATATCTATCTAATTTTTATGATGTTTGTCTTGCTGCCTGTAAATGATTGTGTGAAGCTATATAGTCATCTAAATATTTACAGCATTCTTTGTATTTCTTATAAGTTATTTCTGAGATCGGTTAAGCTATGTAGTCATCTAAATATGTAATACTTGAGACTCTAGGACATTATAGTGTTAGGATTTTTTTCTAGAATACACAGCCAGGATCTTGATTGACTTAACCCTTTGAACCCTGAGTGTAATTTAGATAGAACGTCATATACCCTGAGCTCCAAGCAATATTTCTTAATTTGTATGACGTTAACATTGTATGACGTCACTTGACAACAGCCGGTTTACCGGCTCATAGGGTATATATCATATAAGGATAAGCCGGTATACCGGCTTATAGGGTTGAAAGGGTTAAGTTGTTATCCTTGTAATGGAAGTTTGGGTTAGCTGGTCAAAAGAATCTTGGTGAACCTAAGTTGTTATCCTTGTAAAGTATGGAAGTTAGATCTAGGACTAGATGGTCTTACGAATCTTGGTGAACCTAAGTTGTTATCCTTGTAAAGTATGGAAGTTAGGTCCAGGACTAGATGGTCAAAAGACTCTTGGTGAATCTAAGTTGTTATCCTTGTAAAGTATGAAGTTTGCCAGGACTAGCTGGTCAAAAGAATCTTGGTGAATTAAGTTGTTATCCTTGTAAAGTATGGAAGTTTGGTCCAGGACTAGATGGTCAAAGAATCTTGGTGAACCTAAGTTGTTATCCTTGTAAAGTATGGAAGTTAGTCCAGGACTAGATGGTCTAAGAATCTTGGTGAACCTAAGTTGTTATCCTTGTAATGGAAGTTTGGTCCAGGACTAGATGGTCAAAAGAATCTTGGTGAACCTAAGTTGTTATCCTTGTAAAGTATGGAAGTTAGATCTAGGACTAGATGGTCAAAAGAATCTTGGTGAACCTAAGTTGTTATCCTTGTAAAGTATGGAAGTTAGGTCTAGGACTAGATGGTCAAAAGAATCTTGGTGAACCTAAGTTGTTATCCTTGTAAAGTATGGAAGTTAGGTCAGGACTAGATGGTCAAAAGATCTTGGTGAACCTAAGTTGTTATCCTTGTAAAGTATGGAAGTTAGGTCCAGGACTAGATGGTCAAAAGACTCTTGGTGAATCTAAGTTGTTATCCTTGTAATGGAAGTTTGGGTTAGCTGGTCAAAAGAATCTTAGTAAACCCAAGTTGTTATCCTTGTAAAGGATGGAACTTTCGGCAAAATACTAACTGGTCAAACCAAGAAGTTCTTATTTTTGTAAAAATAATTCTTTCTTTCATTTTCTTTGTCAACTATGACCAGGGCCAGTATGCCAGTCATGACCGGCAGTCATACCAAAATGACCGGTTGCAAAAAGGCTCGGCCGGACATCAAGTCTAGGTCTGTAACATTGAAAAAAATAATTAAAAATTGACTTAATAACTGTCATGAAACTATTAATATTTTTCGACATTAAATAACTTGGAGGATAAAAGGCATGAAAAAATGATGAAACTTTAGATTTTAAGGCCTTGATTTCCATTAACTCAACATGGCAAAAAATAATTAATTTTGATCTTTGATGGGCTTCATCAGACATATTGTAATGTGTTTTAATTACTTCTTTAACGACCTGACAGCACTGTTCTGACTTTTTAATGAAAAATATTATTAAACCAGACAAACTATTTTTTTTTTAATTTTAAGTGCAAAAAGCAACCACTATTGATGCAAATAGGCAGAGATTCAGAGCTTTAATTGATAATTAAGCAGGCAAGGTTCAGCATGTGTTTAAGGCAGGGTTTAGATGTCAATCAAATTAATGATATTCATTCACCTTAATTATTATTTTTTCATAATTTGCATTTCAGTAAATTGATATTTGTTCATATTCAATTTGCATGTTCTGGAGGCGGGGCTTCATATGTCAATCAAAATAAATGGTTACGCCCACTCAAGTATTAGTTGATAACCATATATGATTTTCTTCTTTGATTCTAATTCATATAATATTAACATGAAAATAATTTTACACATAGCTTTAATCCTGTGCCAGTGCCTTCTGTTGAATAGTGACTAGTTACCAATAGTAACGGTTTCTTTTTTTTATCAGTCTGCAAAACTAGGAGGACAAATTTTGAAATATTCTGCTGGTCAAATTAAGGAATCTTTGAATAATACAAAATGCAGGAATGCTTTGGAAGCATTTCAGGAATTTATAAAGAATAAAAAAACCTTTGCCTACTTTGGAACAAATTTTGAAAGAAATGCCTGGAAACCAATTTTCTAAACTAATCTTAAACTTTGCGATCAGGTCTCTGTCTTTGACAGACTTGGCCTGCAGGAGACGTTTGGAATTGGTAATTCTGGAAACAATTGTATAACATTGTTGTAATTGTTCGGAATTATTGTCTAACTGTCTTCAGTGTTTCGACTGTGGTTCGCTTCAGATAAAAATTGTGTCATCTCCCACTTAAAATTTAAAATAGGACAATTTAAAGGGAAACTGCATCTTATTATGAACATTGAATTTTAGTTCTCAAGAATAGTCAATATGAGTATATATTCATCAGTGAACTTACCTAATGTCATAACGTAACAGAATCTCTGTAAAATCTGGAAAACTCACAAAACTACTTCATTTTTTAAAAACGCTGAATCAATTTAATAAGCTTTTTTCAATCTCAAATGCAACTTAAATTGAACATTAAATTTAAGTTCTCAAGAATGGTCAATATGAGTGTATATTCATCAGTAAACTTACCTGGTGTCATAAAGTAACATAATAATCATTTAATAATCAGACAACTTGGTGCATTTGTCATGTCATTGATGTCAGTCACCAGTATCTTCAGTATTTCAAGCTATTTTGAATTGCAATTGCCCCCCTTCTTGTATCACAGAATGCAGCCATTTTGATTTGACTGTGATTTAGCCATTCAGCGCCTTTGACAGAAAGTCTATGCCTATCCATTTTATTGGTGACCTTGACCTGTGTCATTTGATGATAAACTATCAAACAAGTTGGTACATTGTATGATAGAAAGACCAAAACTGGTACCATCGTAATGTCATTGGTTACCCTTGACCCTTTAAATTTGATAATAAACTTTAAAAAAACAAGTTGGTACATTGTATGAACATAGACCAAACTTGGTACCTTCATCATATCACCAGTATACTCTTGACCCTTTCAATTTGATGATAGACTATCAAACAAGTTGGTACATTGTGTGATACATAGACCAAAACTTGGTACCATCGTCACGCCATTGGTTACTTTTGAATTGATATCGACTGTATAGCTTTGACCCTTTAAATTTGATTATAAACTATCAAACAAGTTGGTACATTGTGTGATACATAGACCAAAACTAGAACCACCGTCATGTCTTTGGTTACTTTTGAATTGATATTGCCTGTATAACCTTGACCCTTTAAATTTGATGATACACTATCAATCAACTTGGTGTGGTATAGATTTCAGCCTTCCAAGTTAATTATTCTGCTCTTTATAATTGAAGAGCTCTTCATGCGAATTTTATCCTGTACTTGATTAAAGAAATCAATTGAACCACTATTCTCCTGTTTGTTTTATGACCTTCAAGATCGCATTTTTTTTGCTTCAATCAATGCTTTATCCAACAAATATAAAATTTAAGGGATTTTGTCATATGAATTTCGTAATTCATAGAACAATTTATCGAAAACTTCTCTTAAAAAATTGTGCATGAAAAAGTACAATTTGGATAAGAAATAGAAGAACTGAGACAATGTGGTTATAGACTACCAAAGTGTTTCTGAAAAAGGTATTTAGCTGAAATGTTAAAAGATAGGACAATAGTATATATTTTTAATTGTTTTCCCTGTTATGGGAATTATGTGATATACTACAATAAATTTTTGATTAAAATTTTCTAAAAGAATGTGTTAATGGATCAATCAGAAGACTGGAAAACTAAATTTTTCCCTGATTAATTGGTCATTCATGTGTGGTTTGTAATTGATTGAAATTCTGGGATGGTATACCTTTAAGTTAAATTTTTTGTCAGGTAAAAGGAATTGATTATTTTCCAGTGTTTTTTAGATCTATTTATTTAATAAGTATTTCAAACAGGTGAGAAAAAAATGGCTTTAGAATATGTAAGACTGAAAGAAAAATGGCTAAAAGCAAAATAAAAGAATCTCAGATGGAAAAGAAATATTCAGATAGTATAGAAATGTGAAAAAGTTTTTCTTCACAAAAAATCTAGTATATAGGGTCACCAGAGATGGTTTGAAGCAAACCAGGACATTAAGCACCAAAGGTGCGAAATCGAAGTGCCGCAGAACAACAGTTGGAGGCTCTAGAAGCATGAAGGTCTTGGGGTTTGGGTGATAAATTGGTGATAAAAGCGAGCATGTCAAAGTGAGATTTGTCTTATTTTATACCAATATAAATGATGTTCTCAAGGTTTGATTGAGGCACAAAGATGCAGGGAAAAAATTGTTTTTTAACCTTGAAGATACAGTTTTAAGTTAACTGAACTACTGACCGATATCATAAGACTTGAAATGTGTTAAAACATTTATAAATATATTTTTTTATACAAAACTGGATCAAGAAATTTTCATTTTTACCAAACTGGGACATTATAATTTCCAGGACGGGATGCCTGATTTTGACCTTAAAACTGGGACTGTTCCGTTTTTTCCGGGACAGTAACCCTAAGTATAAAGAAATATAAAATTGACGATTTTTGTATAATAAATTTTTTTGAGAATGATTATATTTTTTTCAATAAATACATCCCCCCACATCAGCTGTAAAAATAATTGTCATCAAAATTTATAGTGTCTAATTATCCAAGTCTATTTCTACATGCCCAGTTATTTAGATTTAGTAGTCTTAATTATCCAGGCGTTTCCATACATCAACAAGATGTTTAAGAGACAATCTGAGTTGATCCGAACCTTCTGTTATCTGTTATTTTCTACTATGTAATTAAAGACATCAATTTATCACCACCATTCTTCAATCTTTTTCATTTTGTATTTTCTGACGTTTACAGGGATTTTAAGAGATATGGTATTTTTTTCTGTTTTCTGTTATCTTATTCTGTGTTTGATTTTCCGTTATCTATATTTTCAGCTATCATTATTTACTGCTAACTTTTGTACTATATTTTCTGCTATCTGTGTTTTTTTTATCTTATATTTTCTGCTATCTGTGTTTTCTGTTATCTATATTTTCTGTGATCTATATTTTCTGTTATCTATATTTTCTGCTATCTGTACTGTATTTCCTGTTATCTGTATTTGCTTTGATCTATATTTTCTGCTAACTATACTATATTTTCTGTTAGTTGTAATATATTTTCTAACTTTATTTCTGTTATTTGTTTTATATTTTCTGCTTTCTGTTATATATTTTCTCTATCCTGTTTTGTTCAATTTAAATCTGGTATGTCTCCTTTAAGAATCTGAAAAAAAAAAAAGAGTAAAAGCTTGTGTTTAACTGCTTTAGGGGAAATGAAACAGAGTATTCATCACAGATTTGTCTTACCTCATCCTATATAACGATCAATTTCAATTTTCAATCACCAGCCACATTTTAATATGTTTTCACCACTTCTGCCTTGTAGCTACAAATCTTTTAATCTGTTCCTGATTCCTGTAAATATCTTCCATATTCGGTAAAATTTGCTTGTAGTCTTTTGATAGTGTAAATAGAATTTGTTGAAATATCAACATTACAGCCAATTTCTAAAAGCATATGCACAGTAGTCTGCTAGAAGTCTTTTTTTAAGTTAAGACCCTAGGATATCTTAGATGCAATGTTAGAAGATAAGACTCTAGGATATCCTTAAAACAGTGTTAGAATATAAGGCCCTGGGATATCCTAGAAACATTGTTAGAAGATAAGGCCCTGGGATATCCTAGAAACAGTGTTAGAAGATAAGACCCTTGGATATCCTAGAAACAGTGTTAGAAGATAAGACCCTAGGATATCCTAGAAACAGTGTTAGAAGATAAGACCCTGGGATATCCTAGAAACAGTGTTAGAAGATAAGACCCTTGGATATCCTAGAAACAGTGTTAGAAGATAAGACTCTAGGATATCCTAGAAACAGTGTTAGAAGATAAGGCCCTGGGATATCCTAGAAACAGTGTTAGAAGTTAAGACCCTAGGATATCCTAGAAACAGTGTTAGAAGATAAGACTCTGGTAGCATATCCTAGAAACAGTGTTAGAAGTTAAGACCCTAGGATATCCTAGAAACAGTGTTAGAAGATAAGACTCTAGGATATCCTAGAAACAGTGTTAGAAGATAAGGCCCTGGGATATCCTAGAAACAGTGTTAGAAGTTAAGACTCTAGGATATCCTAGAAACAGTGTTAGAAGATAAGACCCTGGGATATCCTAGAAACAGTGTTAGAAGTTAAGACCCAATGAAGTCCTAGCGTTCAGATCCTTTCAAGAATACAAGGCCAGGAGTTGCCATTATGGTAATAATAGGAAGGACACTGTATTGCTTATTATCGTTCTTACTTTGAAGTTACTGAGGTAGATCTTTATTCAGATTGACTCTCTCTCACTAACACCTAATTTGATCTTTGACTTGGAACAAATCAGTGCAAGTATTTTCAAACACTTTCGTGACTTTTTCCAAGTTTGGAGAAAGCCATTGACGATGTTTGAAAGGGAAATGAATAAGAGCGGCCATTGTAAGAGAACAATTACTCTTGTTGACTGTTCAAATACGAGCCATCCTTTCAAACCAATGAAGTACTCCTCCAAAAACGCCAGTAAATTAAATAGAAAATGGAATCTCACACGATTTTCAATCTTCTGCCTCGAGCAGTCTTGTAATTCCAGTTATTACGTTTACACTTTTGTTTTTTTTTCGTCAGATTTGAAAATGGTAACTTGAAGTAGCAATTGTTACAATTGAAATGCAGAAATTGCCGAGCGATCATTGCCTCGTAAAGGTCATTTATATCTTCCATTACAAATAATCGTACATGACTCAATTTACGTTTGTTTTTACGGGAAACTTTATCATGTTCTTATTATTCAATATGTTATTAATTCAAATTTTTTGCAGAATTTAGCAGACGACAATCTTAAGCTATAATGGGGAATTTCTTAAAAAAGATCACCAATTAAATAGCCTAGTTTTTGAGTCGTTTCATTTTCAGTAAGCGGAATTATATCCTCTTGGTAGCTCTTAAACACAATGGTTTAGCAGATGAAAAGCTATCAATAACCATCTTAGCTGTGTAGGAATACAATATAAGCATTGTAAGCAATGTGGACACTCTATTATTGATGGTCAGTTGAAAAACCTAGTTGCAGAGGTACATCAGGTCGCTGAAGGACTGAAATTTCTCTACACTTGGCCTTTCTGCTTTTTATACAAGCATGCTTTCGCTTACTTTTCTGATTTTCTCAAAAATACCACATAACGCGCATTTATTCAGTTTTCCAGCCAAACTTTGTCCTGATACGCTACCATAACCGCCTGGTAACAGTTTTTTGCTTAACAAATTCAAAAGCTGGTTGTCCTGATAAGGATTTTATGTCCCAAACATTTCTTAGCTACATAGGAAGATTTCTTATCAATTAGATATATGAGTTGTCTGCCCATTAGGGAATGTTGTCTCCCTTGGTCAGGTCATTCAGTTTGCTTACTTGCTTCCTTAAGTAGTGGAAACTAGAAAAGAGCAAAAGAACTATTATTGACTCTCCTGATGAGGGTTGTGTATTTAAAACACACGATGAACTTCATTAACCCAACAAGTAAATAAAAGCCCACAATAACTGTCCTGATGAGGGTTGTTTATCTGAAACATGTCTACAACCTATGATGAAGTTCTTTCATCCAACAAGAAAATAACAGCTCACAATAACTGTCCTGATGAGGGTTGTTTATCTGAAACATGTCTACAACCTATGATGAAGTTCTTTCATCCAACAAGAAAATAACAGCTCACAATAACTGTCCTGATGAGGGTTGTTTATCTGAAACATGTCTACAACCTATGATGAAGTTCTTTCATCCAATAAGTAAATAAAAGCCCACAATAACTGTCCTGATGAGGGTTGTTTATCCGAAACATGTCTACAACCTATGATGAAGTTCTTTCACCAACAAGAAAAAACAGCTCACAATAACTGTCCTGTTTAATGAGGGTTGTGTATATCCGAAACATGTCTACAACCTATGATGAAGTTCTTTCACCAACAAGAAAATAACAGCTCACAATAACTGTCCTGATGAGGGTTGTTTATCTGAAACATGTCTACAACCTATGATGAAGTTCTTTCATCCAATAAGTAACGAACAGCTCACAATAACTGTCCTGATGAGGGTTGTTTATCCGAAACATGTCTACAACCTATGATGAAGTTCTTTCACCCAACAAGAAAATAACAGCTCACAATAACTGTCCTGATGAGGGTTGTTTATTTGAAACACGTGTCTACAACATATCGTGAACTCCATAAATCCAATCAACAGTTATATGATACTGTACGATATCGTAATGAATGACTTTTCAACCAATAGTCTTAACGATGAATTTTGTAATAGTTTTTAAACGCTAATTCAAAATTTACGGTCTGAAGCAGAAACGCGTCTGGAAATTAGATTTAATATTATGTTAAACGCTGAAAACTGATTGAATTTCAACATGACTGAATTTCATTATATTCGTTCTTTATCTTTTCTGTTGATCTTGTTAATCATGAAATATAGAGCAATATAGACTTGGAATTGATTGCAATTTAAATCTATTAAGGTGGATTAGCGAGCACGTCCATAAAATAAAGATTCAGGAAGTTTAATACGTGCACTTTTGTACATAAATCACATATTCATGGCTAGTAAGTTTAATCAGAATAAGATCATTTTTTTAGTTTTTAAAAAAAAAATTAGTTACTTGAATTAGGGTCTATTGACAGGTCTATTAAACTTATTGATCGTTTCTGTTAAGGTGAATACAAGGTGTATGCCGAGAAGAATGAAATGCTTAATATACCTTTCGATGGAATAACCGAACGGCAGCGCTTGAGACAGCAGAAATCTGATTGGTTAAAGGTTAATTTGGCAAAAGCCTCGTTGTTGGAGACCTTAACGGAAAGCTACTAATAAAACGGAATAAAGATTTGGTTATACTTTAATTAGAGTTATGGCATATGAAATAAAATCCTGGATAAGGAAAAAAAATTTGATCCCTGGACTGGTAGCAAATTCAATATTGTTCAGGTGTGTCCAATTTCTCTCATTGCTCACTTCAAGGCCTAGTTGGTCAGGTACAAAATTACATAAGGTAGAAAGCACAATTTGATTCGTTTTACATTAGAACTTTTAAGAATCATTTCAAACTTTCAATGTAATTTCTGCAGCTCTCTTTTTAAGAAGGAAGAAATGTGCATTAAAAATCTTAAATACAAACTTTACTTATGTAATTTAATCGTAATGGCCTTTTGTTTTGTATTTTTTATCTACTATCCTTTTGCTCGTTTGCAAGTTTTATTGTTCGATGATTACATCTCTTAATTTGATTAAAATTGGAATTTCATCTGCTGCAAAGTTTTCAATCTATCTTTTGAGGCACGAATTGGAACTCTTGATTGTTTTTTTCTCAGTAATTTCAATTTATAATTAAATTAACTTCCCATTCAAAGATCTTAATCAGTATTTAATTTGTTTTCAAGGGAGCAAAATACGAGAGTAAACAACGTTAATGCCGTCGTTAAGGGAATTTTGCCAGGGTTAATAGGCTATGTCGATTATGATTTGATAACAGTTTCTTCAGAGTTTCTTCCTATCTCTTTCCGATCTTTGTTAATTTCCTTTTAATTTCATCCAATGTTTTATTCGTGCATATGTTGTTTTTGCATTCATGAATTTTTTGGAATTCGTTGACTTTGTTTATTGCTGGGGCAATCAGTCAAACCATGAATATTGTTAATTATGGTCAGTGTTCTAGGTGTTATCAATAACAAGCCAGATAAAACATTGTTATGATTTAAGTTAAATAAATTAGATAACAGTATCCCTTAAAATATGATCAGGTATTTAAATGTGGTAATAACTAAAATTAATCAGCTAATTTTGGGAGTCCAGATGTTTTTAAAGACATTGGGTGAGGTCAAATCTTGTGTTAGTATTCTGTGTTAGTGTTAAAATACAGTGTACTCTGAGTAATACAACATATATCGGGGCAGCAAAATAAAGTCAGATTAAAGGTGTGTCGGATTACTCAGTACGCTGTATATTAACATGAAGAATGAGTTCAAATTTCCTGTTATGTGATGGTGTTAACACTAACACAGAACACAGAACACTAACACGAGATTTGACCTTCCGGATTGATTTTAAGTTAAACTGATTAGATGACAGTATCACTTTAAATATGAGCTGAAATGATATCAGATATTTCGAGGTAGTAAAAACTTGATGTAATCTACTAATATTGGTGGGAATCAGGGTGTTTGTAAATAACCAGCTAGGGAAGACATTGTTATTATTTCACGTTAAAGAGATGATAACATAAACACAGTATCAGATACCACTTATTTTAGATTTAAAGGTATCCTTTCCCATAATTTTGAATCAAAGTTTAAGATGGTGTAAATAGCCTAACAATTCTGGCCCTACCTAGTTCCTCTGATGTTATATCCCAGTGTGACATTGGCATTGGGTTTAGGGGTGGGGATGGTGAATGACTAGTTAACGTCCTGGCTAGCTTAGGACGTTAACTAGTCCTTCACCACGACCATCACTACCCCTAGGGGTTTAGGGGTCAGGCCATGTCTATTTATAAGGGAGTTGATGAATGTTTTACTTATATATCATTCATTCTTGTATTCATTCATTTATTTATTCATTCATTAATTTATTCATTCATTCGTTGATTCATTCATTCCATTCATTCAGTTGTCCTTATCATCATTCATTCATTGTCCATTCATCCATTCATTCAGTTGTCCATTCATCCATTCATTCAGTTGTCCATTCATTCAATCAATTTCATTCATTTTTCATCAATCATTCAATCAATGGTTCATTCACTCATTTGCCCATTCAAATTGTTCAGTCACTATTCATTCATTTTCTCATAATAAATCATTCATTTCATCACCAGTTCACTATTTAGAACTAAGTTTCATATATTCTTCCCTTTAATTTCTGCCTCAAGATTTTCTTTCATGTTTCTGTGTAACTAGACCTAATTGTACTGCCAAAAATTGAAAAATGAACGAGGAAAAAACTGACAAAACAAATTATTAGCTGAAGCTATTTCCAGTTTCTTCTCGGCTGTGAACTGTCAAAATATTATTGGAATTAAATACCAAGATTAGAGTGTAGTTAATATGTTATTATTTATGTAGATATTTAATACGAGATAAACTTTCTTTGATGTTTTTACACTTTATCTTATTTATCATGGATCAAGTTATATAACTTTGTTTATATACAGAAATATAACTCCGTTCTTTCTCTGTTATATGGCTTTATTATAATTCCTGAACCGGGATACAGGATAATAAACAATACAGAAATATAACTCTGTTCTTTCTCTGTTATATGGCTTTATGATAATTCCTGAACTTGGCTACAGGATAATAAACAATACAGAAATATAACTCTGTTCTTTCTCTGTTATATGGCTTTATGATAATTCCTGAACTTGGCTACAGGATAATAAACAATACAGAAATATTACTCTGTTCTTTCTCTGTTATATGGCTTTATGATAATTCCTGAACAGGGATACAGGATAATAAACAATACAGAAATTTTAAACTCTGTTCTTTCTCTGTTATATGGCTTTATGATAATTCCTGAACATGGGTACAGGATAATAAACAATACAGAAATATTACTCTGTTCTTTCTCTGTTATCACCTTAATGGCTGACATTCCAGAACTTGGGTACAGGATGATAAACAATACAGAAATATAACTCTGTTCTTTCTCTGTTATATGGCTTTATGATAATTCCTGAACTTGGCTACAGGATAATAAACAATACAGAAATATAACTCTGTTAAATCAAATAATTGGCTGACATTCCAGAACTTGGGTACAGGATAATAAACAATACAGAAATATTACTCTGTTCTTTCTCTGTTATATGGCTTTATGATAATTCCTGAACTTGGCTACAGGATAATAAACAATACAGAAATATAACTCTGTTAAATCAAATAATTGGTTGAGATTCCTGAACTTGGCTACAGGATAATAAACAATACAGAAATATAACTCTGTTAAATCAAATAATTGGTTGAGATTCCTGAACTTGGCTACAGGATAATAAACAATACAGAAATATAACTCTGTTATCACCTAATTGACTGACATTCCTGAATTTGGAAGTAGGTTTCACATTGGGAAAGGGATTGCATTGTGGACTCACAAGAGTGCTCATACTGCAAGCTTAACGCAAAAGTAAACGCTGCATAAAGTGACTAACTGGTTGCATTACTTTGAAAAATTATGATAGTTTCTTTTCAATGTTTTTTCCAAATTTTAATAGACTGGCACTCGTCAAGTTTACAATCAGAATTCTGTGGTTCCCGCAATCAAAGAATCATGACTATATTATGATGCCACTTCTATTAAACAGGATATTGGTGCCATCTTAACGGCATCTTATTATTAGAAAACCTCTGCAAAATCCCTTTAAATTATATAACTGCATTTATTTATAGACATGTAGTAGATCTTGTAGGTTTTCTGAATTTCAGTTGAAAACGCTTCTCAGTTTTCTTCTAAAGATCAACTTGTACAACTTGAAAGTGCAGGCTTAGTATGATCTGCAGTTTTCAATATATTCTTTGTCATTTGACATTTTCAAACCAGAAACATTTCAAACTGCTCCTTTGTTTTCTGGCTTTTTAGGAGAAAACAGAAGACTACAGGGCTTTTAGAACAGGAAATTAAGATCTTTAAGTGGCACACGGAAGCTTCATTTCTGTCTTTTTGATCAAATATGCTGATGATAAATTTTCTGATATCTTTCCGAAAATATTTTTGTTTTTGACACGTTAACCTTAAGGTTTGAAGTAATTTGAAAATATTTCTAAAATATGACCTTGAAAAAATCTAAAATGGCTGCTAATTAGCAATACATTGTAGACACGATAGAGAGTTGGTTTCTTGATGACTTTTGATTAAACTTGGAGTCAGATTTCATAATCACTCAAGGATGAACCCTATTGAAAATCAGCTACCAACAAATATTTACTTTGAGTTATTGCCCCTGTTCTTCAATATATTGTGGACCTGATAGAGAGCTGGTTTCTTTAAAAGATTTTGACGAAACTTGAAGTGAGAGTTTGTAAACACACAAAGATGAACCCTATTGAAAATTTGAAAATCTTGATAACTCTTGTCAACCTCCCAGACGATTTGGCTGGCATTATGATTGTGGGCGTTTTACGCTTGCCATTGCTATATTTTATGATATTATTGACATCACTGTAAGGGCATGTAACTCTATATTGAATAATAATTAAAAACAGCTACCATGCTTAAAGCAAAGGGATGATTACTGTTTATCCAGCATTTTCCTGCAAGCATACACTTAATCAAATTGATACCCAAGATATATATCTAATCATAGTAATGACAATGATATCTGTAGGCAAGTAATGTATCACACTTGACAGGTCACAATATGTAAACAGGTAATTAGGCTTAAGGACTTCAGACAATAGTTAATTAATCTTGGGAAGGGTTTGCCTGGGAAGGGTTTGCCTCGCCCAATCTTTCTCCCATCAGGCTTATTATCAAATTCTTTAGCGTTGGTTGATTTAAGTAAATAACCAGACATAATATATTTTGGCTCTTTATGGTATTGGAATGTGGAGGCATATTTGAACTTAATGACCGTGCCAATGTCAGTGCAGGTAATATATACATTCGTTGATCTAGATAGATACTTTGGCTATATGGTGATATTGAAATGTGAACTAAATGACAAATCATGATGTTACAAGAAAGATGACTTTTGCAGTCAAGGTATAAGAATGAAATTCGTAATAGCATGACATTGTGAAGATGTATAAGATGAAGTTGGTAATAGCTTGACATTGTGAAGATGTATAAGATGAAGTTTGTAATAGCTTGACATTGTGAAGATGTATATGTATGGAGTTCATATTAGCTTGACATTGTGAAGATATATATGTATGGAGTTCATATTAGCTTGACATTGTGAAGATATATATGTATGGAGTTCGTAATAGTTTGACATGGTGAAGATATATAAGATGAAGTCTGTAATAGCTTGACATTGTGAAGATGTATAAGATGAAGTCTGTAATAGCTTGACATTGTGAAGATATATAAGATGAAGTCTGTAATAGCTTGACATTGTGAAGATGTATAAGATGAAGTTTGTAATAGCTTGACATTGTGAAGATATATAAGATGAAGTCTGTAATAGCTTGACATTGTGAAGATGTATAAGATGAAGTTTGTAATAGCTTGACATTGTGAAGATATATAAGATGAAGTCTGTAATAGCTTGACATTGTGAAGATGTATAAGATGAAGTTTGTAATAGCTTGACATTGTGAAGATATATAAGATGAAGTCTGTAATAGCTTGACATTGTGAAGATGTATAAGATGAAGTTTGTAATAGCTTGACATTGTGAAGATGTATAAGATGAAGTTGTAATAGCTTGACATTGTGAAGATGTATAAGTATGAAGTTCGTAATAGCTTGACATTGTGAAGATATATAAGATGAAGTCTGTAATAGCTTGACATTGTGAAGATATATAAGATGAAGTCTGTAATAGCTTGACATTGTGAAGATGTATAAGATGAAGTCTGTAATAGCTTGACATTGTGAAGATATATAATATGAAGTTCGTAAGAGCTTGACATTTTGAAGATATATAAGATGAAGTCTGTAATAGCTTGACATTGTGAAGATGTATAAGATGAAGTTTGTAATAACTTGACATTGTGAAGATATATAAGATGAAATTAGTAATAACTTGACATGGCGAAGCTCCATCTTTTGATAACAAAATTTACATGAGGTCTCCAAAGAATAGTTTATCTGAAACATGCAAAGTGCGTTATCAAAATTCAAACGAAGTCACTGAGGCTTAAACCAAGATTAAAAATTGGTTTTATTTTTGATCAGGGTTTTATCGTCGGCCGACATCCTACCTACGCGATAAAAACAAATAAATATTTGTCTGTTATTATTATAAAAGATCTGAACTTCTGAAGACAAATAGTCATGCACAATTCTTCCGCTATCAACTTTCCTTTCATGAATCGTCCCTCGATAGTCTCGCAGAATTTATCTTCGTTGTTTTTTTGCGACTGTTGGTTTATCTAGAGGTTTGTTTAAGTCCCCCCGGAACGCTGATAATGAGGCAAAAATATCAAAGCTAATCAAATAAACACTTTTCTTTCTAGAAAATGAATTTAAATGATAATGTCACTTGAATTGATTTCTGTAAGTGAAAGGTCAAAACCTACAGTTCCTGAAGTTCGTCGTAAGGGAATTCGATAAATTATTTGAAATTTGGAACTGGAGCTAAAAAACGATGGATTCCAATTTTCTTGCAATTAGATATCAGAACTCTTTTTTTATTCTACTTGCTGAAGATTATAACATGCATCCCTTCCCCTCCTACATTCCTACACACACAGCAACCCCCCCACCCCACCCCTACACTCTGCCTCCTACACTTCCAACAAAAATTAGAAGCACTTAAAACAGACTTGTATATTTTACTAATTATGAAATAAAATATTTGTATAGATTTCAAATTGTTAAAAAATAACCCTAACATCTATTCAGACAAAAAATATATCCAACAAATTGTAATTTAACGGTAAATAAATTGCCTTAATCAGGAAATAACACTGAACAAAGAAATTGGGAAGAAATATAGCTGTTTTTTAAACAATGAAAATTGGTAGAATTAGCATAAAATCAATGGTGACAAAAGAAAAATTGTAATTTTTTCTGATTTATGTAAATTTTTCTAGGATTATGCAGGAAATCTGTGATTAAAAATACCAATAAATTGAAGCTGTTTTGTTATCTAAGAATAAATATAGATTAATATAAGACCTATTGTTTTTGTGAATGGATTGATTCTTATTGATACTTATATTAACATCTTCAAAGATTTACAAGCTATTACAAACTTCATTCCTACAAGAAAAGTGCCTAATTACTACATTTCCAAACTTTTGTTTTTCAAGAAAAGTGCCTAAAGACTACATTTACACAAGAAAAATGCCTAAAGACTACATTTACAAACTTTTGTTTTTCAAGACAAGTGCCTAATTACTACATTTCCAAACTTCTGTTATTCAAGAAAAGTGCCTTAAGACTAAATTTACAAACTTTTGTTTTTCAAGAAAAGTGCCTAATTATTACATTTACAAACTTTTGTTTTTCAAGAAAAGTGCCTTAAGACTACATTTACAATCTTTTGCTTTTCAAGAAAAGTGCCTAATTACTACATTTACAAACTATTGTTTTTCAAGAAAAATGCCTAATTACTACATTTAAAAACTTTTGTTTTTCAAGAAAAGTGCCTAATTACTACATTTCCAAACTTCTGTTTTTCAAGAAAACACATACTACAAAACGTGAGCTGTAAATATAAATACCAGCAGGAATATTTTTTACATTTTTTTTCTCCACACTCGTATGATTGAAAATTAACAAAGAAATATTGGCCTGTAATTGAATTTCTTCTTACATGTTTTCAGTTTATTTCCACATAGATTTAGTAGTATTAGACATTCTATTTTGTCGTCAGTAATATATAAAAATGATGAGAAGCGGAAATATGATACCAAACAAGGAATACGAGAATGGAAGTTCGTTAATTGGATAATTAAAAAATGTCATTGTTAGTTACCAGGTTAAAGCTAATAAACACATTTTGAATAATGAACAAATTGCATTATTGACATACATCATGAGCGTTCAATTTAACGTATTGTATTGCCGACAGTTTTGGCAGTTCTTCAGTAGCCTGGATTACCAGGTCTTACATCTTCAAGTAACCCTTTTAAATGTCGAACGAACCCAGATATTCCAGTGAACATGCTCATTGCATTAATAAAATATGTTACTGTTAAATTCAAGAGATGTTCTTGTAATAATTTTGGAAACTTCGATTTCCAGGTCTTATATTTTCAAGTAACCCTTTTAAATGTCCATTTGCGTCAGCGTTGCATTATTGACAAAAATATGACTGTAAAATTAAAGAGGTGTATGGGTAATAAATTTGGCAACACTGAATAGTCTAGACTTTCCAGATTTTACATTGTAATGTTTAAGTAGACTGAATATTCAAGTCCTTCCATATTCATAAGTTGTCAAGTTGACTCAGATGCAAAAGTCTTCAACAATTAATGTAGACAGAATTTTCCAGTCCTTCCATATTCATAATGTCAAGTTGACTCAGATGCAAAAGTCTTCACATAATTAATGTAAAAAGTTAGTCCTTAAAAAGTTGTTAAGTTTATCAGATGAAAAGCAACAATTTGAGCTTTTCCCCCTTCAATTAATAATCTAAGGGCCAATAAAAGTCAACCTTAAATTTAAAGTCCAAAAGTGAGTATCAGATAGGGAAACATTGAAGCTTTTCCTGATAAATTAATATTTAAAAGCAACTAAAAACAACCCTAATGTCCCCATCAATAGTAACTTATCAGAAGTTCTTTCCAAAATTTAAAGACAACTAAAGGACAAGAAGTCTACAAAAGGTAATTTTTTGGGTTTTCCCCTTTAAAGACTCTTACCCAACAAGTGAAACCTTTTCTTTCTTGGGGTTCAATTAAACCCCTGTTAGAAAATGGAAAAACCCTTTCCCGTTGCTTTTGATTAAACGGTGTGTTTAATTTACAAACTTGCCCAAATGACTGAATCTTATATGTCACTCATTATGAAGTAATTCTCTAAATTGGCATATTTTTGTCTCTCTCAAGGACAAAAATTAATTCTCCTTCATCAGTTTAAAAAACCTGTAGACTGACTCTTCCAGCTTCTTTTGATAAAACGGCAAGTTTCAGGTTTTAGTTCGCTTGACCAATGGGGGTTGTTAGTCACAATTCAGAGTCTTTTGTGTCCTTCAATACCAACAATTACTTATGCTTCTTTCCTGGTTATTTTAGTTAAAATGTTGTATGAAATTCACTATCTCGCCAAACTCGCTCTTTCGAAGAAATTACATTTATTTTACATCTGTAGCCTTCATGATTTTTCTTTTCATCATCTGTAGGCTTGTACTTCAGGTTTCTTTTTATATAATTACTGGAATTAACGGCCCAAAAAATGTTAGAGCTGATAAAAATCTTTTCAAGGATTTTGTCATTTTATGAAGTCAGTAGGCCTGTTATGATTGTAGGACAGCAGACTCAAAAGAGGTGCAGTTCAATAAATGTGTGTTTCTGTAAGGAATTTTTCATTTTACCAAGACAGTACCTACACATCAAAGACTAATAAGACCTAGCTATTCAAGTCTACAATCAAATTTCCCAACGTCCAGACAATTCTATATGTAATTTGATAGAATGTAGTTTTAATTGGTAAGTCAATTAGTTGGAATAAGAAATTACATTGGAACTAATCCATGTCTAGTCTTTCTAAACAATCGCTTTACAAAAAAGAGACTCTTGGGTTATCAGCAGGCAGATCAACAAGAAACACTTTAAAGATGCTTTGTCATCTTTTTTATAATCACTTTGTCTGGAAAGGTTGGCTTATTAAGAAAAAATCTATAGTAATGAATGAAGTTTTATGTCCGACTGTTCTGCACCTTATGGGCTTAATGAAGACGTGCAATGCCATGCAGTGTGCAATAAGGTAAATAAACAAGGACAGCAGAGCATTAGCCTACTATTTTTGTTCAATTTCTAACAGCAGGCTTCAGATTATCGCATTAAAAAATAGAAAAAATTATTGTACATGAAACACCTATATTCATTCTAAGAAATTCTACATCAATATTTGAAAGGTCCACATAACTATGGCAACCCAAATTTTCAACATGGCTCTTACTTTTAAAGGTGTAGGTTTGATATATCACGATAAATGAATGATTTTGTCTCTGACATTTCCAATGAGAACATTTCTGTTTTGCTATGAAAAACATGTCAAAATCTAGCTGAATACGATCTGACCTTTTCTTACCTAAAACATTTTTTTAACCAGATTGCATTTAATTAGTCTAATGAATGAAAATTTGACCTTTTCACTTCTGCTATTGCTGCCATTTTGTCAAGTTTGACTTCTGCCATTTAGTTTTTGCATTTGTCGTATGATGAAATATTTCTGTCTTCCATGACATCTTAAAGGGACTGTAAAGAGGGTTTCGGAAATTTTTTTTGTGAGTATCACAAACACGGATAAAAATCATTCTGCACTTATCCAATTCTGGTTCTAAAAGGGTTAAATTTGAATGCTTTTACACAACAAATGGCAAATGAAGATTATAAAAAGGTTTTCTAATGTTTTTATGTATATCAGAGACACTGATAGCATCAATTTGTACCATTCCAATTTTACTCAGACTTCTGTGGTTCCTGCAATTCCATTAAACCTAAGTGTTTGATAACGTCACTAATCACAAAATACCATATAAGGCCTTTGTGATTAGTGATGTCATCACATATTAGCTTTAGTAGAATTGCAGGAACCACAGACGTCAATTAAAAAAATTGGAATGGTACAAATTGATGCTATCAATGACTCTAATAGAGAAAAAAAAAACCTTTCTTTGATCTTCAGTTGTCCATTGTTTAATATCGATCAAAATTTAACCCTTTAAGTGTAAACATGTTATATATAAGCGGTTTAAGGACATTTTTACGACATTTTTTATATCTTGTGCTAGCGTGCAATATTGAGATAATGTTCCTGCTTATGACACTATTAAATAAATACACTCATAATTAATAGCACTTGTTTGAAGACAAGTAAGTTTAGTAAATTAATTAATTGATACCAAGATGGTTAATTTATAGTTCCAAGACAATTTAGGTCGTAAAATTTCTTAGTTATACGTCAAAAGGTGTGGTTTATTACTGTACTTAAGTATTTAGGACTATATGAATGTGTTAACTTTGTCAAATTATTAATAGATGGTGGCTAATTGTTTTAGTCATGGGCTGGTTATTGGAAAACCAAATTGGATCAGATGTTGTTATCATCAGTGATCAGTAGCAGCCCAGTGGTTGGTTTGCTGATTGGTTGGTTTGTTGGCTGGTTGGTTTGGGGGTTTGCAGGCTGGTTGATTGGTTTGTTGGTTGGATTGCTGGTTTGTTTTTGATGGTGTGGTTTGCTGCTTGCTTGGTATAAAATCACTCACGTCAACAATTTATAACTCTATTTATTGGTTAATGCAGTCAAACTGACGTCTTAGAACTTCAATTACAAACATCAATTTCAACCAAACTTAATGAAAGTCAAGTCAGATACGACTGGCAAATATAGCCAAATCAGCATCCCTTAGTGATGTTATTTGAAGTGATTTCAGTTATTCACTGGCAAGCTAATCTTGGCTTAGAAAATGTGTTTAAGTAAAAAAATAAATTTCCTTTTGAATCATTCATCTGAGGTCTTGGAATGAGTTAAACCAATACATGAAACACATTATTCTGAGTTGAAAGCTGGGAAAATAGGTTTTCAATTTACTTTCTGAGCCAAATCAACGTACAGGGTAAACAACAGTTTACACATAGAATGATTTCACCCAATTTTACAATTTAATATTCAGATGTAGATTGAAATCTTTGAAGTTAGTTTTTTCTCTTCAAAGAAAGTTGAATAGTTGAACTGTTCTCAGCCAATGTTCTCAAATGCAGAATGTATTCAGAATGATGTAATGGTTATTAGAGGTCAGAATTAAAGGGATCTAATAGAATTGGTTGTGGTCTGTAGCCTTGAATTCTAGCCTAGATCTTATAGGAAGAGTTCAGAATAAATTGTAGTCTGTAGCCTTGATTTCTAGCCTAGATCTTATAGAAAGAGTTCAGAATAAATTGTAGTCTGTAGCCTTGATTTCTAGCCTAGATGTAACAGTAAAATTAGTTGTGGTCTGTAGCCTTGAATTCTAGCCTAGATCTTATAGAAGAAGTTCAGAATAAATTAAATTAGTTGTGGTCTATAGCCTAGCTTGATGTAATAACAGAATTACTTGTAGTCTGTAGCCTTGATTTCTAGCCTAGATCTTATAGAAAGAGTTCAGAATAAATTGTAGTCTGTAGCCTTGATTTCTAGCCTAGATCTTATAGAAGAAGTTCAGAATAAATTGTAGTCTGTAGCCTTGTATTTCTAGCCTAGATCTTCTAGAAAGAGTTCAGAATAAATTGTAGTCTGTAGCCTTGATTTCTAGCCTAGATCTTATAGGAGAAGTTCAGAATAAATTGTGGAATTTAGCTTAGATGTAATAATAAAATTATTTATAGTCTGTGGCCTTAAATTCTAGCCTGGATGTATCAGAATTAGTTGTGGTCTATAGCCTAGCCTTGATGTAATAACAGAATTACTTGTAGTCTGTAGTCTTGAATTCTAGCCTAGATGTAATGATAAAATTAGTTGTAGTCTGAAGCCTTGAATTCTAGCCTAGATGGAATAATAAAATTAGTTGTTGTCTGAAGCCACAGTTTGATTGTAATCAATATCAAAGCTAACACATGGTTGAAATGAATCACAAGAGTTTCTCATTTAAACCAGACAGCTTTATAATGGCTGTGTACAAAATTAGGTAATTTTCTTTTGAGCTCGATGTTTTTTTACTCCAATAGATGTGAAATAATGTTAAATTAATAGGCGGGGAGCTGAGAGATCTACCAAAAGAAATTTGTTTATTTGGGCGAAAACATGAAATTCGATTTAGTTAGAAAATGGAGAATTTGTCTAAGTAAAAAATAGATTAGTGTTTGAAGAAGACATTGAAGATATTAAGGTGGTTGGAATTTATTTTTTGTAGATTTTTCCTTCTCTATTGACCGACCATTCCTTTCTTCCATTGTATGACTTCTTTAATGGTTTTTCTCCATTTAGAAAATAGCATCTTTGGTTATACTATTGTTATTTATTGAGATGACACCTCATATAGAAAAATCTGCAGTTCTTAGAATGAAAGCTACATATTTTCAAGGCCAAAATCAACATCAAAACTGCGAAAACCCTTCAAAAAACATCATTAATCAACTTCAAAATTGGGAAACCCTCTTCTTAAAAGAAACATCATTAAATGAGGCTTCCAAAACCAAAATCAATGTTTAGTTTTGTGTCCATTGAGAATCAATGGTTATTTAGCGACAATCCAAGATGGCTATCAACAAGGTGTTGAACTCTGAAACTCCAAAATAAATTGCCTGACTATTATCAGTAATAACATGTGAGGACTTATGGGAAATCTATGTCTGTCAGCACGGCAGTTTTCAAAGTTTAATTCTTTCACAGTCGAGGTTTTGACTTGTATTAGATTAAGCAGGCTATGTTATTTAACTTATCCCTGTGTGTATTGTTGATCGTTCTGTGACTCGCGGCACTTCTTGAGCTAATCAGCTTGGCTTCTATTAAAATTTAGGTCGTCATTACTAAGATTTCAGTGTTCACATAGCTCATAATGTTATTTGGTATATTGGCTTTTGTTTAAGAGTGTCCACATCTTTGTTGTAAACAAGGTTTCAGTGTTCACATAGCTCATAATGTTATATGTTGGTTTTTTACATTTGCTTTAGTTTAAGAGTGTCCACATCTTTGTTGTAAATAAATTTAATTTGATCCCTTCTAGAGAGTTCACAAAGCTCATAATGTTATTTAGTAAGATTATATGGACGTGGTAGATTGACATGTCTTTCAGAGTGTCCATACAGACTATAACATTTAATTTGATCCCTTCTAGAGAGTTCACATAGCTCATAATGTTATTTGGTATATGGGTGTGGTACATGGGCATGTCTTTCAGAGTGTCCATACAGGCTATAACATATATTTGATTCCTTCTAGAGAGTCCACATAGGATAGAAATGTGTCCATATAGGCAATGATATCATTTGATCCCTTCTAGAGAGTCCACATAGCATATTAATGTGTCATTCATCCTTTCTATAGAATCATAGTGCATAATGTTATTTAGCAATATGGTTTGTAACTTTGGTATTCCTTTTAGAGTGTCCACATAGCTGATAATATTAATTGGTATGTGGGTGTGGTATGGACATGTCTTTCAGAGTGTCCGTAAGGGCTATAACATATATTTTTTCCCTTCTAGAGAGTCCACATATGATATAAATGTGTTCATACGAGCAATGATATCTAGAGAGTCCATATAGTATATAATGTTATTTAGGAATATGGTTTGTAACTTTGGTATTCCTTTTAGAGTGTCTACACAGCCAATAACATTAATTTGGTCATTCCAATTAAACCAGTCACAATGGACCAATGAAAATATTCAGGTTAACAGAATGATTTGATTTGTCTCCTGGGAAATTTTAAACGTGTCAAATGGATACATGAACTGAGATATGTGCTAAAGTCTTAGATAAGTAGTTACTAATGGCTACTGTGTTTTCTATATTCTTTCTGCGCTTCGTCATTTTATCGTCAAAGAAGGTGCTAGTTTGGTATATTTGTTGATGATACAGCTGGACTATGATAAATATGATTTTGAATGGCGCTGTAAACTTCAAACTGATGATTAAAATTCCCTGGACAGACGGATCTCCAAAATAATAGGTCAATTGGTCCTAGTTTGTTATCTATGGTGATGATACAGCTAGTTGGAGTGGTACTGGTCAATTTTCTTTTGAATGGTGCTATTAACATAGGTTTCATGTCCTACAGACTGGCCAATGACCAGTGGTTACATAAAATACCCCTCCCTTGACAGTTCAATACTCAAAATATTAGGCGAAGAATGGTGATTGGTCTTGTATGCAATTGGGCTAAAATTCATTGAAACATATTGTACTGGATGAAAGAAAAGAAAAGAAAGAAACAACTATATTTTACAAGACCAACAACTAAGATTCACAAATCCGCAGTGACAGGGATCCTTTCTACCAGCTGGTCCTTGGCCAAACCTCTTGGCATTGATCTTTCCCGGAGTATCTGTACCCATTTACAGCTGGGTGGACTGGGATTATGAGTGAAGATGACTTATTCGTTGTCATGGGACTTTCACACTCCGATCGAGATTAGAACTCACGTCCGACATTTTCAAAGTATCCAAGCAAATGACTGTCATGACTTAAAGAACCAACGCTCTAACCACTGTGCTATAGAACCAACGCTCTAACCACTGTGCTATAGAACCAACGCTCTAACCACTGTGCTATAGAACCAACGCTCTAACCACTGTGCTATAGAACCAAAATACAGCTCTAACCACTGTGCTATAGAACCAAGCTTAATCCACTGTCTATAGTCAACGCTTTGTGATGGAGGATCTTTAAAGTGACAAGTCTTTAGCACACAATTCAGTTTATGATCCCATCTGAACAACACTTTGTTGTCATAAGCTATTATAGCATAGTTTCCCTCTTGCACACAGTCCAATCAGGAGCAGATAAGCAAGACTAAAATCTCTGGGCTTTATTATTGACTAATCTTTGTTTCGTAAGTATTAAGTATTTCTTCTTGTATAGAAGAAATCTAAATCTGTGCTAACATTTTCATGCAGCTTAGTATAATACTTAAATTTACTCAAAGCCTTTAAAGTGAAAATCGGTCTAGGGCTTGGGGAAGTATAATATTACTGAAATTCAATTTATCCAGTTTAGTATACTTACACTCTTTTTTTCTTGCTTGATAAACAAAATGGCCATAGAAGTCTGTGCAAGCATTTATCATGCAGCTTAAAGAAAGAAAACTTAAAATTGTTCAAGCCTTTTAAAGGAAAATCAATCTAGTGGCTTGGGGAAGATAAAAGACATGAAAGTCAAGTTTATCCCATCTTTAGTTCTTACAACTTTTCATCCTATTTCTTACTTAAGCCCAGATCACATGATATTTACTGCTGTGTTTTACCAGCAGAAACTGAAAACTTAATAATCCTCTTTATTTGTGTGTCCTTGCAGAAACAAATTTAATCCTGTTTCTAACTGAAATGTAGATCACATGATAATATGGCATTAGTTCTTTCAACAGAATCTGAAAAACCAGTCATGTTATTTATTTGTCCCTGCAGAATATAGTACCATTGATTGGTCTTATTTATATACATCTTCACAATGTCAAGCTATTAAAACTTATACACACTTTGACATTGTAAGTATTACAAATTATCTTATATACATTCTTCACAATGTCAAGCTATTACAAACTTCAGACTTATACCTTGACTGCAATAGTCACCTATCTGCTATCTTGTATCATATCTTCCATTGTCAAGCTATTACAAACTTCATACTTATACCTTGACTGCAATAGTCACCTATCTGCTATCTTGCATCATATCTTCACAATGTCAAGCTATTACAAACTTCATACTTATACCTTGACTGCAATAGTTACTATTCTTGTATCTTCACAATGTCAAGCTATTACAAACTTCATACTTACACAATAGTCACCTTTCTTGTATCTTTATTTTAGCCATTTAGCGTAAAATTCTCAAGAGTAGGTATATCTACTGATGAATATATACTCTTATTGGCCAAGTTTAACATTTTTAAATTTTATGTTCATTCTAAGACACAGGATTCCTTTAAGACATAATAACTCTTTCAGACCGAGTAACAAAAAATCGACACGACTCTTGCTTTCTATCCCACCATCTGTTGAGGTTATATCTATAAATATATATCCCGTGCATGAAGAATATACTCATGTCACGTGCATGAGACGTTTAGCGTCAGTTTAGACCTGGTGTTCTGTATGTACGGATGTGTATGTAATAAAGGTTACTATTGATAGGCGTTGTGTATTCCTTAGGCGTAAATGGACCTCTAACACCATCGTGAACCAGTTGATGCTTTTAGTGAAAGCAGATCTAAGTTTAGTCCAACACATTTTATTTTACATTTGTACAGTCAGTTAATTTTGCAAACAAACAAATTCATAATATCAACAATACAATTAATAATAATAATTAATTAATAATTAATAATAATAATTAATAATAATAATTAATAATAATAATCTTGCACATCTTAATATCCATAGATATTGATGAACCTTAAACATGGTGTTTCTTTATAAAAACATCTTAACTTGAATTTATAAGACACAGGTTTTTATTTTATGTTATAAATCACTTTTCATAACATAACTTTTATATATAAGCTTTGTAACTTAATAAATCATCACCTTTATATATAAGTTTTGTAACTTAATAAATCATCACCTTTATATATAAGTTTTGTAACTTAATAAATCATCACCTTTATATATAAACTGTCATCACAAAAAATCTTGTTGATGACTTTTGTAAACTATTAACTTTTTTCATAACATCACCTTATATATAAACTGTCATCACAAAAAATCTTGTTGATGACTTTTGTAAACTATTAACTTTTTTCATAACATCACCTTATATATAAGCTGTCATCACAAAAAATCTTGTTGATGACTTTTGTAAACTATTAACTTTTTTCATAACATCACCTTATATATAAACTGTCATCACAAAAAATCTTGTTGATGACTTTTGTAAACAATTAACTTTTTTCATAACATCACCTTATATATAAGCTGTCATCACAAAAAATCTTGTTGATGACTTGTAAACAATTTGATAACTTTTTTCATAACATCACCTTATATATAAGCTGTCATCACAAAAAATCTTGTTGATGACTTTTGTAAACAATTTGATAACTTTTTTCATAACATAACCTTTGTATATATACAAGTTTTGTTACTTGATAAATCATCACAAAATGTGTAGCTGATGACTTTTATAAACAAATTCATTAACTTTTTTCATAACATCACCTTATATATAAGCTGTCATCACAAAAAATCTTGTTGATGACTTTTGTAAACAATTTGATAACTTTTTTCATAACATAACCTTTGTATATATACAAGTTTTGTTACTTGATAAATCATCACAAAATGTGTAGCTGATGACTTTTATAAACAAATTCATTAACTTTTTTCATAACATCACCTTATATATAAGCTGTCATCACAAAAAATCTTGTTGATGACTTTTGTAAACAATTTGATAACTTTTTTCATAACATAACCTTTGTATATATACAAGTTTTGTTACTACACAAAATGTGTAGCTGATGACTTTTATAAACAAATTCATTAACTTTTTTCATAACATCACCTTATATAAGTGTTGTAACTTCACAAATCATCAGTAAAAGTGTTTTTCAGAACATAACCTTAAAACATCACATCATAATTTTTTTAATACTTTTTATAACAATTAATAATTTTAAAAATTAATTCAACTGATTTAACATATTTTTTAATTTTAATAATTTTTGAAAAATTAATTTCTCCATGAATGTTTTCCATCCCATAATATTCATTGTTAAATTTTGATATCTTTAAAAATTCTGTAAACTTTAACAGAATTTTTGCCTCTGTTATCAACTGAAACATGTATATATTGAAGGTGTTTGTATTTAAGCAAATCTTAAATTTGAATTGCTGCTTAAAACAAATACTTTTGAATTCTTTCACGATTTGCTTCAGTCGCACATGTGCTTTCACTTCGCAAAACAATTTCTGTTTGAGAAGTAATACATCAAAGGATTGGTAGTCATGGTGATGCAGATTCTGGCATGAAAAACAATGACAGTGTTTAACCCTTTTTAAGCTATTGTTGACTCTGGTAACATTATCTATGTGGTTATATAGCTGAGCGGCTTGAAATTGACCATTCATATGTCCACATAATTACTGTAATATATATATGCGAAGGGTCAGCTGTTATGAAATGACCTCACATAATGTAAAATGAGCTGTTTTTACTTGGCTGCTAAGCTGTCCACATAAATACTGATATATACTTAAAGGATCAGTGAAGTAGCTGTTAGCAAATGACATGATATCTGGTTAACGTCATGCTCTTAAAATTATCTGTTATCTGTCTCGATAATTACATGATACCAGTACTGATGTATTTGATTGGCCAGTGAAGCTGTCATTACAAAGTGTCGTCACATCATGTGTAAGTCATGCTTTTGAATTGTCTGCTCATAGTTACAATATAATATACCCAGGTAAAATAACATTGAAGCTGTTATTTCTGACATATAATTTCAGTCACAGCTTATCTGAAGTCATGACTCTTGTCCCAATAGGGTTTAGAATTCCACTTCATTACAAATGCAGAGCTTATCCAAAAGTGCCAAAGATGGAATTCAAAACTAGATACTTTTTCAAGGCTCAAAAGAAACTCCAATTCATTGAACAGGAAAAGCTCATTTCCAACTCTCCATAAAGTCAATTAGAAATTTACACAGCTAATCTGAACCCATGACCTATGACCTATGTACCCAATAGGATTTTACACGCAACATCATTCAAAATGCAGAGCTTATTAACAAGTTACTGTCAGTGAATTGCTCATTTGAACCCATGACCTATGACCCATAACCCAATAACATTTGTCATTCAAAATGCAGAGCTCATTAACAAGTTACTGTCAGTGAATTGCTCATCTGAACCCATGACCTATGACCCATAACCCAATAACATTTGTCATGCAACATCATTCAAAATGCAGAGCTTATTAACAAGTTACTGTCAGTGAATTGCTCATCTGAACCTATGACCTATGACCCATAACCCAATAACATTTGTCATGCAACATCATTCAAAATGCAGAGCTTATTAACAAGTTACTGTCAGTGAATTGCTCATCTGAACCATGACCTATGACCCATAACCCAATAACATTTGTCATTCAAAATGCAGAGCTCATTAACAAGTTACTGTCAGTGAATTGCTCATCTGAACCCATGACCTATGACCCATAACCCAATAACATTTGTCATTAAAAATGCAGAGCTCATTAACAAGCATAATGCTATTGAATAACTACTAAAATAAATTGGTCATTTGAAAAAGGTTTGCAAAATGAATACCCATAACCTACATTTGTATTCAAAATCATGTAGCCCTTTAACAACAAGTTAACTTCAGTGAATTGTCATCTAAATGACCTATGACCCATCCTCATTGTCATTAAAAATGGAGCTGTTAACAAGTACTTTTAATAACACAAATAAAATTGTGTAGTGAATTTTCAAAAGAATAATAACCTCTTTATTTCAAAAACATTTCTACATCTTAAACATAAAAATAGTTTATATATTACATTTGGATTGTTATAAGGTTTTGTAGCCACTCAGTTTTATACCAGGATATGGTAGCCTGTCCAATCGTAAACCCTCTTAATCTAATGTTCTTATGATTTCTCTTAGAGATACCTTTGCTTTTCTAGTACACAAAGCTACATCAGCCATCTTGTCATTTCTTTTCAGAACAGTCATCAGCCATGTTGCTAATAATGATCAGATTTTCATAATATATGTTGGTATTGTTATATTGATTGTTGATAAGCCAGACATCAGAATTTCATTCTAAAAAGTGATACACATGGCCGAAATTGAGGTCAATCAATCAATAAAGTACAACCTTTAAATGGCCTACTGAACCTTTTTACGATCAAATTAACTAAAGGGAGTTAAACCTGAGTGGTTTCTGTTTTCACCATGGTATAGCTGGTTCCATTCTGCGATGGACTTTTATTGAAGAAAGGCCTGAAATATTTACCTACGAACAAACTTTTAAACGTGTTACGAAACTGTTGACTCATAATACAATACAAAATAAAATTAACTGCACTGTTGATTAATACAAGTAGATCCATCAGGTCACCGAGATTCACATAAACCCGCGAGAAGAAATCGGTGTTCACGGCACTGATCAAAGCGAGTATCCCTTGGGGTAGTTCAGTTATCACGAAGGTCAACACCACAAGCACTAACATCATAGTGGTTCGATTATGTTCGGTGCTAGCATTATCATGATCCGAGGCACGATTTACCATCCCGAGCAGACGTGAACGTCGCTTTTTCGCTTCGTGCATGGCAATGATGATCAGAGTACTTAAAACAGTCAGCAGTATACAGGGTAAGATTTTTATAACCACACCGAATAACCAACGCACGAACATTTCATAAGCAGGATATCTGACAGCAATCTCCGAGGATACGACCCAAAAGCATGAGGTCATGTTGTTACTCTTGCCATAATCTATGACTGTATACATCAAATAGTTCGGTAAACAAATTAATATAGTTGCACCAACGATGGCCATCACGGTTACTCTGGCACGAGCCAAGCTACACATCACCATCGCCATGGCGTGCTGACAGACAAAGATGTAACGAAAAACTGCCAAAGACACTGTTAACCACATAGCCATGTTGTGACACGTTACTATAAAATAGATTATGAAAGAGAATAAAGTACATCCATTCCTTCGAGTGATTGGTCCCGTCACAATCAGGCCGCGATATAATATACAGGTAACAGGCCATTATGGGATAGGTGCTCATGGTGAGCATATCAGCAATGGCTAAGGCGGTGAGGATGTAATTTGTCGGGGACGACATGTGTTTCCTTGTCAACACCACAATATTCAAAATGTTGGAGATAATTCCAAAGATACAGACCACAATACTGAAATATCCGTGAATGTTGCCGTAAGTGATGGCGAATTGAACCATGGGGCTCAACGTTGTTGTATTCGGAACAAGTGTCGTCAATTCCACAATTTCCGTCTCCTCCGTGATCTCCGATTCCTGGATAGGAATGAACGACACGGAACTGTTCATATCGGAATACATCGTGTGTAATCTTGGTGTATTCATCTTAAATCTTAAAATTTAGCAATTCAGTTCTTGAAATTCTATCAACCAAAATAATTCTTCCAATATGGCACTCACATTTCTTGGAATCGACGCTAGATGTTTCTTTATTTTAACACAACAGCAAGATTCTTTTTCACAGATAATTATCACAACTTACAAATAATGTGTTGAAGTTTTGTATTGTTGAAAAGATATTTTTTAATATTATCTTTCTACAAGCACCTGTTAACAGAACTTGTAAAACATGTATGTAACAGTGTTTATATATACAAGCGTTAAATCATTACAAGTAACACTGAACTGTTGGTGGAAACCTGTTTAATTATCACAGCAAATCTCTGTTTATAATGCAACACGATTTTCATCAACTAATGCAATATCTGCACTGTAACATTTACTTACCAACACAATTTCCTTTGGTACTCAGTATTCACAACACGATTTTCTTCCTTGTTCTTTTTTGATAAACCAACACAATAATCTTTTGTACCAGGTTCAATAACTAACACAATATTTCTTTAGTAGACCAACCCAATATTTACTCGTAATAACAGGCTTGATAACCAACACAATATTTGCTCAACACGATTCTCTCCGTAAACAATGGTTCCACAGCACTGTTTTATAACCAACACGATTCTATGGTCTATGACTGCTTGAAAAACACTGTTTTATAACCAACACGATTTGATGGTGTATCACTGCTTCAACAACACTGTTCTATAACCAACACGATTCTACGGTGTATCACTGCTTCTACAACACTGTCCTATAACCAACACGATTTGATGGTGTATCACTGCTTCAACAACACTGTCCTATAACCAACTCGACTCTATGGTGTATCACTGCTTCTACAACACTGTCCTATAACCAACACGATTCTATGTTGTATCAGCTTCAACAACACTGTTCTATAACCAACACGATTCTATGGTGTATCACTGCTTCACACTGTTCTATAACCAACACGATTCTATGGTGTATCACTGCTTCAACAACACTGTTCTATAACCAACACGATTCTATGGTGTATCAGCTTCAACAACACTGTTTTATTTAACCAACACGATTCTGTGGTGTATCAGCTTCAACCACACTGTTCTATAACCAACACGATTCTATGGTGTATCAGTGCTTCTATTTATCTGTTTTATTAACCAACATGAATCTGTTCACTTAAATACAAATCCTACGCTCCCAAAATCTCCCAGGAGTGGCCAGTTAAAAGTGTTATTTTCAAATTTCTAGGATTTTTGGCACTTAATTTTGAGTATTTTATGAAACGAGATAATTAAACAATTAGTAAGTGATGTACAAACTAGTTTTTTGCGTAACGAAAGGCACTGTAAAAAATTAACGTTAAAATCGTAGAATATTTTTCATCCAATCATCTTGTAGATTCTGCCATCTTACTTTCAGTTTCAATCAACATCTGAAAAAACAAAATATTGAGAAATTACTTAAAATCAACAATTTTTATTTTTAATTATGCAAGCAATTGAAAATATTGTAGAATCAAAATAAGAAGAGAATTTCAAAAATTTTAAAAACCAATTTTTCATTTTAATTGAAATATACCCAGAGTTAAGTAGTGCCTTAACAATTAAGAAATTGAGCACTAGTTGCGTATGGATCTGTACCATTAGTTGTTTAAAAACAATGTACATGACAGGTTAACCCTTTTAAACACTATCAACTCTACTAGACACAAGACACCATGTACCTGAGAAGAAAGGAGGCCATTACCATGTGACATTACAAAATGGTATCATCAAATTACTTAGAATTGATATGTCAAATTACTTGGATTTCATATTTCAAATTATTTGGTTTTCATTTTTCAAATTACTTGGATTTCATTTTTCAAATTACTTGGAGTATATATTTCAAATTCATTCGTTTCTCTCTGCCCAGAAAACTTACAGCCAGTATTTTTGAAATTACCAACATTTCTATATTGAAAATGTAAAATTTACGCCCACGTAGGTCAGGATGCATCAACCTGAAGGTCAAGGTCACTGGTAGTCATTTGATATCAGTGATGGAATCTGACCCTCCAGGGAAGAGTTGGAATGAATTAATAGAACCTCGCAGAATTTCTCGGAATTTATTCAAATTTATTTATGTCTTCTGCAACGCTGTCTGACACAGAACTGGAACTGACAGTGTTTGACTGGCAGAGTTATAGTTAGAATTTTATGATACGTTGAATACAATTATTATCTTTGGAATAAGGAGAACTTTCAGCTTTAACAAGCGGCAAATATTCATGAAATTTCAATAAAATTCATTGATAACAAAAATAATTTTGATTGATTTTAAAGTTAATTTAGTTATTTAAGTTCTGAGGGACATTAAACCCAAATGGATTAGACTGGATCCAGAAAAGTAAAATCCAGCTTAAAAAATGTAGGCCCATGGCCTTTTGTTGCATAAAGCTTGAATAGATTCTATTATGCCTATGGATGACAATGTAAATTGTAGAAACATTGTGTAATAAAACTCAGAAGTGGTATACCATACAAACTGATGTTGACAATGTAAATTGTAGAAACATTGTGTAATAAAACTAAGGAGTAGTATACTATATAAACTAATGATAACAATGTAAATTGTAGAAACATTATGTACAATAAAACCCAGGAGTAGTATACCATATAAACTGATGATGACAATGTAAATTGTAGAAACATTGTGTAATAAAACTAAGGAGTAGTATTATCATATAAACTGACTATTACAATGTAAATTGTAGAAACTTGGGTACAAGAAAACTCAACATGAAACAGACGATATATGGATAAAGTTTAAACTTGCGTGGTAGAACAAACATAGAATAAAGAAGATAATTCTTTCAAATGATGATAATTCTTTCAAAAGATGATAATTCTTTCAAAAGATGATAATTTGTCAAAGTGTCAGTAGTTTTGAATGAAATAAATTCTTATTTTTTTTTCAAATTGTCTTTCCTCTTTGTCCAACTTTATATTTTCGCTTTGACAAATTAGCACTCATTGTTATTTTTCATGTTTTTTTTTTCGATCCAAAGAAATTATATTTGTATAAGGGATACTTTTAGTTTAAGTTTGTGGCGCTACATGAACAATCTGATGTCTGTGGTTCCTGTAATTGTAGAAAAACTCAAAGATATTGTGACAATTGAAATTCCTATTTTTTTTGCAGTTTCTGCGTTATATTCTTCTCAAGTCCTGCTATAGTTTTTATTTTCTGCTTCTAATACAGCCCTATGCAGTTATTTTTGCCAGTTCAGGAGCATCAAGTTAGTCAAGAACACCACACAGTATGCAATGAGGGAAATTTTGCCTTGATGGGAGCATCAGGATAAGGTCAAAGAGTACAATATTTTAAATAGACCACACAGTGAGCAATTGGGGGAATTTTGCCTTGATGGGAGCATCAAGATACGGTCAAAGAGTACAATATTTTAAATAGACCACACAGTGAGCAATTGGGGGAATTTTGCCTTGATGGGAGCATCAAGATAAGGTCAAAGAGTACAATATTTTAAATAGACCACACAGTGAGCAATTGGGGGAATTTTGCCTTAATGGGAGCATCAAGATAAGGTCAAAGAGTACAATATTTTAAATAGACCTATTAAGAATGAACGTCATGGTTTAAATCTTATCCCAGTTTGATATCTTCAAGATAAATTACTAGCTTGATTGTTGAAATAACATCAAGATTCTATTTATTGCATCAATATACAGATTTATTAAGGTAGGTTGATCTCATAGCAAGACCTCCATTGGGCTGTTAATCATCTGAGGGTCTATTACACCACAAAAGTTAAAAAAAAACCAACTATTTTTAGGTCAATTTCATTTAAAAAAAGGTTTATAAAATTACTATTTTTACAAGGATGATAAGTTAGGTTCAAGAATATCCTTTTCTTTGATTAGATGCACTCAAATTCAATTGATTGACCCCAGTTGACCCCTGTTTGGCAGTTTGTTATCTCCTGCAAGTTGGCGTTAAACAGAACACTCTTTGAGGTAGGGATAAAATTTCAGATAAATTGGGCATTATCTCAAAAACGTAACTTAAATAAAGTCCAGATTTTAAGAAATACCGTAATCTAATTGAATAACAAAACTGAATTTAATATTACAAGATTTAAAACTAGATTTTAAGAAATACAGTAATATGATTGGATAATAAAACTAAATTTAAAATCTATTTCAGCGATTGACCAATCAGATGGCTGGAATACTAAAATGATTTTAAGTTAAGTTTTCTTTATAATGCTCCTGAAATTAATCTAGTTTGCCAATGACCATGATTCAACTATTTCCAAATGTCAAGGGAACCTCGGTGGCTCAGTGAGTCAGACGCTTGCTCGCTAACCCCAAGATCCAGGATTCAATCCTTACAAAGGTCGAGGAAAACATTCAGACAAGAAATTTCCCTCATTTCACACTGCATGGCGTTGCTCGTCTTCATTAGCCCATAAGGTGCAGAAGAGTAGGATGTAAAACTCCATTCATTTCATTCTGTCTTCATTAACCCATTAGGTGTAGAAGAGTAGGATGTAAAACTCCATTCATTTCATTTTGTCTTCATTAGCCCATTAGGTGTAGAAGAGTAGGATGTAAAACTCCATTCATTTCATTTTATTTTCATTTCCAAATGGAAAAATCCAAAAAAGAAGATACCTGAATATGTTTGTATTCATCTTTTAATTAGAGAAAAACTCATCCGAGGCTGAAAATATTTCTTGTAAATTAGCCTAGTTAACGTCTTGCTTAAGGAATTTAGTCTTTTTTCACCTTTCTTTTGGAACTCTTCTTTTTTGGTGTTCATTATTACTCCTGGCATGTTTAACGCGTTATAACTTCTGGCGTTCAGATTTAAAAACTTGTTTTTAACACACTCAATTTACGTTGAACACTTAAAATTTGAAATTTGAAAATTATTTTTGAAACTACTCAAGAGAAAAATTGTTGAAAAATTTTAAAAACTGAAAAAAAAAAATAACTGTTTACCTAATTGACATGTAAAGAGTTCTCACGTAAAATTTGCGATATTTTTTTCTACAAAAATTGTTTTTCAACAAATAATAAGAAATATTTTCTCGTTACAATTTTTGATTAGTTGTTAGGTTTTTTTTAAGCATGTTTCAAATCAACATAGATTCTTCCATGTAAAAGATTGAATTTTCTAAAGTATTCAAATCCCAAAACTTTTAACATCCTGGCCATGTTTTCTATGAATCTATGCTTCAGGGATAAGTTAAGACCCTTGGATATCCTAGAAACAGTGTTTGAAGATAAGACCCTAGTATGTTTTAGAAACAGTGTTAGAAGATAAGACCCTAGGATTTTTTAGAAACAGTGTTTGAAGATAAGACCCTAGGATGTCCTAGAAACAGTGTTAGAAGATAAGACCCTAGGATGTTTTAGAAACAGTGTTAGAAGATAAGACCCTAGGATATCCTAGAAACAGTGTTAGAAGATAAGACCCTAGGATATCCTAGAAACAGTGTTTGAAGATAAGACCCTAGGATGTTTTAGAAACAGTGTTTGAAGATAAGACCCTAGGATGTTTTAGAAACAGTGTTTGAAGATAAGACCCTAGGATGTTTTAGAAACAGTGTTTGAAGATAAGACCCTAGGATGTTTTAAAGAAACATGTTTGAAGATAAGACCCTAGGATGTTTTAAAGAAAAGTGTTTGAAGATAAGACCCTAGGATGTTTTAGAAACAGTGTTAGAAGATAAGACCCTAGGATATCCTAGAAACAGTGTTTGAAGATAAGACCCTAGGATATCCTAGAAACAGTGTTAGAAGATAAGACCCTAGGATGTTTTAGAAACAGTGTTAGAAGATAAGACCCTAGGATGTTTTAGAAACAGTGTTTGAAGATAAGACCCTAGGATGTTTTAGAAACTGTGTTTGAAGATAAGACCCTAGTACATACTAGCATTAAGATCCTTGGTTCCCAACTGTTAGACTCTGCATATTTTTGTGAAGACCCCCCAATCCCGACTCCCACCCCCCTTCTACCATCTCAATTACTGTCAAAGGAGTCTTCATTTTCCCTCTATGTGCCCCAAAGTGTATACCAGTAATGTACCTCCAAGGTGATCCAGGCTTGTAAAAAAAATCTAGAAGTTCTCCTTTAATCTATTAACTTGGAATTTTGTTAGAAAACTTGTTTATAACAGTCTCAAACTCTTAGAAATATTGATAAAAACCATTATATAATGGCTCATTAGAGCTAAAATAAAACTCAGGAGTCTAAAGTTGAAAAATGATTGAAGAAACCATTGATTTTAATACCTATTAGCAAGCCTCGTAAAAACACACCTGGCTTAACGACATTTCAAAATTCTTACCGAACAAATATACTCGTTAAATCAATTTTTGTATATATATATATGTAAATAAGAAGAAATCAATTCTAATGCGTAAGAAATCTATTAACCCTCCCCTGATTGAAAAGACAGAAGGGGGTAGGAGTTGTTTGGAAACGGAATCTTAAATATCGACGATTATTTTTTTTTACATTAAAGAAAGCAGACATCTTGTTTGTACTATAAAACAAGCCTAATAAAGAGGTTTTCTAGACTTTTTACGTGTATCAGAGACACTGATAGAATCAATTTACACCATTCTGATTTTTAATCAGTTGTTCCTGCAATTCAACTAAAATTTTGCACTTTTTTTTTACAAACGTTTGAAATACTAAACCAATCATTTGAGTAAGAAAAAAGTCCAAATGATTGATTTGGAAAAATAACCCACCTTAAACAATTAAGGATCTATCCACTTTGAACAAATTTGACCAAATTTTAAAAAATAAGGCCCACTTTAAAAATAAAACTTCAAACTCAAATATTCCTTAATCTTATTAAATCCTCATTATCCAAAAAAAAAAAAATCCACAACAAATTTTGATAAAACATTTGAATGTTTGATAGCAGGCACTTGACAAACCAAAAACTTCCAAGGAACACTTATTAACATTCATATTTGTTGAAATTCCAAATTCAATAAAAAAAAACACTCCTAAATTCTTTCTAACTTTGTTAAAAATTGTATAATTTACCTCCAGCTAGTAGAGTTGAGTGCGAGAGGATTGTGATGTTTTAAAGATTTAGTTGAAGAGAGGTTGATGTATGTTTAAAACCAATACATCTTCACGGCACTGCCTGATAGTCTTATACTATTCTAACTATAGGTTTATATTTTTCAAAGACTGAAATTCTTTTATTGTGTAAGCCAATTCTTGGATTTTTTGACGGCAATAAAAGTAAAACGCTTGATACTACTATGCAACATGGATTCTCAAATGGTCATCCCTTGCTGACACTACTTGATCTTAAATTTAATTTTAACCCTTCACAGTATTCATTTAGCCCATTAGGTGCAGAGGTTTAGGATGTAAAACTCCATTCATTTCATTCTGTCTTCATTAGCCCAATAGGTGCAGAAGAGTAGGATGTAAAACTCCATTCATTTCATTCTGTCTTCATTAGCCCAATAGGTGTAGAAGATTAGGATGTAAAACTCCATTCATTTCATTCTGTCTTCATTAGCCCATTAGGTGCAGAAGAGTAGGATGTAAAACTACATTCATTTCATTCTGTCTTCATTAGCCCATAAGGTGCAGAAGAGTAGGATGTAAAACTACATTCATTTCATTCTGTCTTCATTAGCCCATAAGGTGTAGAAGAGTAGGATGTAAAACTACATTCATTTCATTCTGTCTTCATTAGCCCATAAGGTGCAGAAGAGTAGGATGTAAAACTACATTCATTTCATTCTGTCTTCATTAGCCCAATAGGTGCAGAAGAGTAGGATGTAAAACTCATTTTTATTTCATTTAACCTGTCAGTTTGTAGTGAAAGGCTATGCTATTATGGAATTCTATTAATTCTTAGTTTCTATGTACACAATAAAAAATCTGAATGCACTGAGCCATTTTGAAATTTGGATTGTCATCTCAGCATCATGAGAGTCCACATAGTTAATATAATTTCTGACAGACGTCTTTATAACTTTGTCAACACTGGAGAAGGAACGACCAGTGAAATTATGTTGAAACTTTGCGGAATGGTTTTAACTCTGCTTTTAAGACATTTCATAAATATTTTCAAAATATATGAAGTTTAAATGCAGGAAATCCGACTTTAAGTAAATTTCCAATATTTGTATCAGTATCCGAACTTAACCAGAATTGTAAAGAAAGATTGTTTGATGGAAGTGTAATGTTTTCATACTTACAGCTTCGCAGACAAATATTTGAAGGCTAGCAGACGGAACCTCATTCTGATAATTTACTGTATAAATATTGGTTTAGGAAATATTCTATTTTAGCGATCTGTAACTAATCGCGAAGTTTATACCAATAATTCGATTTCATGTCTGTTTCTATTCATATGAATTTTTCATTTCTTAATCGAAATATATTTTTATGGTAGCCAATTTGTTAGTTTTGGTCGACCAGTCCTTTTATGAATAAGTCACCATGGTAACAAAACTTTTTCATGATTAGTTCAATTTCTAAAGGTTCACAAATTTATGGCATGGGTCATCTTGTATTGAACTGGATAAATATTTACATGTCAAAAATCTATTGAATTATAGCAATATCCTTTTAAAACCACAGTCAAGTATAGAGCTCTAGTCAGACATGACTGGTAAATAAAGTTAAATCAACAGTCTAGAGCTATAGTTAGACATGACTGGTAAATAAAGTTAAATCAACAATCTAAAGCTCTAGTCATACATGACTGGTAAATAAAGTTAAATCAACAGTCTAGAGCTCTAGTCAGACGTGACTGGTAAATACTACCAAATCAATAGTCTAGAGCTCTAGTCAGACATGACTGGTAAATACAGTCAAATCAACAGTCTAGAGCTCTAGTCAGACATGACTGGTAAATACTGTCAAATCAACAGTCTAGAGCTCTAGTCAGACATGACTGGTAAATACAACCAAATCAACAATCTAGAGCTCTAGTCAGACATGACTGGTAAATACAACCAAATCAACAATCTAGAGCTCTAGTCAGACATGACTGGTAAATACAACCAAATCAACAATCTAGAGCTCTACAAGTAACAAGTAAGTAATCATAGAAATATAATGCATTTACAATTCTTTTATCATTTTATAATGAAAATATTATTATTATTTTTCATCCCTCTTCTAATTTTTTTGCCTCACAGCAACTGATAATGAAAAATGTCTTGGAATGAAGTCTTGAAGTCTTCCAGGAGTGAATGCCATGTTCACAGCAGGACTGAAGTCAATGTAAAATATATTTCTGTCAGCTCTCATTAGATATTTAATTCATTTCAGCAAAATCTGGTGGTAAATTCCTCTTCCATGGTCACGTACTTAAAACTTATCGTGTCGGTCATGTTGAATTACTTACTTGATTACTCAAACTTTGTTTGTTGTCAATTTTAAAATTATTCCAATACTTATACATAATTTCAGTTATCTATACAACTTTGGACTTGGTCTACAAATCAACTTTAGATTTGTTGTGGGGTTCTAGAGCGTTGGTTCTTTACGTCATGATGTCATGTGCTTGGATACACTGAAAATGTCGGACATGAGTTTTAATCTCGATCGGAGTGGGAAAGATCGATGACCTTTAATAAGTCATCTTCACTCACAATTCCAGTCCACCCAGCTGTAAATGGGTATGGATAATCCAGGAAAGATCAATGCCAAGAGGTTTGGCCAGGAACAGCTGGTAGAAATGATCCCTGTCACAGCGGACTTGTGAACCTAAGTTGTTATCCTTGTAAAATATAGTTGTCTCTTTCTTTTCTTTTTTTATTACGTATCTTGGTCCCTTATTAGCAGCATGAATTTTTGGTATCTTGGTCCCTTAGTAACATCATGAATATTCATTATATTGGTCCCTTAAATGAGGTTTACCTGCTTAAGTAAAACAAGGTGGAAATATGAAATACTTTGGGACATGTCCAATGTAAAGGAACAAAGTTGTAAAAAAAGTCACTGACATGAATTCTTCTGAAAAGAGCTTAAAAATTCTGACGCGAAATCTCTGTTTCAGACAAGTCTAAAAGGCAATGTAGTGGAAACAAATATCTGTTGTCTGCTTTTTTCCAAAAGTCGTACAGTTTTATTTTTCAGAAAAAAGCTTTAAAATTCTGATGGGAGATGTTTGAGAATTAATTTAGCAGCCCACGCTCATCAAGTTTCCACACTTTAGTGCTGTGTTTTTATTTAAGTTAATCATGTTTTCCAAACTGTTTCACGCGTTCATTTGACTCACATCATTTTGTATTAGCTGTTTCATTTGTGAAAGAACATTTCAGGACGTATGAAAGTTAAATACATGCATTGAGACTTTGTTGAGAGTCACAAACTTGGAATTGAGAAGTTTTTAAATCAATCAATGGTTTCAGATTTTCAACTCAATGCCTATGAATATTCAGCATCTTGGTCCCTTATTAACATCATTAGTATTCAGTATCTTGTTCCCTTAGTAACATCATGAATATTGGTCCCTTAAATGAGGTTTACCTGCTTAAGTAAAACAAGGTAGAAATATTAAATAGTTCGGTATGTGACTAAAAGACAATGTAACGGAACAGATAAGTAGTCATAAAAGTGATACCGATATATTTTCAAAAAGGAGCTTCAATATTCCTACGTACACTTTCTGTGCATCCCTCTGTCGATGAAAGCAGTGTTTTTTTACCTCGTTAATCTTCATTATTTATGTATTAAATGTAGATGTCCATTTTGATTTATCTCAGATAAATTGATTGAAATACTACAGTTGTAGCCTGAAGCTGTCTCTTGAATAGATGGAACGTTTGTAGAATCGGTCGGAATTCCTGACACCAGGTAATGTGGTCTAAGAAGGAAGGAACTTCTTGCAGAGACAGGCAAATCTGTAGCTTGTAAAACATCCACTAACACAGCAAGAGTCCATTTTTACAGTCAATGCAAATCTATCTTGTTTATATATAATACAGATACTGTAATGTTGTTTGTACACCGGGTGAAATTTACGGCTTCTATTTACATCATGTCAATTTTCAGTCAGATCATGTATGGTTCCTGTAAATTTATAGAAATGGTGAACTGTGTATCATACATGTATACAGGTCATAAGAAATAATCGGGTGATTTGCCTTTAACAAGTAAATTCATGAATTTTTAAAACATGGATACAAGATTGCTCCCAACCATCATGATAAAATTTTACTTTGTGCAAAAATGGATTTTTAAACTTCTCTCCAATATTGCAAGGTAAAATATGAAAGGAAAAGTAATTGTCCTAACCCTTTCAACCCTATGAGCCGGTATACCGGCTTATCCTTATATGATATATACCCTATGAGCCGGTAAACCGGCTGTTGTCAAGTGACGTCATACAACGCTAACGTCATACAAATTAAGAAATATTGCTTGGAGCTCAGGGTATATGACGTTCTATCTAAATTACACTCAGGGTTCAAAGGGTTAAACCAATCTCATGAAATATTGAACTGAATTTGCCACTCCCATTTTGATATACTATAAGTATATTGTTCACTTATTATTCATATTATAGCAAAATACTTTGCTTATAGTTTGGTATATAAAGCATTTACAATAGCTCCACATTAATGCTTAGTTTAAATGGAATTACAAGAATTACAGACTTCTAAATGACAATGCCATCAGTACCGTGATGCCCATTTAATAACAAATACTGCAGGTACCCTGACTTGGCAATGCCCTTAACCTTGCAAGGCATGTTGTTCTAAAGTGTACATTAATATCACCCTTCTTCAAGGGAGTCCACATAGTTAATATTGTTTTAAACAGATCAGATACTGTTACAGAAACAAACCATTCTGCTGTGAAATATGGAGCTTCTATTGTTTTATACATATCAGATACTGTTACAGAAACAAACCATTCTGCTGTGAAATATGGAGCTTCTGTTGTTTTATACATATCAGATACTGTTACAGAAACAAACCATTCTGCTGTGAAATATGGAGTTCTTTGTTTTAACTATCAGATACTGTTACAGAAACAAACCATTCTGCTGTGAAATATGGAGCTTCTGTTGTTTTATACATATCAGATACTGTTACAGAAACAAACTATTCTGTTGGTAACATGGATATCAGTGATAGGATATATATAATTATATTCTATGAAAATGACAATCCCATATTAATACTAAACACAGCTTGTACTGGACTTGGCATTGACCCTGCAGGGCACCATCACTATTCTGATGCCACTTTGTAATTTATATTTCAGCTCTTTCAGGGAGTCCACAATATAATACCAAACACAGCAGGTGCTGGACTATCCTGGAAATTCAGACTATTTGTAAACACCTGATGTTACTTATAGTGTGAGTTTGTGAATAGTTTGGAGAGTGCACAATAACTAGAATAACAAAAACAGCAGGTGCCCTTTGCCCTTTCTTGACCTTAGTACTGAAGGTCATGCTCTCTTTTATAGAACAGACTGCTTATATTCTATAGTTGGTTTTATCAATTTGACCTTCTCTACAATGCCTTTTGACTTGTGAGATGTCCATATCTGAAAGTCAGGACAAAAGTTTCCATTTCAGGTCAATAGCTCAATTGCATGTCTATATTATATATCGTGTTGCATCTAAAATTACCTCAGATAAAAAAGAGCGTGTCTGTTTAGAATCAGATTTCTTCTCTCCACGAATTCTTCGTGATGTTTCGATATTTGAGTGATGCTCAATGATGCCACGCCTAAACCCTTGTCTAAAGTTTCTAAAATAATTTTAAAAGGTAGTAGACCTTCACTGTTGCACACCCCCATACTGCCTCTTTAATCGTTTTCCTACCTTGTTCTATATACTATATAAAAAGGCAATTTAGAAAATTATGAGTATTGAATACAAAGATAGGATCATAGCTAGCAGGCAGTTATTTAATAATCACTAGGATTTATAATAAGAGTGCCAAATTATTAGAGAAACTTAGAAATAAACTCAAAATAGGCTATGACATTCACTTCAGGTTGTACTTAAAAAATAGTGAATGAGCCAATTACTCAATATATACCTTCATTACAATCTCTTAGTCATACAGGGTATGTTTACTCTTCTAGACACCTGATATCACTTTTCACTATGAAATACTTACTCTTCTAGACACCTGATATCACTTTTCAATATGAAATACTTCATCATTTATAATTGATATACTTCATCATATGAAAAGTTTATCAGCTCCTAAATTCCAAACATAAACAAACTTAGTGGACTCACTGAAACAGATACAAAGTTGATAAACCTAAATACCAAATTATTAACAAGTATGTGGACACTCTTAAAGTGATGATATGAGAACTTCTCAAAGTGACCTTGCCTGTTACTGTTCCATGTTTTAACTGCAATTAAGATGTGCCTAAAATTTTTTGCTCAAACACACGAGCGCTAATAACTTAAGCTGATATGGAGTTAACGCTGGTACTAAGATTATGTCGTTATATTTTTTATCAGTCATATAATACTAAATAGGCTAGTGAATAAAAAAATTCTGGATAATCAAAATTGATTTTATGTCGAGAATGTCAGAAAGTTGAGAAATAGTGGATACTGACTGTTTGTAGATTACTTTCTCTGCCCTTGGCATTACTCATTCATTTTCGTACCAAATAGACTTCCTGGGTCCGTGTCATTTTATTATGGTTGATAATATAACCAACGAAATAAGTCAGAAATTGTCCTGTATATATATATATCTTCCTCACACAACCACCTTATCTTCAACCATGTTACTTCCTAAACTTAAAGATAGCGCTGAATTCTTCCCTTTGTAGATTTTACAAGTATTAGTCTTTTTTGGGGGTCAGGGGGATGTCATTTTCGTACCAAATAGACTTCCTTGGTCCGTGTTATTTTATTATCGTTGAAAATAAAACCAAGGAGATAAGTCAGAAATTGTCCTGTTCTAGTATATCTTGCTTACAAGTCCACCTTTATTAAGAGACCATTTTTTTGAATTTTGAATATTCCATTGAGTGGTCTCTCAATACAGGTTCTACTGTATGTATGATCTTTGTCCGTCTGGCTGAACAAGTATTTGCAACCGTGACAAAAGTGTCCAAAATAATTTTTCTGGAATAACAGACATTATAAAATTACTTGTTGGTGAACATTGAAAATAAAAACTAACTAAATAAGGCTGAAATTGCCTTCTAATTTTTGTATCTAAGCTAATCAGTAATGGTGTTCACACCTTACCATCGGAATTTGAACTTTCAAATCCATATGTGTCAACAATTACACTTGGCAACTCATCATTTCTTGAGACTCTAGGATAAATAGAAAAGACATATATAGAAATAGAAAGTAAACTTCCTAGTTTGAGGTGTTTCATGTTAGTGTATATTTCTAGTACTTCAGAAGACTATTTACATATATTCAAGACCCAAATCAACCCCTTATAGCAAAGACATATATAGAAATAGAAAGTAAAATTTCTAGTTTGAGGTATATTTGTAGGAATTATGTGATATTTTGTGTATTTCTAGTACTTCTGAAGACTATTTACATATATTCAAGACACAAAACAACTCCTTGTAGAAAAAACATATATAGAAATAGAAAGTAAAATTCCTAGTTTGAGGTATATTTGAAGGAATTATGTGATTTTTGTATATTTCTAGTACTTCTGAAGACTATTTACATATATTCAATACACAAATCAACACGTCTAAAACAGGCTGCCGGTTCCTTTAATGTAGTTCCATTTCTGCTACATTATTTGAAATAATCTTCTTTGGGACAGGGATAAGCAGCTTAATGCTAAACCGATGAAATTGTGAGTTTTCCTAGAAACCAAATATTAAGACTTAAGATAGTTGATCTTTTCGTCTTTCTGCAAAAACTCTTTATTTTTAACATTATTAACGAAGTTTATGCCAAGAAACAAGGAAGTTAGCTACAGTTATCCAGTCACAAATTTTTCTAATGAAGACAATTTGACAATTTTTATTCAGAAGTCGAACAATGATTTTTTTGGAATAACAAAGATTCTATAGTTTATTTAACGTTTGTAAAGAATTTCAAAATCATTATTTGGAGAGATGACTGTTAATGACAATATTAAAGAAATAGTTTGCTTCAAACAAATGTTTTGTTACCTAGCTATTGCAGCTATTGGAGGAATGCCTTTAATGCCTAAATAGCTATGCCTTAGAATGCCTACATGTTGAAAATATGTTACAGAATTTTACAGTAAATAAAAAATCTTTTCTTTACATAACCTATTATGTGCTACAATGAACTTAGCAAAAGTGAACATTTGCTAAAAATGTTACGTTGTTTCAAGAAAATGTTTTTCAAAATTCAAACTAGAGAAATATTTTATGGATCTCCTTGGTTACGTAAGACAAAGTTAAAGTGAACATGCCTTTAAGAGAACAATGGCCATCAGCCATCATGAGCACAGCGGTTAGAGCAATGGTTCTTTGTTCACTCCCAATTCCAGTCCACCCAGCTGTAAATGGGTACGGATAATCCAGGAAAGATCAATGCCAAGAGGTTTGGCCAAGGACCAGCTGGTAGAAAGGATCCCTGTCACGGTGGACTTGTGAACCTAAGTTGTTTTCCTTGTAAAATATAGATGGTTCTTTCTTTTCTTTTTTTGTGCTGCTAACAAAAACAACAACACATCACCATGTTATTAATTTACAATGGACAGAGCTTCTTTATCTAAATGCTTCAATATTTATTTCACCTGTGCAAAATAGTAAACAAGTGTGAAGGACAAAAAAACAGAAAAGTTGTCTGTGCTTACCCCCCAAGGCTTGTTTTTTTTTAATGAGGTTTAATAAATACTAGGGGAATCTAAAAAAAGGATATGGAATTCTAAAAGTGGAAAAAATATGGTATTTAAAGATGTAATGGTAGTTATTTATAGCTCTATATTTGATTATGTCGTTTGTGATTCGAAAATAAAATTCTTTGACATTTGATTCCTGAGACTTGCGTCTGATCGTATATATTCAAAGCATTGTAAAAAAAAAAAGTAGTTCTGTTTTGGATTGATGTGTAATTTCGCGTCTTGTACTTGTAAATGTTATTTATAGGCCAAAGAAATCGGTTACTTCCTGAACTGAAAGATGATACTACATTACATCCCTTTGTGGATTTTAGAGGGAATTAGTCGTTCTAGGGGTCAAGGGGATGTCCCTCAGGAAAACTCATGGTCAAAATTTGAAAAAATGGAGATAAGGATGTAACATAATTTTAAAAGTGAAAGTTGAAAAAATTTCCATTTTTTAATGTCAGAGGGAGGGAGGGGGAGGGGGTACCATGACCCTATAGCTAACCCTTTAATACTCCACTGATTGTTAATTAAAGGAATAGTTCCATGGAGACAATTGTTAATTGTTATAGGTTTTCAATAATTACTTTATTTTACATTTAATTACTTACTGTTATTGATAATAACTTAGTTTGATGGATAATTTCTTAGTGGTATTATGCATTATTACTTATTTTTATGGATAATATTACTTTAATTTATGGATAATTACTTAGTATTCTGGATAATTACTTAGTATTCTGGGTAATTACTTATTATTGATGATCATTCCTAAAAATCAGGTCAAGATAATGAAAATTAAAACAAAAGTAGATTACAATTTTAAATTGCTTTACGAGAAAATAGTTATAGTGAGACCACAGGTATCCGTTATGAAAAAAATTAAATATGACCAAAGGTATCCGCTGTATTGTAAAAATTGAATATGACCGCAGGAATCCGTAGTGTTATTATTCTCTCATTTACGTTCTATTTATAGTCGGTATTCTCCGGTCTTGTGACATATATTGATGTAATATTTCAAATATCAGTGAATTGATTACAGTTTATCATATTGATCGGTAGCGAGTGCTCAAACGTGCACAAAAATTTTCTATTTTTTTTCTAACGAAAAGCCTTACTTTTGAATGAATCCTTAGAATCCTTACAGGAGATTTCGTGTTAAATATCATACAGAACACATTTGGTATAAACTTACTAAATCCAGGGGTTTTTTTGTGCATCAGTAAAATATAGAAAGTTAACTAGAATTAGAACTCATGACCACGATTTTTTTTTTCAATTTCATTGTGATCACACAATAATGTCATGTGAAGATCCTGATAATGTGATGTTCTGTGCAACAGAACTCTTCAGAACAGACAGTTGTTATAGACATCAATTGTAGAAATATGACTTAAAATAATAGAAATGTCTAACTGGGACATTGGATACGACAGATTGAGAAATATTTTACAGGGTTGGCAAAAATAACTCTAATAAAATATATATTTATTTGTTTTTCATTGTAAAATACATCCTTGTGTATTTAATAAGTCAGTATTATAATCTGTAAATGGTATTTAGTAAAGGTGTTGGATAAAATATACAAATTCTTATGGAATACAATTACTAACTTCCCTCAAATAAAAATATAAAATTAGTCAGGATCATGGACGGGTTGTTCGTACCTTTGATATACTGATATTTAAAAAGTGTCTGGTATGATTGAGACTAATGATAGCAATGTTGTTATCTGATGACATCGTGTAATTAGGTCGACCAATCAGTGCCTGACCGTCAAATTAGTGGTCTGGAGGAGAGGTCTGTGTTATGTCAGTATACTGAAACCAGTCTCTGTTATTGTTATCATTGTACTGAATAACTCAGTCGATGAGTCCAATCTCGATCTTATCGATTCAGTATTGGGAACCAATAAGTGATGTTGAATCAAGTGATGTTTCTTTGAATCACTGGGTAGGCTGGGGGTGAAGAAGGAGGGGTTGAGGCTGAGAAGGAGGCTGAGTTGTGTAAAAGGGTCAGGATTTTTTATTTATTTTTTGCACAGACATTTCTTTAAGCTATGTTTTGTAGGTGACAGGACTCTTCTACACAGCCTTATTTAAAATTATGAGAAATTTGAGAGAGGGGGTGAGGGTTGTAGGGGAGCCAGTCTAGCTTCAGTTCTGGTGGTCTGGTTGTGCCATGACCACCCTAGAACTGATTACCCTTCCCCCAGGAGATGAGATGTAAAGCAAAAATCCTCAAAACCACTAGCTGTGGTTATTATTAGAAATTTCTCTGTGAAGGATTGATTTGCTTACAGTCGTAACTCTTGTTGACAAGATTTTCAGAGAAACATCCTCTGAAACACAGACCGAGGCATCAGAAAACATATTTTAAGGAACAGAAGTAGTAAAACTTATGACACACATTGGACCAACAGACAACACATCAACTGTCTACTGACTGAGCTACTTAACTAAACCATTTAGAATGTTAAAAAAAAATGGGAGTCTAATTTTCAGAATTAATTTTCTATGTAGTGCTGCCTGGAGTTCCATTTATCCTATTTACTCTTGCAAGCCAACAAAAAACAGAAATATTGGTGGTAATGAATGAAAATAGTTCTCCTACTGTTCGAAGGCAGTCAGAAAGTCTGGAGGTTTTAACCATCACCATGGGGAAAAATGGTGGCAGAGTTAAAGATGATGGGGAATATGATTTCTCTAATTTTGAAGCAGACAGATTTGTCTTCAGGCCATTTTGATGTGAAAGAAATTGTTCCAGCAACACTACATTCCTTATTTTAGACCATATTGACCTGTTTGTCTACATTAGTCAAAAAATACAGACAAGTAGAACATAGAACTTATTTATACTGTTATTCAGTTGTTCTATGGAATCTTTCATTCATTCATTATCATTGTTTTTTCATTCATTCATTCATTCATTCATTCAACAACTGCTTTAATTTAGTAAAGCACCAGTTTTAAATCCTTTTATTCATTCATTATCATTGTTTTTCATTCATTCATTCATTCATTCATTCATTTTGACACTTTAATTTGTTCATTTATTCATTCCATCACTGCTCTAAAATGGAACAAATTTAATTTAGCAAGTATTCATTCATTTATTCATTCATTCATTCACTATGACAAACTTGCAAATCCATTCATCCCATTAATAATACCGTACAGTTACTAAGTTGTTATCTAATGTATTATCTGAAATGTCAAAATGTGTTTGTCTTTTTCATATCCGGCACTATAGTAATGTATTTTGAAAGTGAAACTTGCAGGCATCAATTGAAAGTAAATTGGCCTAATTTTCTCCCGGTGCCGACCTTGCTCAGTTATTTCTAATACAAATATCACGGTTAACGGATCCAGTGAGATATACGTTTCTTATTCATCTTGATGTCATCAAATTATGAACTTTATCTCTAGGTTGTGAATAACAACAAGTCAAGTTTCATAACTCATAATATTTCTCACTGAATGTGAGACAGGACCATGTCCTGGTATATTGGACCTAATTCTGACCCATGTAAAATAAAGAGTCTATGTTTGTCCCCATGGACTGAATGTTAGTCAGGACCATCTCCTTGTGTATTGGGCCTAATTCTGACCCATGTAAAATAAAGAGTCTATGTTTGTCTCTATGGGCTGAATGTTAGACAGGACCATGTCCTTGTGTATTGGACCTAATTCTGACCCATGTAAAATAAAGAGTCTATGTTTGTCTCTATGGGCTGAATGTTAAACAGGACCATGTCTTTGTGTATTGGACCTAATTCTGACCCATGTAAAATAAAGAGTCTATGTTTGTCTCCATGGGCTGAATGTTAGACAGGATCATGTCTTTGTGTATTAAACCTAATTCTGACCCATGTAGAATAAGGAGTTTATTATTATTATAGACATATTATCAAATATTAAAGTTTAATATTCTGACTAATGCCATATTTTATATTTGTAATTAGAATTATATGTAACAGGAAACAGAAGGAAATACGGTATAACGCACTGTCATCACTTCCATAATAACAAGGTACATAACATTTCAACACAATTTAAAACCAGGCATCCTTTTAAGATAGTTTTTTCCTCTTTTGAAAATTCATGTCTCAACCCGTGTGTGTTTGAGAACATAGACCCACAAAAGCACCGGCCCAGGTCTGGAATGGCTGTATGATATTCTGAACACTGTCTTAAGTGTAATTTTAACACTAGGCATCCCTTTAAGATAGTTCTAAAAACAGATACTTAGTTTGAAAAATAAGACGTCTGCTATGATGAAAAGTACACCATGAAGAACAACACTAAAAGAATATAAAATACGACTTTGATTGCCAAGACAACAAAATGGCTGCCATCATTTGGATGTGTTAATTTGGTAGGATAATAATAAAGTTAACAACTTGTAACTATAAATAGATTTATACAGACGTATCAAAATAATCAGATTAACTTTTCATGCAGTTTGCAGACTTCATCTTATAGCCATAAAACTTGTAAATGATCTGCTGCCAGAAAAAAAATCACATGCATTTGTACGATCTGAAAAGTGCCTCTTAAACTGTTCTTCACTGTTTCTAGACAACAAAAAAAAATCACAAGTTCAACTCTCAATGGTTGAGAAGTCCGTTTAAAGACAAGACTGTTATGTGTATGGTTCTTAAGACCAAGAGTTTTCTTCACATCTGACTGCGAAACAGAGCAGAATTTGACTTGTCCATTATAAAAACCTGATTTCAGTTGTGGCCTTACTGAGAAACATCGCAGAACTTGACTTGTCTCAGAAAAATAATATGATTTAAGTTGTGGCCTGACTGAGAAACGCAGCAGAACTTGACTTGTCCATTATAAAAACCTGAATTAAGTTGTGGCCTTACTGAGAAACATCGCAGAACTTGACTTGTCTGTTATAAAAACCTGATTTAAGTTGTGGCCTGACTGAGAAACGCAGCAGAACTTGACTTGTCTGTTATAAAAACCTGATTTAAGTTGTGGCCTGACTGAGAAACGCAGCAGAAATTGACTTGTTCATTATAAAAACCTGATTTAAGTTGTGGCCTGACTGAGAAACGCAGCAGAAATTGACTTGTTCATTATAAAACCTGATTTAAGTTGTGGCCTAACTGAGAAACGCAGCAGAAATTGACTTGTCTGTTATAAAAACCTGATTTAAGTTGTGGCCTGACTGAGAAACGCAGCAGAAATTGACTTGTCTGTTATAAAAACCTGATTTAAGTTGTGGCCTGACTGAGAAACGCAGCAGAAATTGACTTGTCTGTTATAAAAACCTGATTTAAGTTGTGGCCTGACTAAGAAACATTGCAGAACTTAACTTGTCCCTTAAAAAAGGATTTAAGTTATTCCTACGGAATTAACATTTAAAGATATTGTTGAAATGTATACAATACAAATCTGGTGACCTTAAATATTGACGTCTGGTAATGGTGTTTGATGGTAAAAGGATGTCTTTAAACTGCCTATACTGACAATGTGGCAACCATGATCTCCAGCCTCTTCCTTTAAAGAGAAATTACATTTGTTCACCTTTTTGTACTGATGTTTGGTAACTAGGCAAATTAAAGTCACACTTCTACCAATAATTCTCAAGTTTCAAGGACTTATTGATGATGTAGAATGTCTTTGACTTATCTGTACTGACAATTGGTACTGAACAATTTATGATTTAACAACCACCATTATTTCAAGTATTCTTTCCTCCATCTGAGAGAATAAATTGATCTGTTACAAAAAAAGGTTTTTAAAGAAGAGTAGATTGCTATATTGGTTTGTTATATATTGCGTCTGAGAATTGATATAAAAATTAGGTTCTCAAGAATGGTCAATAAGAGTGTATATTCATCAGTGAACTTACCTGGTGATATAAAAATTTAGTTCTCAAGAATGGTCAATATGAGTGTATATTCATCAGTGAACTTACCTGGTGATATAAAAATTTAGTTCTCAAGAATGGTCAATATGAGTGTATATTCATCAGTGAACTTACCTGGTGTCATAAAGTAACAGAATCCCTGTAAAATCTGGAAAACTCACAGAATTAAGTAATTATTGAAAACACTTAATCAATTTATTAAGTGCTTTTTCAATAATCAATGACATTTTATGGATAATAACTAAGTGTTTTGAGGATTTATCAGATTATATAAGGATTCAGTTATGTTATTTATGGCAGCAGGTATATCTACTGATGAATATATACTCTTGTAGACCAAGTTTAAAATTTTATGTTCATTCTAAGACGCAGTATTCCTTTAAGCTCAGTCAATCTGATTTCTTCATCTTTGATTATACAGAATTATCCCAGATATTACGCAAACTTTAATTAAGTTAGCAGATAGGTCTGTTTCTGCAATTGCTGGAGAATAGTGCCAATGGTTCTGCAATTAGATAATAGTGATGCCAATAATCCTGGAATCAGATAATTTTGATGCCAACTGTTTAATGTTTATATGTTAAAATATTAGATTAAAAGATAAAAGTTGAACAAGTCATCGGAAAACTTCTTCAGTCTTCAGTGTGAAACGGTCACTTAGCAAATTGCCTTCAAAAATTATTAAATCCAGCTGGTACTTCAGTTAGAAGTGCATTTTTTTTTTAAGTTTTGTTCATTAATGTGCAGTCCTTTGGTACAATCATTCATTCATTCATTCATTCATTAATTGAATTGTTAAAGCAATTAGCATAACAGTGAATAATTTTCAAAATCAATTCATTCATTGACATATTCATTTATTCATTAATTCATTCATTCATTCAAAGACGTATGCCTAGAGTGTGTACATCAATTGACTATTCACTTATTTATTTATTCATTCATTTAAACATTCTGTCAATCATTTATACATTCAATCTTTGTTTCATTCATAAATTCATTCATTCATTCATCCATTCATTCCTCCATTCATATTTCAAGCATTCATTCATTTAAACATTTTGTCAATCATTTATACATTCAATCTTTCATTCATTCATTCATTCATTCATTCATCCATTTATTCATTCCTCCATTCATATTTCAAGCATTCATTCATAAATTCATTCATTTTATTCCTCTATTCATTCATCAAGCTAAGTTATTAACATGTGAAGTATTCAGGATAATAGAAAATGCCTATTATGTATACAGTAAGTGACTGATGGCCTACTGTATTATTTGTTTACTGTAGTCAATAATTCTATCTATCATTTCAACATCTCAGTGCTCCGGTATGGATTCAAACTATTACAAAAATCACTATAACTGTAACATTATAAGGGCTTCTAATTGGTTAATATCAAGATTAAATGAGAGGTCACATGGCTTTGAAATCTGTTTCGATCCAGACATATTATGTAGATTACATGTTAAGAATGATGATAGTGTATGTATGTACATCTTATTTATTTAAAGGTACAGTAAGTGTAAAAATGTACGTTTATCTACGTATAGCAAAATCATGTGTTAATAAGTTAACCTAAGAAAAGTTAACAAAAAAGTGTACATGTACAGCTGATGTAAAAAAGGTACAGCTAGTGTAAAAATGTACATTTTATTGATGTTAAAGTAGTACAGTAAATATAAAAGTAAACATGTATAGCTGATGTAAAAAAAAAAGTGTACAGATGATTTAAATAAATGTACATGTACAGCTGATGTAAAAAAGTTTACAGATGATATAAATGTACATGTACAGCTGATGTAAAAAAAAGTTGACAGATGATATTAAATGTACATGTAAGTGATGTTTATAAGAAAAAGTATAAGATGATATAAATTACTGATGTAAAACAAGGTAATAGCAATATTGTAAAAATGGTGACATTTTATGGATATAAAAGTGTACATCGTATAAGTCATGTTAAAAGAAAAGTGTAAAGATGAGTTAAATGTACACTGTTTAATGTAACACTGACAAAAGAAAATTGGCTACAAAGTAATGTTAAAAGAAATGATGGCTAAAAGAAACATCTGGCTGTAAAAGAAACGCTATAAAGAAACTGGCCTTAAAAGAAATCATGGTTAAAGAACACTGCTCTAATAGAAACACTGGCTTAAAAACACTGGCTTAAAAGAAACCTAGTTAAAAGAAACATTTAAGAAATTCTTGTAAAAAGTTAAAGTTACAGCAATATATGTAAAGAGGTTTGATGAAAATGGCTTATAATGAAAACTGGCTAAAGCACTGGGTTAAAAGTTAAATACTGGGCCTAAAAGAAACATGTTAAAAGAAATACTGGGCCTAAAAGAAACATTTTGTTTTAAAAGAAACACTGGGCCTAAAAGAAACACTGGCTTAAAAGAAACACTGGCTTAAAAGAAACTGCTTTTAAAAGAAACACTGGGCCTAAAAGAACACTTGTAAAAAGAAACACTGGCTAAATAAAATTTGTGTAAAAGAAATACTGGCTTAAATACTGCTAAAAGAAAACTGGCTTAAACACTGGGTTAAAAGAAACACTGGTTTAAAAGAAACACTCCGTCGAACATCAGACATGATTGGACATATTGACCATAAAATCGACTTGTTTTAAAAACACTGGCTGAAATATTCAGTGATCAGTGCAAGTTTTGACGTAAAAACTTACTTATAAAAACACAAGGTAAATCAGTCCACTGACAACCCTAAGCAATAGAAGGTTTTGTCTTTAAAAAATATATAGGTAGATTAGTCAGTTGAACAACAGCAGATAATGGATATCTTTAACTTGAAAACACGATTTTAAGGATAGGACTTGTTTTATTCATTGCAAGCTGTACGGAAATCTAATTGGGTTAGAAAGCAGATGTTTAATTCATGGTTCAAATGGCGGCAGTATGGTTGCAGGCCTTGAATAAAACATGGAAATCTTGGAAAAAAAACTGTTTAAATCAACAAGAACTGACAGAAAATAATTCCTAGTTGATGTTACAAATAGATAGAATCGTAGGTTTTTATAGTAATTGACAAGATACCTGATTTAATGTACAAGTTGGACATCAATTGCCTTTGATAAACCATTAGAGTTTTACATTCTATTTTACCCTTGATAATCCAAGGGGTTTTACATTCTACTTTACCCTGAATAATCCAAGGGGTTTTACATTCTATTTTACCCTTGATAATCCAAGGGGTTTTACATTCTATTTTACCCTTGATAATCCAAGGGGTTTTACATTCTATTTTACCCTTGATAATCCAAGGGGTTTTACATTCTATTTTACCCTTGATAATCCAAGGGGTTTTACATTCTATTTTACCCTAATGATCCAAGGGGTTTTACATTCTATTTTACCCTTGATAATCCAAGGGGTTTTACATTCTATTTTACCCTTGATAATCCAAGGGGTTTTACATTCTACTTTACCCTTGATAATCCAAGGGGTTTTACATTCTATTTTACCCTTGATAATCCAAGGGGTTTTACATTCTATTTTACACTTAATCCAAGGGGTTTTACATTCTATTTTACCCTTGATAATCCAAGGGGTTTTACATTCTATTTTACACTTAATCCAAGGGGTTTTACATTCTACTTTACCCTTGATAATCCAAGGGGTTTTACATTCTATTTTACACTTAATCAAAGGGGTTTTATTGCTGAATATTAATCCTTATAAAGATATCCCTTGGTTTAAAAACGAATTACTAATCTAAAAGAAGTGACCCATAGAAAGTCAATGAAACTAAATATCTATCAGTTCATCTGTACCAGACTAAAGAGATTTTTATGATTGAGAGACAATATGTATGGAGGTGTGAAAAGTGATATTGGATGAAATAAAATAGATTACGGAGTCTCATAAATAAACCAACATCTTCCACTTTCACATTAACTTAGTTACCAGTGTATTGAAAATTGGGTTACTGCATTGGAAATATATTAAATTTATTTCAGATAGAATTATGAGCTGGAGTAAAAATTACATTTCGAATCTGTAATAAACAATAAAATTACTTTGAGAATAAAGTTCGCCATCTCAACCACTTAGAAAGGTAATTTGCACTTAAAAATGAAATAGGTTGAATGTAAATAGACAGTTGTCTGAAGATCTCTATTTGTCAAACTTCAGTAGGGACACAGACTGAAATAGATCAGTTGTTTGGAGATCTCTATTTGTCAAACTTCAGTAGGGACACAGACTGAAATAGATCAGTTGTCTGAAGATCTTTACATGTCAAACTTCAGTAGGGACACAGACTGAAATAGATCAGTTGTTTGGAGATCTCTGCTTGTAAAACTTCAGTAGGGACAAAGACTGAAATAGATCAGTTTTCTGAAGATCTCTACTTGTCAAACTTCAGTAGGGATACAGACTGAAATAGGTCAGTTCTCTGAAGATCTCTACTTGTCAAACTTCAGTAGGGACACAGACTGAAATAGATCAGTTGTTTGAAGATCTCTACTTGTCAAACTTCAGTAGGGATACAGACTGAAATAGATCAGTTGTCTGAAGATCTCTACTTGTCAAACTTCAGTTGAGGGACACAGACTGAAATAGATCAGTTGTCTGAAGATCTCTACTTGTCAAACTTCAGTAGGGACACAGACTGAAATAGATCAGTTGTCTGAAGATCTCTACTTGTCAAACTTCAGTAGGGATACAGACTGAAATAGGTCAGTTCTCTGAAGATCTCTACTTGTCAAACCTCAGTTGAGACACAGCCTGAAAAGATCAGTTGTTTGAAGATCTCCACATGTCAAACTTTCTTAAGGAAGCAGGCTAGAAAATGTCCTTTGGCTGAAGATCTTGCAACATGAATCTCTGAGAAACAACTTGTTTCAGGTTCAGGTTTTAATATTTCTATGATTTCTAATCTGGAGTAGACCATATTTTAAGATTTAAATCTTTATTCTTTGTGGGGATTATCTGAAAAATCTGTAGAATTCAAACACCAGACATCTTCTATAAATCTGTTTGTAAAAGAACAAAGAATTGAATCGATGAACTGAGAATTTTTTATGGCTGTTCTGGGCCGAAACACAAGAGATCAATTTTATGAAATTTTTCCAGTTTTTTAAAATGAGGTGTAAAATGGGTTATTGATTGTTTCATTCAGTATAGTTAGATTGGCAAGGTTATAGTTGTTTGGACTAAGTCTTCATCTTTACTTGATAACGGAACTTCAGTCCTTTCTCCGATTATTATCATATTTCATTCTCCTGTATTTCAATTGATCAGTATTTGCTTCATTTAAGTTGAGTATATGTACATTTAACATATTTCTAGGGGTTGGAATTTTTCCTATTTCTTTGGTATTTCTTTGGTATTTCATTTCATTTGATATTTCTTTGGTTCTCATTTGATATTTCTTTGGTACTTCATTTGATATTTCTTTGGTACTTCATTTGATATTTCTTTGGTACTTCATTTGATATTTCTTTGGTATTTCATTTCATTTGATATTTCTTTGGTACTTCATTTGATATTTCTTTGGTATTTCATTTCATTTGATATTTCTTTGGTACTTCATTTGATATTTCTTTAGTATTTCATTTCTTTATATATTTCTTTGGTATTTCATTTGATTACATATTTATTTGGTATTTCATTTGATTACATATTTATTTGGTATTTCATTTGATTACATATTTATTTGGTATTTCATTTGATTACATATTTATTTGGTATTTCATTTGATTACATATTTCTTTGGTATTTCATTTGATTACATATTTCTTTGGGATTTAATTTAACCTTTCTTTTTTGGTATTTTTTTGATTACATATTTATTTGGTATTTCATTTGATTACATATTTATTTGGTATTTTTTTGATTACATATTTATTTGGTATTTTTTTTGATTACATATTTATTTGGTATTTTTTTTATTACATATTTATTTGGTATTTTTTTGATTACATATTTCTTTGGTATTTCATTTCTTAAATATTTATTTGGTATTTCATTCCATGTAATCATTTTCCTTTGGTGTTTCACTATAATATTTCTACTGTATTTCATTTCGATATTTCCTCAATAGATCACACTATGATATTTGTTCTGAAATCGCTTCTTTCAGTTCTGGTGATATTTCAAAAAATATGACATTACTAGACGAGGTCAAACAAAAAACTGATATTAACATTTCAGATAATTTGATTAGTACAAGGATAATGTACTTAGCTGTAACTAAATTCCAACATATTTTTCATGCATAAAAACATCAGAACATGCAAATGTAGTTATTGCTTACTAACCAAATTTTCAACCCTTGTGGACAATTTCATTATTTAGATTGACATGAAAGATTGACACAAACCAATTTGATATCGGCCATATTTCCCATATACCAATGAAAATTACCCAACACAGTTCTGCAGGAGTGATAATCAGGTAAAAGCTCTAGAAATACCAAGCGTGAAATTTGGGCTATGTTAATATAAATAATGGATTCCATATTAGGAATTCTTCTGAGATTTGAACGTTTGAAATTGCAGACAAGATATTTCGGAATCTGTAGAAATATTGTGTACAATGTATCACATATATTCCGGGAAATATGTACGGTAGCCAGGTTTTTGTCACGATAGTTGGATTCCATGATTGGCTATTAAAAAATATATATGGACTCTAAAACATCTAATGCAACTGGCCATATCAATTTTAATTTGTAGAGTCCAAATAGCTAATAATTCTTTTTAGTATATTTATTGCAAGTAGTTTAATCGAAAGGGACCAATTCAGCTTTTATTTTTGAAATACGAATGTAGATTTTATAACAATATATATTATCATGCCAGGACTGTTGATAGGGTTATGCTGGGCGTGCTAAACTTCCAGATCACCTGCTGACACTGCACAACTGGATTTATCAACTTGCCAGCCCTTTGGAAGATGACCATAGCTTATATTTTTTCTTGGTATTTTCACTATAAATGTATTCATTCAAATCTTAACCGAGTTTTGCTCCAAGAATCCTTGAAGGAGACTCCAAGAGGCATCCCAGTGAGCAAGACAGCATCAAGAAAAGCCTACTGTGTTCCATCAAGAGACTGGACAGTTCATGGCAGGCTTAAGACTTTAAACTTACTTAAACTGAGATTTAACTGTGCTGATCAATCAGATGAAGAAAACATGAAAGTAATCTGGAGTTAAGAATTCATTAAAATGGCCACTGTTTGTTTAGTATATACTGAGCTTAGCATCAAGCCTGTGATTACCATTTAGAAAATAGCTAATACCGGTGATTAGAGAGTTGAATAAGCAGATAATAAGGGAATGATATAATTTACTGAGAGCCTCTTAGTCCCCTGAGAATACAGCTTATATTACATTAAATATTTACTGATACTAACCCAGGATTAAGTTACTGTTATAACACTATAGCAATACTTAGGACTTTACCTTGATGGTTCAGTATGGACTTGTTGTTATTCAGCTTTGGTTGAATATCAGTTCAGCATGATTAGGGTACTATAACCATCATTGGGATGTTATAACCATGATTTTGATGCTATAACCATGATTTTGATGCTATAACCATGATTTTGATGCTATAACCATGATTGGGATACTATAGGCATGATTGTGTCATAATTGAGATGTTATGTCCATAACTGAGATACTTATGCCCTGATTTAGGGACTACAGCCATGATTGGGAATACTGTAGCCATGATTTGGTTATGATTGAGATGCTATGTCCCTGATTGGGATACTATAGCCATGGTTGGGGTACTATAACCATGATTGGAATACTATAGCCATGATTGGGGTACTATAGCAATGATTGGAATACTACAACCATGATTAGTATGCTATAACTATGATTGGGATACTATTGCCATGATTGGGATACTATAGTCATGATTGGGATACTGTAGCCATGATTGGTTAACCGTGATTGGGATTAGATGGATATTGACTTTAATAACCGGTATCTTTGACTAATTCATTATCAAGTTTCTAGGTAGGTTATAAATCATTATATGTCTAAATTAACACAAGGTTATTATCATAAGGTACAGATAGCAGTAATAACACACTGGGTTCATGGTCCTATCTTATCATTCAGGGCTGTACAAGTTAATTGATTATCCCCACAGGCATCCGAATACATGTTCTTGTCAGTTGGACTATCATTATCATAGCTAGAAGGTCTTTATCACATAGTTAAACGTACATAAATACAAACATATCGGTATCCTCTGTTGACTGCCAGGTCAAGTTCAATTTGTCAAACGCAGGCATGATTGGGATAAGGCATGATGATACATGATGATATGAGCTGATACATTTTAAATAAATATCCTAATACGTTTATACATGTGTTATACACCCAATATGGTTGTATTCAACCGCCACTTTGGCCTGTATATCAATAACTGTATAACCAGATATCAGATAGTACTGTCTCTGTGTGTTTACATCATTTATAAGTAATCAACTGATGTTATCGCTTTTGCCCGTGTTACCCAACCATCCCATTTCTTCCCATTTTTATTTTCGTAACCATAATTTTCACTGGGCCGTTTTCAATGTCAAAATTCTTTATCATAAATCAATAAAATATTCTTTACTTGTATTTTAATTGGCCGTAATACTCGTTAATCTCATCATGTAATAATATTATCAATGCCTGATTAATTAATCCCCCGATCAAGATGATAATTTGCCATTTTTCACTTGATTTTGTTTTTATAACATCTTACACACTTTACTTTCACTTTTATGATAAATTTTACAGTAGCCTTACTTTTACCAGAAACAATATTTTTCGCTTTCCTTGTGAAAACACGGCTAGATTGATTGGAAAAGTGCATCTCACCTTGTGAGTACGACATACTTTGCTAAATCGAATGTAACAGCTCATACTATTACTCAATAAATTTGTCGTGTTTTTTAGCCAGATTTGTCTTTGAATTATATTAATGATATGAAAAGGACAAGCTTGTCTGGAGAATTTCTGAACTTCCCTGTCAATTGGTGCCGTACCATATATAATTCAAATTTCAAATAAAAATATTTAATGTTGCATTTTCATTACACTTAATTATGTTTTATGATATGAAAAGTGCGAGTCTGCCACAAGAATTTGACAAACTGCCATGTCAATTTATATCAGCTATAGTAATATATTCACTACAGAATTGTGTGTTTTTTTATGTCAAGTTTGATTTATTGTGTGAATACAACCGTCACTGCTATATCAAATGTAATATCAAATTAAAAAATGATTCCTTATATGGTAAACGTGGCTTAATTCGAATGAAACTTGCCGTGAAATAATTCAGAATTGCATGTTGAAAATATAGTGAATTTAAACCAGTACAATTATAAAGTGCAGTTCTCCTTTGTGAATACGACCTTCACTGCTATATCAAATGTAATATCAAATTAAAAAATGATTCCTTATATGGTAAACGTGGCTTAATTCGAATGAAACTTGCCGTGAAATAATTCAGAATTGCATGTTGAAAATATAGTGAATTTAAACCAGTACAATTATAAAGTGCATTTTCATTCACTACTGTACCGAATACCATTGACCATAACATTTATAATTGCGTATTAAACAAATAAATGTAAAGTGCAGTTCACCTTTGTAAATACGACCTACCTTACTATAGGCCCTATCATTTAAAATTAGGTACGAAACAATGTAATACATTTTATATTTTTCACTATAAAAAGTGCAGTTCACCTTTGTGAATACGACCATCACTACTATATCAAATGATGCTGATCATAAATTATTAAAATTTGGGTATGAAACAATGAATTACATTTTATATTTTTCACTATAAAAAGTGCAGTTCACCTTTGTGAATACGACCATCACTACTATATCAAATGACGCGATGTTCATCTTTCACAAGATAATTGCATTTCCAAAGTTGATTAAATGCATGTAAAAAGTATTCCACTATTTCTAGCATGATTAATTCAATACACTGGTCGATGTATCTACCTAGAGATAAAAGGGCAAGTTGTTTTTCTCCTGCCTAAATATTTACTTAGTTTTTGTCAGACATCAAAGTCATTATTTTCAAGGAAGTGCAACCAGATACACTTTGAATAAGATTACAGATATTCTGGGCTATGTCTTAGATCAATTCTTTTCAAAACAAAATAAGCCTCAGATTAAACTTCCAAAATCCCTTTACACCCTCTATGTTGGCTTTTAAAACATTAGGAAATTAATACTCTTAAGAAATCTAGCTCTGTCTTGGATTCATTATTTTCATAGCAAAATATGCTTCACTTCAGTGTTTCTAAATGTTTCAGGGATCCTTTACATCTTCTATGTTGACTTTTCAAGTTATTTAAGAAACCTTGTTTTAGATCAATTATTTTCACAACAAAAAACGCTTGAAATTTACTTGTATGCTTCAGTTCTAAGCAGCCCCTTACTCCCTCCATCTGGGCTAAAAAATTTCAAAATTTGAATTAAGTTACTAGACCTTATTGGGAAAGCATGAAACAAAAACAGCTCAGCTTAAGTCTGATGCTTTTGTAAAAAAAAAGAGTATGGCAATAACCAATCATAGACTAAAACAAATTTTCCCTCATTACACACTGAATGGCATTGGCATTCTTCAATAGGCAATTAGGTGCAGAAGAGGAGGATGTAAAACTCCTTTTATTTTGCAGAATAAAAATAAGGCAATGATGATCCCTTCTCCAGTGACTTAAATCTAAACTTTACCAACTGTATACACAGTCCTAATGGTTTAGAGATTTCTCAGTGTTAAAGCGTTCGCCAGAGATATCCAGATAACACTACCAGGCTGAACACATGGCCGATTTTATCAAGTCTTATAACACTATATCAGAGAGAAACCAATGGTTTAATAAGCCATTATTCTACCTAAATACTCGAACATTTAACTTCCATGTACTTGACATTTAAGACAATTTTAAAGAGGTCTGATAATTGTCAGACACTTTCTGCATTGATTTGCAACATTTAAATTTTCAGTCAGATGTCTGTGGTTCCTGCAATTCTAGTGGTTTCTGCAATTCTAATAGAACTATATGATATCGCTGATTATTATCTTACATAGAAATAACACATACGAAGCTACGTATGGTTCTTACATAGAAATAACACACGCGAAACTATGTATGGTTCTTACATGGTAATAACACATACGAAACTACGTATGGTTCTTACATGGTAATAACACACATGAAACTACGTATGGTTCTTACATGGCAATAACACACATGAAACTATGTATGGTTCTTAAATAGAATAACACACACGAAACTATGTATGGTTCTTACATGTAAATAACACATACGCAAGTATGTATGGTTCTAACATGTTAATAACACACACTAAACTATGTATGGATCTTAAATAGAATAACACATACGCAACTACGTATGGTTCTTACATAGAAATAACACACACGAAACTACGTATGGTTCTTACATAGAAATAACACACACGAAACTACGTATGGTTCTTACATGAAAAAATACACATAAACTAAATTTTCCAAAAGGTTATAATATTTTAATAAAGGATTTTGAAACCAAGGGAAACCTAATTTGAAGGTTTAGTACATTCATACTTAGAATGTACATACTTTAAAAGATGTGTTAACCTCTATACAATCCCTTTAACTTCTCCGTGTACTTTTAAATCAAGAAACATGTTGCCATTAAGAACATCAATTAAACTGCTGGAGGCCTTTGATGTACCTGTGAGGCCTGTTTTTATAGAAAGTTTACATTTAGCTGAAGGCAGCAGAAAAATACATGAAGGCCTTCTTGTCTTTTGATTTGCAAATCCCTTGGTTTAAGTAAGGCGTTGCCTTTTAGGTGATTAGCTAACTTTGAACTCGTTCATTAGTGAATTTACAAAACCTCCAAGCCAAGCCATTAAATTATAGCATGTTGAAATGAAGATTTGAAAACATTATAGCATGTTGACATGAAGATTTGAAACCATTATAGCATGTTGACATCAGTTTACAAATTGTTTGACATACAGCTTTAAAGCATACTGAGAAGGGATTAGGATAACCTGATAACATTTTTAAAGTAAAGTAACTATAGCATATTAGCATGTTGACAACAGTTAAAGATAGCATTATAGCATGTTGACAACAGTTGAATATTGCATTATAGCAGGTTGTCAACAGTTCAATATTGCTGCATCAATATTGCATTATAGGATGTTGACAACAATTAACGATAGCATTATTGCAAGTTGACAACAGTTTAAGATAGGATTATAGCATGTTGACAACAGTTTCAGATAGTATTATAGCATGTTGACAACAGTTTCAGATAGTATTATAGCATGTTGACAACAGTTGAATTTACTATTATAGCATGTTGACAACAGTTTAAGATATTATATTAGTAAAAGAATATTTTAAGTAAGATGTCAGATGATAACTCGTAAAATGTGAAAACGTAAATAGACAAGAATTCTACTGGGATTTCTCTCGAGCGTAATGTTGATATTTATAAACGTGGAAGAATTTGTTATTGTCACATGACTGTCAACGAAGACTATTATTAGTATTATTGATAATTTTTGTTTTCCGATAAAAGAAAGAACATTGATGACATGGTATTACTGGATGCTTGTGTGGTCACATCACTTGACCACCATCTTTTCTAAGCTAAGCCCTTCGTTTTTAAACAGTGTTTGACACATTTTTTGCCCAATAACTTGCGTTTTATGATTCATAGATATCTGTATTAGGTTTACATGAAGCATTTTGTTTCCAATTCAAATATTGAGATCTTCATGTTTGTCTTCAGTCTTAACAATTCCATTTTTCGACCGATTGAACATTTCTTTTCAATTGAGTTAAATTTAAATGTGTGTTTTACAATTGATAATTTTCTTGTATTTGATCATGCCGTTTGTGACCGATTTTCTAGCTATAACCTTTTAAAAGAACCTTGTTCTCAAGGAGCCATTAAACAAAATTAAAATGAAATGAAGTTTTGTGTCCTACTATTCTGCACCTTTTGGGCTAATGAACACAGGCAAAACAGTGTGAAATGAGGCAAATTTTGCCAGGACAGCAGCATTAGCCTACTCTCTTTTGAGATTCAATCAGCCATCTTTGATCAAGCTGACCTGAATTCTATCAATCATCTTTAACTGTATCTACCACAAGTTCCAAATCAACTTTTTTTCACATTACGACTTTTTTTTTATGATTATTTGATCTATAAAATGATTCCCGAGTAGACTAGATTGATTAATCTTTAATCATTTTGGATTTTTCCAGGTTTTTTATGAAGTAAAATGAACTCGATTTCTGTGCAGTCTGTCAATCAAAAAATAATAAAAATCAATTTTGAAATACAGTGCAAGTTCTACGTCCTGCTTTTCTGCAGCGAATGTGCTAATGAAGACGATCACAAAATGAAATGAAATGAATTTAGTTTTACACCTTCGGCAAAAATTTCTTAATTTTCAAACATGCTGCTGGTATTTTTAATATTTCCTACCAATCTTGACAAATTCAAATATTCTCAAAGCAACTTCCGTAAGACTTCTTTAGTATCCGAAACCTATTCTTGAAGATTGCTACTTTTGCTCATCTATTGCTGGAAATTTCCAACATTTCCCAGGAATTCTAAACAAGTTTGAGAGAATTTCAAGATATATAAACCTTCAGCATGAGTTTGGTTTATCATCAACCGATTTTCTCAAACTTTCAATTTTGTTTAACCTGGATTTTGGGATTTAAAACATTTCCGAAGATACATCTTGAGAAATTCCAACCCTACTTTCCGTGGGAACTAGTCTTTTTGCATCTTCAGATTCTCAAGCTATTTTATTTAATTCAATAGTTAAACGAACTGCACCAACAATAGGCTATCCTTTCACTTGTGGTTGTGTGAACATGCCGGTGCCTGTGCTTTTGTAACAACGCTTTAGCACAATGTAACAATCTTTAATTGCTAGTTTTACAAAATTTGCATTTCTTCCATTGACCCCCCCCCCACCCCCCAAAAAAACAAAAACATGACGAATACAGAGTTGTTACTTACCAAAGAACATACGAATCCATGATAATACTATATTCTCATAACAACGAGCACGATATCGTGTTTTCTATTCCGTTATTTACGAAGAAGGGAAATAACTTTATTTTTTCTCATTCGGAAACTCAAAATCACCATGATGAGAAAAACATAGAAAATAAGAGGATTGTAAAACAGGCACTTGATAGCCACTGTAAAATGATTGGCTTCTTTAATCATAAGAAAGTTCTATCCAGTATTGTACCAAGTCTAGAACAAGACTTTAAGCGTATATCACTTCAGCTTAAATTTACAAACATTGTAGACTTATCATAACCCAAAACCTGAAATATAAAAAGTGACTTGACTTTAGTAAAAAATATTATAACTTGACTTTAATTATAGAAGGAATTTTTACAAATTTTTCTGCCACTTCCAAGTTTTTTTTCATCAGCAGCTGCAATTATTGCAGACTAATTATATCTAAAAATAAAACGATTTTGGAAACAATTTTAGCACGCAAATTGATTGAGTAATATTGCTATTTTTATATTTTCCATGAAGGAAAAGAAGTACACAACAATTCGTTTTATGGTAGAACAAAAAAATAAATTGCTCGTATTGGCAAAAACTACTACGTGATCAAAACGAACATATATCTTCTACAAAATAATACATTTCAATTCAATTTAGCTTAATTTCAACGAAAATTTTTTTCAAATCGATCCAAAATACAGAACAAGAAAAATGTTTCATAAATGCAACAGTCGACTGTGAAGCCGAAAATCAAATTTGATCTCAAGATTTTTCAAAACTTACGTTCCGGTTTCCTGATTCCCAAGTTTAAAAGTCATTTAATTTAATCAAAGGTTTTTTATCCCCAATGATTTGGGCGTCTCGTCTTATTTCCCAAAAATTACATTTAAAATAAACAGTCTGTTGGGTTTTTTAAATTTCTTTCAAATCATATTAATGCTGGCACGATATTTCCCTCAATTTCATTATTTTTGTACACGATAATTTGGTTTTCACAATTTTTAAAAAATTTCCCTTCACAAGTGACTGAAGTTGTTAGAAAAAATAACTTCCGAATAAATTTTTGATTTTTTCGTGATAACTAAAAAAAAGTCAGTTTTCTAAGTCTTTTCTCGATTCTTTGAAATTCTTCAACTTAATGCATTTGGATTTTCGTGATATCCAAAGATTTTGTTTCAAAGTCCAATATTTTGTCTCACAATTTCAAAAAAATTACATTTATCACAAATTCTTCAAAAGTATTTATCACAATTCTAAAAAATCATTCATCACAAACATTGATGCCTTAAAAATTCAAGCATGCAGTATAAGATTAGTGATATCCAAAATTCTTGTTTGAAGTCCAATTCATACGAGTCTATACAAAAGAAAATCCTAACTGTTGAAATATACTGGTAGGTGAATACACACTGTGGCATCAATCTATAATTCCTGCAAAACTAAGCTTTATCTTGACTAACCAATATTGATAGCAATAACTTAACTACCTTAGTAAATCACACTTATATCTACCAGTACTATTGGATTGTTAAAATAGCTTCTATTACTTTTCCAATAGTTGTTAAAGAATCGACTATCCAAAGCAACTGACAATAAGAGACTGAGAGAGTATGGAAACTTTACAGTAGACAAGCTGAAAGGCAGCAATGAATAAAATGTATCAAGAGAGAAAAAGCCAACTGTGATGTGTCTTTCCCTTCCTGATCATTAGAATAGACACAAATTACGCTAGAGCAATAAGACACGACCACCAGGCTATGAATGGCTGAATTTGGACAATATATGACATGAGAATCTGGCCACAGTATGTGGTATGAGTAAATGGAGAGCGAATACTAGCAGGCAAAAGACAAATGTATATCTTTATTTTTGACCAATTATATCAGGATGATTAAAATTAATTAGATCTTTCAATGATTTGTTCAAGTTACTCAGTTCATATTGAGAGTATATGGTCAAAGTTTAATAAAAGACAAATGTATATCTATATATTTATATGATTATATAAGGATGATTAAAATTTAAAGTTATCATATCAGCTAAGTTCTAAGTTTCTATACCAGCTATGTTCTAAGTTTCTATACCAGCTAAGTTCTAAGTTTCTATACCAGCTAAGTTCTAAGTTTCTATACCAGCTAAGTTCTAAGTTTCTATACCAGCTAAGTTCAAGTTTCTATACCAGCTAAGTTCCAAGTTAACAGTTTCTATACCAGCTAAGTTCTAAGTTTCTATACCAGCTAAGTTCTAAGTTTCTATACCAGCTAAGTTCTAAGTTTCTATACCAGCTAAGTTCTAAGTTTCTATACCAGCTAAGTTCTAAGTTTCTATACCAGCTAAGTTCTAAGTTAACAGTTTCTATACCAGCTAAGTTCAAAGTTAACAGACCAGCTTAGTTCTAAGTTAACATACCAGCTAAGTTCTAAGTTTCTATACAGCTAAGTTCTAAGTTTCTATATCAGCTAAGTTCTAAGTTTCTATACCAGCTAAGTTCTAAGTTTCTATACCAGCTAAGTTCTAAGTTTCTATACCAGCTAAGTTCTAAGTTTCTATACCAGCTAAGTTCTAAGTTTCTATACCAGCTAAGTTCAAAGTTAACAGTTTCTATACCAGCTAAGTTCAAAGTTAACATACCAGCTAAGTTCTAAGTTAACATACCAGCTAAGTTCTAAGTTAACATACCAGCTTAGTTCTAAGTTAACATACCAGCTTAGTTCTAAATAACATTTCAGTTAAGTTCTAAGTCAACATACCAGCTATGTTTTGAATAACAGCTATGTGTTAAGTTAACATATTAACTATGTTTTAAGTTAACATACCAGCTAAGTTCTAGGTAGCATACCAGCTATGTTTTAAATAACAGCTATGTGTTAAGTTAACATATTAACTATGTTTTAAGTTTACATACCAGCTAAGTTTTAAGTCAACATACCAGCTAAGTTTTAAGTTAACATAACAGCTAAGTTCTATGGTATTATATGATATAAGTATGTAAGTCTAGTTTAGTAAGTTATCTGTGTAATGATGATCATCAGTCATATTTAACTGTTATATGCTGATAAACTCCACATATTTATCATATTTATTATCAAAAATAAACTTTTAAATTTAAAAAAATTAAGATAAGACAATATCAAATTTTAACAAATTTAACTTTTTTTTTTTTGGCTCATTATTTTTTAATTTTTAGATAAAGATATTTAAATTTTTAAAAATGACTCATTTTTAAATCGGAAACTTTACTCAACTTTAAACATTTGCTCTTTTAAAGTGATACTATGTCTTAGAATGAAGATGAAATTTTAGTTCTCAAGAATAGTCAATATGAGTATATATTCATCAGGGAACTTACTGGTGTCCAAAAAATAAAAAGTTAAAATCTGGAAAACTCACAAAACTAAATTATCATCAATTTAAAGTGATACTGCCTCTTAGAATGAATATAAAATTTAGTTCTCAAGAATGGTCAATATGTGTATATATTCATCAGTGAACTTACCTGGTGTTATAAAGTAACAGAATCCCTTTAAATCTGGAAAACTCACAAAACTAAGTCATTATTGAAAAAAGCTCTATCAATTTATTGAACATTTTTCAATTTTAAATTGCCTTTTTATGGATAATTACTAAGTTATTTTAGATTTATCAGATTATATGAGAATTCTGTTATGTTATTTATGACAGCAGGTTTATCTACTGATAAATATTATGTTTTTTTGTAATATCTAATTGTTTTAAAATTGAATCAAATTCAAACTATTGAATTCTTCCTGAATGAGATAAAGTGGGCGTGAAATATAGAATCTCAATCTCTTCCTTTTCCAATCTAATGTAAAAGACTTTGCCCTATATGGGAGCCAAATAACGGCTGTATCAGATCTCACTTAACCAATTTATGATGCGTCTACACACAATAAAATGATATCTATGGGAGTTTATGACAATATGTCTGACCGTTAAAATATTCCATGGATCCGATTTCAGAATTATTCTGTCATCTCATCTTCTTTATTAACTTTTAGTCATTTTTTTTGTCTACGCTAGTCATTTTTCATGACCATTTTCGATATTTATGACCATATTTTTACGGCTTTTATTTTTCTTTAAAGCCTTTAATGTTCGCTTACATGAAAATCAAGGAAAGATAACTACCAGGTTAATGGAGACATCTTGTTTTTAAGTGTTATTCTGTCTTTTTGATTAATTTGCAGTCATACTGGCTGTATCAGTCAGTATCTGTGTTTTTGCTTGGTTACATAAAAAAAATGTTGTTTGGTTATTTCTGATTTCTGTAGACCTGTAACAGTCTAGTGATCATGAATAAGTCGTCTTTTATGCATTATTCACATCAACCCAGTTGTAAAAAGTTATGGACAGGGCTGTTGATTCATCTGTTTTTACCAGTCATGTCTGACCAGAGCTCTAGACTGTTGATTTAACTGTATTTACCAGTCATGTCTGACTAGAGCTCTAGACCCTTGATTTGACTGTATTTACCAGTCATGTCTAAATAGGGCTTTAGACTGTTGATTTGACTGTAATTACCAGTCATGTCTGACTAGAACTATAGACCCTGATGTGACTGTATTTACCAGTCATGTATGACTAGAGCTCTAGACTGTTAATTTAACTGTATTTACCAGTCATGTCTGACTAGAGCTCTAGAATGTTGATTTGACTGTATTTACCAGTCATGTCTAACTAGAGCTCTAGACTGTTGATTTGACTGTATTTACCAGTCATGTCTAACTAGAGCTTTAGACTGTTGATTTGACTGTATTTACCAGTCATGTATAACTAGAGCTCTAGACTGTTGATTTGACTGTATTTACCAGTCATGTCTGACTAGAGCTCTAAATGGTTGATTTGACTGTATTTACCAGTCATGTCTAACTAGAGCTCTAGACTGTTAATTTGACTGTATTTACCAGTCATGTCTGACTAGAGCTCTTAACTGTTTATTTGACTTAAATAAAAGATTTTTACAGTAAATACAGTAATCTAATTGGATAAGTAAACAGAATTTAAGATGTATTATAGTGATTGACCAATCAGATGAAGACGATAATCATCTTGAAAGGTTAATTTCTCCAGAAACGTTCCTTGTGTCATGTTTATGTGTCTAGCATTCCCATTTTTGAGCTACGCTGTTCTATTTTTTCAACCATGTTTTTATTTATTTTTTGTCTATGCTTTTCTATTTTTTAAGCCATGTTTTTTTTTTTTTTTTGGGCCATGCTTTTCTCTTTTTTAGCCCTGCGTTTATATCTTTTTTGGCCATTTAAAAATGTACTTTGATTATTTGACTTGACCTTTGCGAATATTGACCCTGAACTTTTTGCCCAAATTACAGATTCACAAATCACTATAACAAGTTAAATGAAGGCTTGATGGAAACCTATCTACGTCTATAAATCTGCTCTGACACAAATGAGGGTTGTAAACACAACATTTCATGCAGTAAATCAGAAATTTCCCAAGAAATCTGAGAATGGTTTCTCCAGAAATCTATCACTTAGAAATAATTTATGGCCTGAAATTGAAAGTAGAGCTATTAAGAATCACGTTGCCCAATTATGGTGCAATAATTCAGTTGATCAAGCCAATGCGTGCAAGGAAACAAGGGACGCAACTGCTTATAAAGAAAGTATTCAATTGAATCGTTATGGTATATCTTACAATTTATCACCACGCTGTGCTTATCAAATAAAGTTATTTAATCTTTGCCACATCTAGAAATATTTGGCTTCATCTACAATCTAAATTTCCAATTTAGAAATTGGAATGGTATTCCAGAATCTTCTTTTTGAAATTATTCCTCTTGGCCTTATTCTTTGAAAGTTTGCTTTTTGAGATTACGTTCCTTCTTGTGTGTTCAAAAATTCATGTTATTTGAACCGCAAAATGCGTTTTATGTAAAAGGGACGTTATTACTGTCTTCATAAGTAACGTTATTAATTCAAAAAGGTGACGTTATTATGTCCCTCAAAAAGGTGACGTTATTTGCCCTCAAAAAGGTGATGTTATTCTGAACCTCAAAAAGGTGACGTTATTTGGTCCCTCAAAAAGGTAACTTATTATTCCCTCAAAAAGGTGACGTTATTACCCTCAAAAAGGTGACGTTATTATGCCCTCAAAAAGGTGACATTATTATGTCCCTCAAAAAGGTACATTATTATGTAGTGAGTTATTTGTCCTTCTGTGTCGTCTATTATGTCCTTGAAAAAGTTTCAATTTTCTGTTTCTTATTTGCTGTTATTTTCCTTCTGTGCTTATTTTCCTAATAATGTTTGATGTTATTATTGCCCTCTAGAAATAGGTGATTTAATTCAGCAATTTCTAGAATCTTGTCCTTTTTATGTGTCTTCAAATGTTGACTTTCTCTTCGTGTCTCTTATTTGCTAGATTTTTTTCCTATTTCTGTGTCGTCTTATTTGCCTAATGAGTTGTCTATTTCGTGTCCTTATTGCCTAATTTTGTCCTATTTGTGTGTCTTATTTGCCTAGATTATTTGTCTTTTTCTGTGTCGTCTTATTTGCCTAGATTTATTTGTCCTTTTTCTGTGTCGTCTTATTTGCCTAGATTATTTGTCTTTTCTGTGTGTCTTATTTGCCTAGATTATTTGTCCTTTTTCTTGTTGTCTTATTTGCCTAGATTATTTGTCCTTTTTCTGTGTCGTCTTATTTGCCTAGATTATTTGTCCTATTTCTGTGTTGTCTTATTTGCCTAGATTATTTGTCCTTTTTCTGTGTCGTCTTATTTGCCTTGATTATTTGTCCTATTTCTGTGTGTCTTATTTGCCTAGAATTGCTTTTCTTCTCTATTGCTGATTATTTGTCCTTTTTTGTGTCGTCTTATTTGCCTAGATTATTTGTCCTATTTCTGTGTCGTCTTATTTGCCTAGATTATTTGTCCTATTTCTGTGTCGTCTTATTTGCCTAGATTATTTGTCCTTCTGTTCGTCTTATTTGCCTAGATTATTTGTCCTTTTTCTGTGTCGTCTTATTTGCCTAGATTATTTGTCCTTTTTCTGTGTCGTCTTATTTGCCTAGATTATTTGTCCTTTTTCTATGTCGTCTTATTTGCCTAGATTATTTGTTCTTTTTCTGTGAGTATCTGCTTTGTTGTAATGGAGAACAACAGGCTCATCTGGCTTATTCTGTGTCATCTTCTATCCCACAAAATATCCATATAGCTGACAAAAAGTAATGAATGACTTGTTCCTATGTCTTTTTCTAGATTATTTTTTCTTCTTCTGTGTAGTTCTTCTTGTTTTGTATGGTGTCTGCTTTTGTGAGGAAAATGTTAAGTTGCAAACTTCTTCTGTAAAGTTCTTCTATTGTGAGTTATGGTGTCTGCTTCTGTGTCATCTTCTCACTTCTGCTTCATGTGTAATCTTCTTAGTTCTTCTTCTGTGGGACTTCTGCTTCATGTGTAATCTTCTTAGTTCTTCTTCTGTGGGACTTCTGCTTCATGTGTAATCTTCTTAGTTCTTCTTCTGTGGGACTTCTGCTTCATGTGTAATCTTCTTAGTTCTTCTTCTGTGGGACTTCTGCTTCATGTGTAATCTTCTTAGTTCTTCTTCTGTGGGACTTCTGCTTCATGTGTAATCTTCTTAGTTCTTCTTCTGTGGGACTTCTGCTTCATGTGTAATCTTCTTAGTTCTTCTTCTGTGGGACTTCTGCTTCATGTGTAATCTTCTTAGTTCTTCTTCTGTGGGACTTCTGCTTCATGTGTAATCTCTTAGTTCTTCTTCTGTGGGACTTCTGCTTCATGTGTAATCTTCTTAGTTCTTCTTCTGTGGGACTTCTGCTTCATGTGTAATCTTCTTAGTTCTTCTTCTGTGGGACTTCTGCTTCATGTGTAATCTTCTTAGTTCTTCTTCTGTGGGACTTATTCAGCTGTTCTGTCCTTTTTCTTATCTTGAAATTTCTGGACTATCATTTTTAAAATTTGAATAAAAAACGACAGCATGGATTGTAATATTTATTTGAGTAGGTTGAAATTCAGCACATTTCCTGTCATGAAAGTTGAACTTCTTTTTATTTGACTTCACCTCAAAAATTGAATTGCCAGATCCTGAAATTAGACCGAAGCAATGAAACTTGAGTGACAAGATGTAAGCGTAGGTTTCGACAATCGATTGTTCGGTCGTAAAATGTGACATTGAAGACGAGTCAGCGTTCGTATAATCTATACCAGAATTCATTTCCATCATTTTCTGTGTCAATTGGGCTATTTTTATGACCATTGGGTGACAATTAAATTATCAATATAAGGTGATCAATTGGGGTTCGTGTCATCTGCCTTTTGCCTCTCAAGCAATCATGCAATCGAGCAGACGTGAATGAAAATGAAAACACAAAAGGACATTTAGCTGAATTCTTTGAAAATCATTAATCATTTTTACAAGCTGTAAATGAAAACATTAAAAGACACTTTGTTTATCCTTGAAACTTAAACTTAAAGTTAATTATGCTTTTGCTCAAAGCAATTAGGAATTATGATTGATTGCTTTTTTGGATAGCTTCATGCTCATGACCATGTCCTTGTGTACTGGACCTAATTCGTTCATGTAAAATATAGAGTCTATGTTTGTCTCTATGGACTGAATGTTAGACAGGACCATGTCCTTGTGTATTGGACCTAATTCTGACCCATGTACAATAAAGAGTCTATGTTTGTCTCCATGGACTGAATGTTAGACAGGACCATGTCCTTGTGTATTGTACCTATTCTGACCTATGTAAAATAAAGAGTCTATGTTTGTCTCTATGGACTGAATGTGAGACAGGACCATGTCCTTTTGTATTGGACCTAATTCTGGCCCATGTAAAATAAAGAGTCTATGTTTGTATCTATGGACTGAATGTTAGACCCCTCTTAATCGTTGAGCAGACTAAACCTAACTATACGTAAGGCTTAAACAGCTGGGTGGGGTCAGGGGGTGGGGGCAGTTTACACCATATGTATTTTCAACCTAGTTATAGATTGTAGGGTATATATCGGAAATTAATTTTAGTATGTAAATAACACTGCCTGGGTTGTATTGTGTTTTATTACAATAGAAAATCAGCATAATACACCATCTCACAGATTCTATAGGAGTCAATCAATGGAGCTGGATATTAGTAGCCATGTGAACTCTCTAGATCTACTGTACCTAGATATTATTAGCCATGTGAACTCTCTAGATCTACTGTACCTAGATATTAGTAGCCATGTGAACTCTCTAGATCTACTGTACCTAGATATTATTAGCAATGTGAACTCTCTAGATCTACTGTACCTAGATATTATTAGCCATGTGAACTCTCTAGATCTACTGTACCTAGATATTAGTAGCCATGTGAACTCTCTAGATCTACTGTACCTAGATATTAGTTTGCCATGTGAACTCTCTAGATCTACTGTACCTAGATATTAGTAGCCATGTGAACTCTCTAGATCTACTGTACCTAGATATTAGTAGCCATGTGAACTCTCTAGATCTACTGTACCTAGATATTAGTAGCCATGTGAACTCTCTAGATCTACTGTACCTAGATATTATTAGCAATGTGAACTCTCTAGATCTACTGTACCTAGATTATTATTAGCCATGTTCTAAGACTACTCCTAGTATTTAGAATGTAACTGCACATAGATATTTTATGGATTAGACTTCTATTTATTACAGGAACTCTCTAGATCTACTGTACCTAGATATTATTAGCCATGTGAACTCTCTAGATCTACTGTACCTAGACACCATTTGAGCAGTCTAATAGACTGGTACATGTTCTAAGACACACAAAAAAAGGAGTTTAAAGTTTTCCTTGTAAGATATTTAGAAGTATAACTGCACATTAAGAGAGAACAATTGTTATGGATATAGACTTCTATTTATTAACAACAGCACAACGTTTCATTACACATACAGGTAACGTTTTCAAGTGATGAAAAGTTACCTGTATGGGTAATGAAACGTTGTGCTGTTGTTAATAAATAGAAGTCTATATCCATAACAATTGTTCTCTCTTAAAGAGTTTAAAGTTGTTTAAAATGATTTTAATGGCTTAAAATGCTAACTTCATGAAGGCAAATTGTCGAAAGAAAATCAGTTTCAACAATTCAGCCATCGAGTTCTACATAGAAATGACATGTGCCAATATATGTTGATACGTGACTTTAAAACTACCTTCAATGAATGGAGAGTTCAAACGTCAATAACTAAGTCGAGTAAATTGAATGCAAATCCTTCGATAATCTCCTGAACAATTTAATAATCAGTCATTATTTACATGTTCTTGACTATCAACTCGGAGTGTTTGCCAGTCAACGGAAACATGGGATTAGCGAAGAGAGATTTCTGATTGGACGAATCAATTTTGACAACGAACAAACATGCAATCTTCAAATTAAAGGCTTGAAAATCTCGTTATTAAAAGCTCGACATTTTTAAAAACAATCTGGAAAGGATTAAGGGTCGTTGTTCTTTTTAAACGCTACAAAAGACTAACAACTGATCAATTGTAACGATATCCCACAATGCAGTAATTTAATAAACCGAGGGGAAATAAAGACACCAATATTGAAACTCATATGTCATATGTGATATTTCATTATTTAACACTTCAATTATTCAAATGATACAATGAGAAAATGAATATCCATTTTTGAAAATTAAAATAACATTAAACATGGTCTGATACATGTTTGCAAGGAAATATTAACGAATGAAGATTTTGGACTGATAATTCCACGTAACACCACAGCCTTAATTAAAGGACACAATGATAAAAGTGACTGTATTTAAGAAAAGTCAAAGAGTCTTTAATTACACTTTTAGCAAAAATTCTTAATACGATTGCCAATTATATATTTTAATTTAACTGGGATAGCTACTAATTGGTTGACTGTAGGCATAAATTCAAAATGTCTATTTAAAATTTAAGCGAATAAAGTTTTTTGAACTTGACCAAATTAAAATTATTAAACATGATTCTATAATGCCTACAGGATATCATTTAGACGTTCCAATATTATCTCATATAGGTAGCTTTTTAAATTGGAACTATTCGTAGTTAAAAAGTAATCTTTTAGAAAGCTGCACTCAAAAAAATCTCAGCCAATCAAATTAAATCACTCTGTGTTCTTATTTCCATGCCCACAAAACGCTGTGTAGAGGGCGGAGTTCAGTATGGTTTAATAACAGAACATTAAGTGTGATACAGGTTAATACGGCCTTGTTAAAATAAAGTGTACAATGCAATGGTATTTAAACTGGATCATGGAATTAATTCTCCAAGACTTAACTTAAAATGATTTTAGTGATCCAGTATATCTGATTGGTCAATTAAAATAGATTAAGTTTCATTATCCAATCAGATTACTGTATCTCTTAAAATCTTGATTTTATCTAAATTAAGTTTTTGAGTATATGACCCTAGATTGGTCAATCACTGAAATTGATTTTTAATTTAGTTGTATAATCCAATCAGATTACTGTATTTCATAAAATTTGACTTTTGTGTTCGTTTTATGTTTACATCAATAAAGCCCTAAATTACTAAAAAAAATTGTTAAAATCAAGAGTGCTCTGTAAGCATTTAATAGACCATACCAAACAAGTGTTGGCGCCGTAAAGCTACGTTAAAGAGTATAAGAATTATCTCGTTTCTTGTCATAGCATCAGATAGATTTCTCTAAGATCAATAAATAGATATAGAAAATTAATCAACTTGGCGACGGCAAGAAAACACTGGATAATCTAATCACAACTTCTTCACATTTAAACTCATTCACGTATAACCTAATTGGCCAGGTCACATGACTATTATAGGAAAACAATTGAATTGTCCAGGTTTTCCATGGATATTGAAGGCCGTATATTGATATTGGCTAAATCGTCTAAAATTACTCCATAATATCAATTCTTCAAGTTATTAAAGTGATTGTGAAGAATATTAGTTTAATATGAGTTAATAAAATGAAAATGAAACAAATGGAGTTTTACATCCTACTCTTCTGTATGAGTTAATAAGATCATGTTAAAATGTGTATGCAGGGTAGAATGGAATAATTTTAATTCTTCAAGTTATTAAAGAGATTGTGAAGAGGTTTTATAATATTTTTTGATATTCTCATGTGATCAATTGCTTATTCATAGCTCAGAAGTTTTATGAGGTAGAATTATTACATAAGTTCAGCATTTTAGAGGGTCCACATAACTGATCTTTTAATATTGGTATTAGATTTCGGTAATTAGTATTAGAATTTGACTAGTATGTTGGTCAGCCAGTGTGATTTGTCCGGAGAAGAACACGAATCAATTTATTATACCTACACAGATTTATGACAGTCCAGTTTTACGATGTAGAATCGATACAGGGAGCGATAAAAACAGAAGATAAATCAACAATTTGACCCATATACTATATTATTATCCATACTACATCATATTTTCTAATTATTACTTTCTTAATCAACATCTTAATAATGTTAACGCCATAAATAGTCATAGAGTAGAGTAGATCGGATAGATAGATAGAAAAAGATGCCGGGTGAATACATATATAGGAGATTTGCAGTATAGATTGAGTAGGTAGATGAATGAATGAAGGAATTTCTAAATCACTGTTTTTATAACTATAACGCCATTAATAGTCATAGACTAGATCAGATGGATAGATAGATATAGATAGGGGGAATGATTAAACAGGACAGATAGGAGGATAGATTTGCAGTTTTGATTGCGTAGGTAGATGAATGAATAAATGAATGAATGAAAATCACTATCTTTATAATGTTAACGTCGTAAAAAGTCACAGAGTAGATCAGAAAAATAGATAGAAAATAGGAATGAATAAACAGGACAGATAGGAGGATAGATTTGCATTATTGATTGAGTAGGCAGGTGGGATAGGATTCATGGTGAATAGATAGACAAGATGGGTAGATAGGAAGGATAAAAGATGAATAGATAGGCAAGATGGATAGGAAAGTATGGATAGATAGGATAGATGAATAGATAAACAAGATGGATAGATAGAAAAGGATAAATATTGGATAGATGAATGAATGAACATCTTAAGTGCTTGTACATCACAGTTGGACCGGATAGATAAACAGGATAGATAAACAGGATAGATAAGTTGAAAAATAAAACTGCTGATGTTTTTGATTTGAATCGGAGCCAAGTGAGCCAAATTATCTTCATTCAACTATAGTGTACGCCTTACCAGGGTCATTGACCCAGCCTCCAGCTTTTATTTGATTTTAATTCAAGAATAATGAAATGATGTGAGGTTCTACTTCTAGGCTTCTTTTGAATTTACGATTCCTGGAATTAAAAGACTTGTAGAGAATAGTTCCAGGATGTGATTTAGGTCACTGGAACATTCTTTAGTCAGAGAAGATTTGTAAAGGTCTATTGAAAGGATATCTAACTAAATATTGGTAGGTTTTGTCTGTGGATATAGCGAGAAGAGACTGGTCAAAGCTCTTTTTGATGATTGGTTGTTCTTTGATTATTTGACTAGCGCTAATCGACCAGACATCTGACGATCTGGACCAACTCACGACCTTGTTTATCATAGAAAAATTAAATCGAGGAGTTTTATGTCCTATTCTTCTATACCTTATGGGCTTAATGAAGACGAGCAATGCCATGCAGTGTGCAATAAGGGAAGTTTTGCAGATACAGCAGCATTAGCCCACTTTTTTGGGATTCATAACTGAGACTAAAAATGAAGGTTTTCGTTGTTAAAAATAAAATTCAGACATTTTTCACCTAAGTTATATCTTAAAGATTGCAGTTAACGATCTACGAACTCTCCAGTCTTTAAAGGTATAGTTGATCTAGACAAGATGGTGTTAAAGAAGTTAGTGTTAATTTCTATTAGATTGATGATACAGAATGAGATAGCAATATATTGGTATTTAATGATGGTAGAGTCTCTTTAACCCAAATCTTCCAGTATTGATCTGATCAGAGATGGTATGGCTATACCAATATTGCTTTATCTATGTGAACTCTCTAAAAGGTTTGCTGAGTTGACAAATCCAGTCACAGAGTGCAATGGCATCAGGTGTTTCAGAAAATTTAATAAGATGAATGGAGTTTTACGTCCTACTCTTCTGCACTTAATTGGTCCATGAAGACGACACCACTTTAACAGGGCACCACCATGCAGTGTGCAATGAGGGAAATTTTGCCAGGGCAACATCATTAGCCTACTCTTTTGCAATTTCCAACTGTCGAGGGATCTTTAACATGAACAGCTTGTAGCACACAGGGCCTCAGTATATCTTCCTATCTGAACGACTAGACTCTCTTGCCATATCAATGCCTCAGACATGTTTCAGAAAAGAACCTTGCTATAAATTGTTATCCATGGCTGAAGTTCAGGGGTGAATTTTTTTTTTAAATGTACTTTATGGCAAAATTCATGAAATTGCCTGTTAGAAAAACCCCAAATTGATTTCTTTACTATATTGGTTTTATGTCCATCTCCGTAAAATTATCATTTGTGTAACAGAACTTCAGATGACTTTACGCTCAGGGCAGCAATTTGGACGGTAATATCTGCAATGAGTTGACAAACATGCACAGAGATAGAATCAAATCAACTATAGTATCTTTGAAGCAAGAAGAAATTTAAATTCACTTCAAGTCTAAAAAACTTACTTGACAATCAAAACTTAAAAACTTAATCCTTAGTCCATTTAAAAGGATTTTAACTACTGTATTGTACTATAGTTTAATTTTTCAATACATTTTTAGTTGTTTTTAAAATCGGTAATTCGCACGTATGATGAAAAGTCAGGATTTCATGACTTTTAACCGATCAATGAATTTTCTTCAAATGCTTTTCACCTTTGATCTTGGCATATAAAAAACGTCATATTGATATTCTTCAGTTGGTGTTTTGGCCGTTAACAACATTTTTAGGCTCGTAAAAGATACTTCTATAGTCATTAAAGTTGGTATATTTGAATGTAATGAGGAGATTTTACTCCAAGTCACAAGCTAGTTGGAAGTTATGACATTACTCTTGCAGTTTTTATTGATTTCTGATCAATGACATTGGGATTTGGAAATATGCTAAAAAGTCCTTTGGGAACAATTTTACGTGAAGAGAATTTCGACACGTAGTTGATGGTTGTATCTGATTCTAAAAGTCACTTGTGAAACGGCAAAGGTTGTTCATATCTTTTTGCGGATAATCTGTGTTCAGATATGCACCTTATGGGCTAATGAAGATGGGCAACGCCATGCAGTGTGCAATGAGAACATTTTTGCAAGGACAGCAGCATTAGCCTACTACAAATCAGTGTCCCTATACACATACATTTTTTAGAAAGCTTCTTGACAAGCCTTTTACAAGAAATGGATCTTTATTGATGAAGAGTTAGTGCAAATATAGCCTCCATTTGATAACAACATGTTATGTATAATATAATCAATTTGTAAAGTTCGCTAACCTGTCTATTTGGCACGTATTATTATCGCTTAACTTGTTTTTTTTCTCTCATGTCTTTTATAAAACGAAATCCTTTCACTTTAGTCATGTATTGGAATTTTTAACTGATTTTAACTGATTTATTTATTATTATTGTTCATTGGTTGTTGAATATTCAATAAACTTAACATTTCGAAACAGAAATAAACGTCATCAGTTTATACAGCTAATAAGACTCATAATGTAGTTAACAGTAAGCCAACTTAGAGGTTGTAAAACATTGTTCAAATTGTTGTACCATGATTTGGTAGTAAACAGCCAACCTAGAGGATGTAAAACATTGTTCCAAAATTTGCCATGATTTGGTAATTAACAGTAAGCCAACCTAGAGGATGTAAAACATTGTTCAAATTGTTGTACCATGATTTGGTAGTGAACAGCCAACCTAGAGGATGAAGAACATTGTTCCAATTTTCTACTCTGAATTAAGTGCTTCAAGTTTCTGTCCTCGGCACAATTTGTCATTATAAAGTAGCACTTGATCCATTTCACATTGTCTCTATTAATTCACCCACTCCATTCAATTTAACTTAGAAAGATGAAAATATGATCCTAATTCTTTAAGTATTGACAGTTTTATATATATCACACTTTATATATTAGGCCTATCATATTTAAAATCTGTACTCTTGAAGTAGTACAAATCTATTGATTACAGCCTTGATTCAGCCACGAAATACGGCTTGAAGAAATTGTATTAAAGACATTAGTATCATAATCAGAACAAGTTGGGATATTTTTATGCCACGCAGAAATCAGACAGAAAACATCAAAGATTGAAAAGGTCAACGGTAATCAAGCTTAACGGCATATTTTTATTTTCCTACTGTCAATATATTTTTATTGCCAATTGAATTGCATTTCTGATGAATATCATGGTTGTATTTCCAAGTAAAGGGATTTATTTTCATGATATATTTTGATAATAAATAAGGAAATATGTTCTTAAATTGACGTAATATATTTGGGAACTAAAATTGCTGCCGCCAAAATGATGCGCAAATGTCAAAAGTGAAACATTTATTATATGCAAGCTTATATTGCAACCACAAGGGCAATAACATCAAAGTGGCTCAATAACACATAGGACAACAGGGCCTCAATAACACATAGAACAACAGGGTCAATAACATCAGAGTGGCTCTATAACACATAGAACAACAGGGTCAATAACATCAGAGTGGCTCAATAACACACAGAACAAGGTCAAAAACATCAGAGTTGCTCAATAACACACAGCCACTTTCTCAGCCACTGTTGTGTAAAAGACTTTTTTAAGGGGCATTTAGTAACTGTATAATAAAGAACTGGACACAATTATAAAGATAAATGAAATGAAATGAATGGAGTTTTACGTCCTACTCTTCTGCACCTTATGGGCTAATGAAGACGGGCAACGCCATGCAGTGTGCAATGAGGGAAATTTTGCCAGGACAGCGGCATTAGCCTACTCTTTTTGCGATTTCCAACTGTCGAGGGGTCTTTAACGTGCACAGTCTGTAGCACACGGGGCCTCGGTTTATTGTCCCATCCAAACGACTAGACGCTTTTTCCATGTCAGTCCCTCCAACCTGCATCACTGACAAAGGGAAACCGGGCTGAAAAATCCGAAAGTTCATCTCGACCTTTGCCGGGATTGAACCCTGGACCGTCAGGTCAACGAGCAAGCGTCAAACCCACTGAGCCACCGTGGCTCCCCATAAAGATAACAATTACTTTAATAAATGACTTGCAACTTTTAAAGATGTCTGTTCTTCAAACAACTATAAAAGAACATCTTTCAAAAAATATAATTCTTGTATTAAAAAATTTAATGCTGATAGATTTGTGTTTCTGATTCCATATCGCCATGGTAATCACTCACTGCCAAATAAGTTGTGCACAAAAAATTTTGAATTTGAAAAAAGATATAAGAAATATGGGCATTTTGGTTGTTGATTAAATCCTATGAGAGATAATGAAAATATTTTTTCTGTAAAGCTATGTTGAGGATTATGTGAAAGGCCAGTTTTTATTTGTCCAGAATGTCAATTTTTTTGTGGAAATTTTTGATATATTAATGGATGTATTGATTTTTAAATCCCCTGTTTTTTAAGGGATTTAAATTGGATTCATTAATTGAAGCTTTTGTTCTGTGTCATTTCAAGTAACTAATGATGTCCTAAAAAATTCTAAAAAATTTTCTTCTAAAAATATTTTTTTCATTTTAAGCTAAGAACTTTGGTTTTTTTTTTGGAAAGATAAATTTTTGCACATCCAGGTTTAATGTAAGAATCTGGAACAGTCCACTTTTTTTTAGGTAGTTCAAGTAGTAAAAAACATAATATAAATCTTGATCAAATGCTGTTTAACACTTCTTGAGCTCCCTTAAAATAAAGTGGACTGTTCAGGATGAAGTTATTCATTTCTGATGATGCACAAAATGTTTTTAATACTTTATTGTTTTCATTGGCAAATATCTGCAAAATATTCTGAACGTAAATACCCATGTATAATTAATGGACTATCCAGTGTGTAGTTGAATATGGCTAAGATAATTTAAAAAAATAGGTTAAAAAAGAAAAAGAAAGAAACAACTATATTTTTCAAGGATAACAACTTAGGTTCACAAGTCCGCCGTGACAGGGATCCTTTCTACCAGCTGGTCCTTGGCCAAACCTCTTGGCATTGATCTTTCCTGGATTATCCATACTCATATATAGCTAAGAGAGATATATCTCTGAAGAAGCTAATAAGCTGAAAGCATGCTAAGATATATATATATAAATTGAATATAGATTAAATAACAACTTGTTCTCTCGATAATGGATTAAATGTTTCATTTTACCAAGAATTGATAACAACCCTTATTACCCTACGATACAACAAAACCTTATTTTTCTATGTTTTATCTCTCAAAAACCAAGAAAGGACAGCTAGTTATTGTATTCTCTATCTGAAACCAGTTTGTTAGAATCTCTAACATAATGGTTTTCCTAAGGCATTTTCCTTCCTTGGAGTAATTTGTCAAACTTTTCCTTGGCTTCAGTACAAGGTGGTCAAGTTTTCTTGTGGCTTTCTGTCAATTATCTTCCTCTTTCATTGTTTAACCTAATTTAAGTTTGTGTTGTTTGACCTTGTTTAGGTTTGTGTTGTTTGACCTTGTTTAGGTTTGTGTTGTTTGACACAAATTAGGTTTGTGTTGTTTGACACAATTTAGGTTTGTGTTTTCAAACCTACTTTTGGTTAATCTAGAAATGCTGGTTTGGTTTTGTTCAACCCAATTTAGGTTTGTGTTGTTTGACACAAATTAGGTTTGTGTTGTTTGACACAATTTAGGTTTGTGTTTTCAAACCTACTTTTGGTTAATCTAGAAATGCTGTTTTCAGTGGGTTTGCAAATCTTGTTTTGAAAAACCTAGCTACTGGTTTGTGTTGTTTACCATCAACTTATTTTAGGAAATAATATTGAACCTACTTTAGGTTTGTGTTATATTCTAAACCTAGATACTTAAGTTTTATTAATGAAATGTGTTCTCCTTTCTCTTTTTAGGTAAGTTGAATTATAATAGAAGATTTGAAATGGTTTGTTTAGCAGAAAAAAGGTTTGATTTTAACAGTTTAACCCCCAAAAATATTGTACAAAGCATCAGAAGTATTCATATATATAAATATAAATACAGATATAACAGATAAACAGTTTTCATTCAAAACATTAACTTAAGCATTCATATATACTACAAGGTTGTTGGTGAACACTATATTGGACTGGATCTTCGGATTCTTTATTTAACAAATATTTCACTCTATGTCAAAAATTTCATTAATTAAACACATATTTCGTTTCAATAACAACAATATCATTATTACAACAAATATTTCATTGGTACAACAAATATTTCATTGGTATAACAAATATTTCATTGGTATAACAAATATTTCATTAGTATAACAAATATTTCATTGTATAACAAATATTTCATTAGTATAACAAATATTTCATTCTATAACAAATATTTCATTGTATAACAAATATTTCATTAGAATTTTTAAAAAATATTTCATTCTATACAAATATTTCATTAGTATAACAAATATTTCATTGGTAAACAAATATTTCATTAGTAAACAAATATTTCATTACACAAATATTTCATTGTATAACAAATATTTCATTAGTATAACAAATATTTCATTGGTAGAACAAATTTATTTAACAAATATTTCATTCTATGACAAATATTTCATTAGTATAACAATTATTTCATTGTATAACAAATAAATTTCATACAAAAATTTATGTTTTAAAATACAAAATATGTATATATTTTGATATTCAGTTCCTATATAAAAAAGAAAAGTTATTTTAAACCCACAAGCTACTTATGTCTGTAGTACACCATCTTATAGATATTGAAGTAAGATGTTGGAAAATACTTCTAGAATAATTACAAAATCAATTGGATAACTATCTAATACCATTTATTACTGGCTTAGAATGGCTCGCTTTGTTAAGCCCCTCGACAAATTGGCATGAAACTAAAAACGATAGGTTTGATAATAACATTCTATACACATTAAGTCTGTTGGTGGCATGAAAGTCAGAATGCTGTTAAATGTCTAACCTTATGTATTAATGATCACGAAAGGCCTGGCCTTAGAATTGATTGTAAATGGTTGGGGGGGGGGAGAAATTGAGGGGGTGGGAACATTTCATTGTAGGCATATTTTTTCGATGATTCTATGTTTTCTTTAAGGTCTACTTTTTTAAATGAATGAGGCACAATATTGCTTATTGTGAACTCTCTGAAAGTTTATATTTGAATGCTCAGAATCTGTCTGTCCTCAGTCTACTGTAATATTTCTCGATTCAACACCACTGTCAAGTGAGTTCTATAAAAAAAAAAATGTCACTTATGGCATAAGCTATTTTTCTATTCAATGCCACTGTAAAGTGAGTTCGAGCTATTTATCGATTGAAAGCCACTGTAAAGTCACTTCAAGCTATTCTCGATTGAAAGCCACTGTAAAGTCACTTCAAGCTATTCTGGATTGAAAGCCACTGTAAAGTGAGTTCGATATAGAAAAAAAAAACTACCACTAATAGCTCAAGCTATCAAATTATTGTAATGACTGTAGTCGGTAAACAAGCCAGGTTACTCCAGCAGACAAATTTCAAACATATTAAAAAGTTGACTTTTCAATCCTGTCTATTGAAGTGTTTACACATGTCTTTACGGAATGACTGGAATAACATTTCTACTGCTGACCTTGGAGCTTCATCTGAAGTCATAACAATCTTTATTGTGCCGTTAAATTTATGATTAATAGTGGGAAGTGGGCATGCCAGTAATGGTGTGGGCTATTGAATATTATTGTATTGGTTTCTGTTGAAGTTTTTTTTTGATGGATTTGTGTAGGCCAGCTTTAAAATAGAATTGTGGCAAAATATTTTTTTTTTCTGTTGAACACAAATCTATAGATTTTTTTTGACAATGTTAAAGATAGATTCAGTTTAAATTAAACTGTGGAATCATGTTTTTCATATTGCACACAAACTTACAAGGTTTTCTTTGCACTGTAATTTGATATATTAGACTATGGTATAACTTAATCTAGCAGTTCAATTTTTGGGCTTTGATAATAAATTGGCTCGATCTTTAATTTAATATGATATGGTAGCTAATACCAAAACTATAGGTATTAAAAAATATTATAAAGATGGCCACCAAAGCCCTTAAGGGTATATTATAACGATGGCTTGTATCAGAACTATAGCCTATAAATTTATGGCAAAGAATTGTGACATTGAAAATGGTAGGCCCCGTGAAAATTATGGTTATGAAAAGTTAAAAAATAAACGTGAGGTTTGGAGCTGTCGGTAAATCGGTAGGCAGAATGCAAAAGCGGCGAATTTGTTACATTACACATATATATGACTATAAGTTTTTAGAAATATTACAAAATGGCGGCTAATATCGAAACTAAAGCCGTTCAGAAATATTATAATGGTAGTATGTATCAAAATTATAGCCTATTGATTACGGTAGCCTCTTGAAAATTATGGTTTCGAAAAATAAAACGGGAGAATTGGGTCTCTGTCGGTAAATCGGGAGGCAGCATGCAAAAGCGGTAGAAACCTGACAAATTCGGTAGATAACACATGTATGACTATAAGTTTTTAGAAATATTACAAAATGGCGGCTAATATCGAAACTAAAGCCGTTTAGAAATATTATAAAGATGGCAGCCAAAGCTCTTAAGAGTATACTAAAATGGCAGGACTGTTAGCATTATTAAAATTTATTAAATATATCATACGCTAATCCGAAGGTTATATATTTGCTTAATGATTATCAAGACTCTATATATACCATCAATCCCTAATCCTGTTTACTTTCTAAGCCGATCACATCCAGATAATAACTTGGCCAACCATTGATCCCTCTTCTCTGTACTTAATTTTAAAATTAGACGGGATTATCTTTTAGGATGATTACCTTCGGAGAGAGATGAAAGACTAATATTTATGAAGAGAAATGATGCTGATTACTTTTGGATTATCCAGTCTTTTTTTTGGGGGTGGAAAAATATTTCAATTTTTTGTTTTTGTTTCAAGACCAGGCTTATGCTCCCTTGTCAGTGATGCAGGTCGGAGAGACTGACAAGAAAAAGGCATCTTGTCGTTTGGATGGGACGATTAACTGAGGCCCTGTGTGGTACAGGCTGTGCATGTTAAAGATTTCTTGACAGTTGGAAATCGCAGAAAAGAGTAGGCTAATGTTTCTGTCCTCGCAAAGTTTCCTGAATTGCACACTGCTTTGCGTTTGCACGTCTTCATTATATCTAAACTCCATTTCATTTCATTTCATTTTCACTTCTGTTCATGCTGCAGTCCTGGAAAAATTTCGCCAATTGTACAGAGCTAGGCGTTTGCACGTCTTTATTATCTCTGAACTCTACCAATTTCATTTGATATTTTGCTACTGTTCATACAGTAGTCCTGGCAAAATTTCCGGAATCTGTATTGCATGGCATTTGCACGTGTTCATTATTTATGCACTCCATTCATTTTATTTCATTTTATTTTCGCGACTGTTCAGGGATTCGGATCTATTGTCACTTTGATTAGCAGTTCATGATTCTGTTGATTTCTAGCCAAAATCAATACAATGAAATAAAACGCATTTAATTTTTAATCCTGTGTCATTGTTAGAAATCATTATTTTTATTTTTTTCAATTCATTTTAGTCAATAAAATAATTAATTTGTAACAAATCTCAGCCAAATTGATACTTTATTATTTATAGAGGTGTGCAATATTTGATTTCCAATTCTTCAGCCTTTTTATTTAAAGCAGATAGTCAAGGTGCTGTTTTGGTTATCGAGAGACTTAAAAACTAATTCCAGGTAAACATACCTGTGGTTGCAGCTAGAAGAAGATGATTGCTTGTTCAAAATGGCGTAGTGGTTTAAATGAAAGGAAATTTACACTTAAAGAAGTGGTTTAAATGAAAAGATATGAGTCGAATATGATAATATCTTGCATATTTAGCATCATTTTAATAATTTTACACAACTTTTGTGCCAGTCAGTGAACTGTTATTTTCATGTCAGAGTCAACCACCGTGGCTCGACAACTCTTGAACACATCTCTAATGCGAACATGCAATAAAACCTTTTTTAAAACAATTCTTTAAAACTATCAATGTACTCAATTAATAATCAATTAAATTAAAACAATGAAATCAAATAGATTTGATTGGAAGTGGAAGAATTGTAATGATTTCAGATCTTGATTTGTCATTTATCTTGTATTTACTAAATAATATCAATAAACATTCAATAAACATTCACATGATCCTAGCATTAATCTGTTTTTCATATTAAAGGTAGTCACCCATTTAGATATATTGAATATTGTAGAAAATACATGCTGATATCTTATAAAGTTTCAATAGAATCCCAGTATAATCTGGTTATCATATTAAAGGTATTAACCCACATAGATGTATTGAATATCAAACACTAAGATATATAGATATACTACTTCTTACTTTATTACATATTACATTTCGAAACACAAGATATATAGATATGCTACTTCTAGGTTTATTACATACTATGTTTCAAAACACAAGGTATATAGATATGCTACTTCTAGGTTTATTACATACTATGTTTCTAAACACAAGATATATAGATATACTACTTCTTACTTTATTACATACTACATTTCGAAACACATACAGGTAACGTTATCAAGTAAAACATTACTAAAACATAATATGTAATAAAGTAAAATTAGTATATCCATATATCTTAGTGTTTTATGTAACTTTCCTACTTCTATATGTCTAAATAAACAATATAGTGAAAACTTCATGTTAATAAAATTACATAGTTCAATATCATCTCAGCATAATCTAGTTATCATATTAAAGGTAGCCACCCAGTTAGATCTTAATAAATATTAATAGTTAATATTATAAATATTTAAGCAATGAACTGTTACACTATTGTGGTTATGGTCGTATATTGGGACAAAGGTTGGCTGGTAAACTGAATAGATGCAGGTTATAGAAATGTCAGTTGATGTGGTGATGTCATTAGCCCTGTGTCACTTTACATGGTGACGTTTCAGCTCCTTTCTTCCTCTCATTTTCCATGAAAATATGTCCTGTCTATGTTAGCCTATAAGGTCCAGAAGAGTAGGAGGTCCAGAAGAGTAGGGTGTCCAGAAAAGTAGAATGTAAACCTTCAATAACTTAACTTAACTCCTTGAAAATGTGGTGATGCATATCGTTCCCTGAAGCTATATTAGGTGATGCTCCTGGCTCTGAGCCACTTACTTAATGTTGCTGCTTGCTCCTTATTTGGTGATGCACATTGTTCGTTGAAACTGTGGTAATACTTCTTCATCCTTGAAAGAACAAGTGGTGCTCCTCCTTTAAACACGAAATATGAATTGAACAGTGTTAATATATGAAGAGTAAAGAACAATAGATATTATATAGTGATTTATAGCTTTTTATTAATTAAGCGACACAATGCAGCTGGTAAATACAAGATGGCCAAAAACAATAGGTAATACTGATCATGATATATGGCATTAAATTCAATAACTACAATAGTGTTTTTGTACCTGAAATCAGCTCTTGCTTTCAATAAAGCAAAACATTTCAAAGCGATTCCAAGTGTTGAGTTATGTTTTGTTGTTTTCTACTGACTGAGTCGTATTGTTTCAATAGGCTACAAAGAAGATATGTTTTATGAAAACGATTTCATTGAAATAGTTCCCTGGATACAGAATGATAGGTTTATGGAAAAACACGAAAGCGAGATACCTCGGTGGTCCTTTCCTGATGCTAGTTATCTGGATGATCTAGACAATTATTTGTTGTTTTGTACTTGAGGGGGGTGTTGAGGTGAGACATGTCAATCCATTGCACAACCTTGATTTCTGTTCTGTTCACTGTAAAAAGATACTTTTAGTCAACGATCTTCAACTATCAAAGATGGCCGACTTCATTGACAGATAGGATAAAGATAAATGCAGATATGATTGGGTGAGACAAATATCAAAGATGGCCGACTTAACTACCGTTCTTAAAAACTTTAACATTAAAGATGGGACATGTTGAAGAGACAATGGGGCTTACAAGATGGCCGACTTGACTACCATTGGTAAAAAAGTAATACAGATAGATACTGGACATGTTGAATAGCAAATGGGGCTAGACAACCGAACAAGATGGCTGCCTTAACTACCATTGATTAATAGCAATATAGATGGATACTGTATTTTGACTGATGTGGTTATTGTAAATAAAAAACACTATAAATGTACTGTCATAAAGAAATATTGCCAACATAATGGTGAATGTATCAAATTTGGTTTCAATTTACTACCCTTGTGGTTAAAGATACTTCTCTTATGAAGTTTCGCTCGTCTAGATCTCTAACAGATTGTCCGACGTTATTTTCTATCCTAAGTCGAACAAATAGTGGTCATAGCTTCTTATCTTGGTCAGTCTCTGAAAGTTTGATGACTCTTTGCTCATTATTTAAGAAAATAAATCAAACTTTAATACATGGTGTTATTTTTAATTAGAAAATGGAATCAAACAAAACACAGGTTTATTTTTCAAATTGTTTTCCCCTGTTATGGAATTTATGATATGAATTTAATATTTCTTATTTTCTGTAAGGAAAAACAAAATCCACATTTGCTGCTCGACCCAGCAGTAAATGGGTAAAGATAATCCAGTAAAGATCATTGCCAAGAAGTTTGGATAAGGACCAGCTGGTAGAAAGGATCTTCATGAAAATAGGTGCTTCTTCTTATAAAATATAGTTGTTTCTTTTCTTTTCTTTTTTTATACTTGCAAAAATGTGGAAGCACAAAAATGATTCAAAGCTTCAGCATCTTGACTAAACAGTAGTGGACTTATGTCAGATTTGCTTTACCCTTTTATCTCGGCTAGGGATGTCACTAATGCCAAGTGACATCATGGCATCATTAAATGATAATTGTTACTAATAATTATTACATATTTTAATTCATTTTATTTATACTCAGTGGTCAAAGGGTTAAGGCAATCAATATTTAATTCTCTAGCTTAAGCAAGGGTGTTCCAGGGGTTAAGGAAATGAATATTAACCCATTCATAGCAAGATATCTTTTAACATTCTAGCTTATGATATTAATTGTAAATGATGTTTGATCCTGCAAGGGTGTGTTCAGAGGGTTAAGGAAATGAATATTAACCCATTCGTAGCAAAGGCAAGATATCTTTTAACATTCTAGCTTATGATATTAATTGTAAATGATGTTTGATCCTGCAAGGGTGTTCAGAGGGTTAAGGAAATGAATATTAACCCATTCGTAGCAAAGGCAAGATATCTTTTAACATTCTAGCTTATGATATTAATTGTAAATGATGTTTGATCCTGCAAGGGTGTTCAGAGGGTTAAGGAAATGAATATTAACCCATTCGTAGCAAAGGCAAGATATCTTTTAACATTCTAGCTTATGATATTAATTGTAAATGATGTTTGATCCTGCAAGGGTGTTCAGAGGGTTAAGGAAATGAATATTAACCCATTCGTAGCAAAGGCAAGATATCTTTTAACATTCTAGCTTATGATATTAATTGTAAATGATGTTTGATCCTGCAAGGGTGTTCAGAGGGTTAAGGAAATGAATATTAACCCATTCGTAGCAAAGGCAAGATATCTTTTAACATTCTAGCTTATGATATTAATTGTAAATGATGTTTGATCCTGCAAGGGTGTTCAGAGGGTTAAGGAAATGAATATTAACCCATTCGTAGCAAGATATCTTTTAACATTCTAGCTTATGATATTAATTGTAAATGATGTTTGATCCTGCAAGGGTGTTCAGAGGGTTAAGGAAATTAATATTAACCCATTCGTAGCAAAGGCAAGATATATTTTAACAATCTTGTTTATGATATTAATTGCAAATGATGACGCACATTCAGTGTACAAAAGAAGAATCTTGTTTAAAATAAATGATGTTTAACACTACCCTTAACTCAGTGTTCAGAGGGTTAAGCTAAATACACTCAGTGTTCAAAGGGTTAAGTCAATGGATATTTAACCCATGTTGAAGTCTAGGCATGAGATCTTTAAACCGTCTCGTTTTGTAACTAGTTTGTAATACAATATTTATTGCAAATGATGAAAATATTTATTGTTATTTTTGATGTGATTATTGTAGGATATCATCTTTTGGTTTTACGACTTCATGGATTTTTTGTTAATCATAAATCAGAGACAAAACAGCTATCACGTTTAGCTTTAGAAAATTACTTTTTATTTCATTTGGGATTCAATAATGTTTATTGGTCAAACATATGTTCCTAATAAATAGAAGTTAAGGAGAAAATCAGAAGATGGCTGCCGTTTGTTAACAGAAAAATTATTAGGCAATCAGTCGCGGTTTATTGTCCAATATTAAAGGGTTATAAAAAATATACTAATATTTTGATATACAATTTGTTGAATTACACAAGTACATGTGTATTAGATTGACAGAATCTTTGTTTCAAAGATCAAGTACATGTGTATATTAGATTGACAGAATCTTTGTTTCAAAGATCAAGTACATGTGTATATTAGATGGACAGAATCTTTGTTTCAAAGATCAAGTACGTGTGTATTAGATGGACGGATCTATGGTCCTGTGATCAAGTACATGAATTAGATGGACAGATCTATGGTCCTGTGATCAAGTACATGAATTAGATGGACAGATTTATGGTCCTGTGATCAAGTACATGTGTATTAGATGGACAAATTTATGGTCCTGTGATCAAGTACATGTGTATTAGATGGATAGATTTATGTTCCTGTGATCAAGTACATGTGTATTAGATGGATAGATTTATGTTCCTGTGATCAAGTACATGTGTATTAGATGGACAGATTTATGGTCCTGTGAACAAGTACATGTGTATTAGATGGACAGATCTATGTTCCTGTGATCAAGTACATGTATGTTAGATGGACAGATCTATGATCCTGTGATCTAGTACATGTGTATTAGATGGACAGATTTATGGTCCTGTGAACAAGTACATGAACACAAAATACACATATACGCAAGTACAGCCCACGGTCATATTGGCCTTTCCATGTGCAAGAAAAACACATACATAGTTAAGAAACTTTTCACTATCTTTTTAATGTATGTTCATGTTGTCAAGTACATGTGTATTAGATGGACAGATTTATGTTCCTGTGATCAAGTACATGTTTATTGGATGGCCAAGTCTATGTTCCTGTGATCAAGTACATGTTTATTGGATGGCCAAGTCTATGTTCCTGTGATCAAGTACATGTATATTAGATGGACAGATCTATGTTCCTGTGATTAAGTACATGTGTATTAGATGGACGGATCTATGGTCCTGTGATCAAGTACATGTATTAGATGGACAGATCTAGGGTTTCCTGTGATCAAGTACATGTGTATTAGATGGACAGATTTATGGTCCTGTGATCAAGTACATGTGTATTAGATGGACAGATCTATGTTCCATGATCAAGTACATGTGTATAGATGGACAGAATCTTTGCAAATAAACATGTGTATAGACAATTTTTAAAGACAAGTACATGTTAAGATGGACAGAATCTTTGTTTGATCAAGTACATGTGTATTAGATGGACAGAATCTTTGTTTCAAAGATCAAGTACATGTGTATTAGATGGACAGAATCTTTGTTTCAAAGATGAAGTACATGTATATTAGATGGACAGATCTATGTTTCAAAGATCAAGTACATGTTTATTAGATGGACAGAATCTTTGTTTCAAAGATCAAGTACATGTGTATTAGATGGACAGAATCCTTGTTCAAAGATCAAGTACATGTGTATTAGATGGACAGAATCTTTGTTTCAAAGATCAAGTACATGTGTATTAGATGGACAGAATCTTTGTTTCAAAGATCAAGTACATGTTTATTAGATGGACAGAATCTTTGTTTCAAAGATCAAGTACATGTGTATTAGATGGACAGAATCTTTGTTTCAAAGATCAAGTACATGTTTATTAGATGGACAGAATCTTTGTTTCAAAGATCAAGTACATGTGTATTATATAAACAGATCCATGTTCCTGCGATCATTTAGACATATCTATGTTCCTGCAATCAAGTACATGTGTGTTACCTATGGTCCTGTGATCAAGTACAAATTACACATATACACAAGTACATGTACCAAATAAACACATTAATAGTTAAGAAGACTTTTTCACTATCTTTTTAATGTACCAATTTATCAATTTAAAAAAGTGTACAGAATTCTTTTAGTATAATTATACCAGTGTAGTACTGCAGTATATCAAGGGAATATTTTTTTGAATATTAATTATTAGTTGAAAGCAAAGAGACAAATGTTTCATAAACATTTTTAAACTTTTTCCTGTTTTTAAAATTATTTTTTAAAATATAATAGCATTGTTTTAGGTTATATAGATATTTTATTATCCAATGAGATAACTTAAAAGTTTACTTCCTCTTATAATGAATATAAATTTAAAGTTTTAAACTTGGTTAAAATGAGCAGGCCATATATATTTTTAAAGAGGACTTACCTGACGTCATAACTATACAGACATTGTCAGTGTATATAGGTTTTTTCTGTCTAACTATCGATAAACTGAAAAAATGTTCAGGTCATTCCTTAAAAAAAATTTTTTTTTTTAGATTTTATTTTTTAGTAATGACACCTGATAAGTCCAAATGATGAACATATACTCCTATTGAATAAGTTTAAAACTTTTTGCCCATTATGTTATATAGAGATTTTATTCTTCAGTCATGGTACCTAGTAAGTCTAACTGATGAAAATATATACTCTTATTGACCAAGTTTAAGTTAGAAGTGTTTTTCAATAATAACTTAGTTTAATAGATATATCATGTTATATAGAGATTCTATTCTTTAGTCATGACACCTGGTAAGTCTAACTGATGAATATATACTCTTATTGACCAAGTTTAAGTTAGAAGTGTTTTTCAATAATAACTTAGTTTAATAGATATATCATGTTATATAGAGATTCTATTCTTCAGTCATGGTACCTGGTAAGTCTAACTGATGAAATATATACTCTTATTGACCAAGTTTAGTTAGAAGTGTTTTTCAATAATTACTTAGTTTAATAGATATATCATGTTATATAGAGATTTATTCTTCAGTCATGATACCTGGTAAGTCTAACTGATGAATATATACTCTTATTGACCAAGTTTAAGTTAGAAGTGTTTTTCAATAATAACTTAGTTTAATAGATATATCATGTTATATAGAGATTCTATTCTTCAGTCATGGTACCTGGTAAGTCTTACTGATGAAAATATATACTCTTATTGAACAAGTTTGATAATTTACATTGTATGTCCATTCATTCTAAGATTCCAGAAGTCCAATAAGTGGGAAAGTGATTACATTTAGATAGATAACTAAACCTACACATACACAAATAATTAGTTGGTGGATCTGAAGAGTAAATACTCCCACTATGGATTATATTTATAACAAAGTATATCAGGCCATTATGATATATAAACAGCCCACGGTCATATTGGCCTTTCAGCTTTCCAAAATAACATAAAAAACTTTGTCTTTGTCCAAATTAATGAAAGATTTTTAATTATTGTTACAGTGTTTTTTGTTCATTGAAAACATCCTAGGGTACAAATGTACTTTCTAGGATTTTAGAAAAATAAAAAAGTATTTTTGCCGTTCTTTATCCAAACTAAGTAAGTACATGTGCATTGTGTAATCTATTTTTTTCTCCAAAGTTAAGCAAAGACAACAGTGTTGATACAGGACTGGATCCTTCAAGAATAAATAGTAAGAGAAACTATGCAGTCTAGACTTATATTGTGTTGATTATTTCTTACGCTACCTAAAAACATTATCAAACAGTAGAATAAATAGTAATAGAAACAGTCTAAACTTATAATACTTTATATAGGCGGACGCATCTTTAAAACCTCTTCAAAAAAGCAACTGAACAACTTGCTACCTAAGCAACTTCATAGAAATAAAGTTTCAGACGTAGGGATGTTTTGGCTCCACTAGAAATCGCGTTTAAAACTAGAAATCATGTAGAAATGAATCTGTATACCAGGTGGGCAGGGGAAGTAAAAGGTTATGTTGTTAATAACGAGGAATGTGTCAGCTTTCAAAATAAATTTCAGTTTGCCTCTCATTAATCAAACAGAACGAGGCATATTTATCAACAATAAGTTTGAAAACAACAATTTCCACCAAAATACCATGAACAGTTGAAATACTGTAGTAAATATTAGTAAATTTGGCATTTTTCCCAAAATAGTTTCATAAAAAAATACACAAATATTTAGTACTAATATTGAACATGCAGTAGTATATATATCATTAATTATTGAGAATATTTCTCCAAATTTTGAAAATGGTCAATTCTATTCATCTGTCGTTCTATATATCTGTCTTGTCTTATCTATCTAATCTATCTATCTTGTCTATTTATCTAATCTAATCTATCTATCTTGTCGATTTATCTAATCTATCCATATTACCCTTCTATTCTATCTTAACCCATCTATTATCTATCTATCTATCTATCATCTATCTATCTATCTATCTATCTACTCTTATCTTGTCCTATCTATCATTACTTTATCTACTTATCTCCTTATCTATCCATATCTATTACCAACTATCTAATCTGATTATCCAAAATATCTATCCAAAATATCTATCCAAAATATCTATCCAAAATATCTTTCCAAAATATCTATCCAAAATATATGCAATTTGTATCTTTTACCTATCAAAATTCCCTTAATGTGACTATCCTATTGTCTTACAGTAAATGATGTTTTCTCCAATGCAGATGAATGAGAATTTAACTATTGGTCCGGCAGTCAATTAAATTGTGCAAATATACGTAAAATCTAACGCCAAAATAATGGAATCCGAGTACAATTCATTTCATCAGTAATTGGATTTGTTTTCAAGTTCCTGGAAGTTGCTGGAATTACTCCAACCTTTCTGATTAAAAGTCTGTCTTCAGGAACTCTTTAATTGTCTTCAAATTTCGGAATTGCAGTTTTTTATTTTATTTAAAGAAACCGATCCATATTGTTTTAATTAGTTCAGTTCTGACAAAATTCGTATCCTTTAATTTTTGACTTGAGAATATATTATTAAGAGGCCCAGTAATTCTTAGAATTTCATGCGAGCGCGATAAAATTGTTGGTTTCGGACATTTTCTGGGAAAAATGCAATTAAAATTCTTCTCAGTTGACAAGATCCAGTTTTTAAGCCCATATTCAGCTGTCAAAATGCTCAGGTCGAGTATAAATAAATTCAGCAATTTTTCAGATTTTTGTCGATTTGCCAAATAAGTATCCTGTATTTTTACAGATGGAGCTCGTCACAAGATTGATTGATCTTAGCCATAAAATTTTTGTTGGAAACGAAAGATAATCATTCCCTCGACTTTTTCAGGCAGAAACAGAAATATCTTTTTTTTAAACTATTGAGAAAATCAACTTTGAAGTTTCTTTGAATATTTCAAGATAAAAATCACTAGTATTTTTGTTAGAAGAAAATTTAGAAAACAAAAACACTTTTACTGGCAGATATTTCAAGATATGGACCTGAAATTTACCAAAGAATAACTTCATATAGTTGGCTACGTGCATTCCAAATTTCAAGTTTCAATAGTGGCCTGAACCAACCTGAGCCAATCTGAACTGAACCAATCTAAAACTGAACCAATCTGAACTGAACCAATCTGAACCGAGTTTTTGTTCAGTACAACAGTGTTTCTTATTTCTTGAAAACTAAAAAGATTCAATCAATTTAAACAATCTCTTTGACCAATCAAAACCTTGATAGTTTATGATGAAATTTGAAACGACCAATCAGTGATCGGAGTTCTGCATTGATAAGCAACGTTGACAAGATGGCGTTTTAATGAGAAATTTAAGAGATGATTTACATAGTAATTGCAACGTGAATATCAGCCGTGATTTGGGTATCTTTTATAGAATAAACCATCATTGGAAAGCCGTCATTACAAATCAAAAGTCAATTCCCTCAAAAGAGGTCTAATCTTAGTAAGAAATGTTCGTAAATTGTAGAAATTCAAGTTCTTAACAGGACGATAATGAAAGAATTATTAGCTGTAAAAAGGAAGATGGGGAATTTGAAAGTGAAAATTGACAGTGTTCTATGACCATTAAAAGTGATAAAAATAAAAAACGTAATTCAGTGATGTCACTATTGACAGGCCATAGTCAAATCAAATACAGAGTGGACTTATTTTTAGAACTTATTTTTATGAATGAAATTAAAGAGATTGTAAAGAGGTTTTCTAAATATTGTATGTGTATCAAGGACACTGATAGCTTCCATTTACATTATTCCAATTTCTATCAGATGTTTATGGTTCCTGTTATTGTAAGAATCCTGAAAGAGATTATAAAGAGGTTTTCTAAATTTGTATGTGTATCAAGGACACTGATAGCTTCCATTTGCATCATTCCAATTTCTATCAGATGTTTATGGTTCCTGTTATTGTAAGAATCCTGAAAGAGATTATAAAGAGGTTTTCTAAATTTGTATGTGTATCAAGGACACTGATAGCTTCCATTTGCATCATTCCAATTTTCTAGCAAATGTTTATGGTTCCTGTTATTGTAAGAATGCTGAAAGAGATTATAAAGAGGTTTTCTAAAATTTTGTATATATATCAAGGACACTGATAGCTTCCATTATTTACACCATTCTGATTTTCAGTCAGATGTTTATGGTTCCCGTTATTGTAAGAATCCTGAAAGAGATAATAAAGAGGTTTTCTAAATTTGTATGTGTATCAAGGACACTGATAGCTTTCATTTGCATCATTCCAATTTCTATCAGATGTTTATGGTTCCTGTTATTGTAAGAATCCTGAAAGAGATTATAAAGAGGTTTTTAAATTTGTATGTGTATCAAGGACACTGATAGCTTCCATTTACATCATTCCAATTTCTATCAGATGTTTATGGTTCTGTTATTGTAAGAATCCTGAAAGAGATTGTCAAGAGGTTTTCTAAAATTTTGTATATGTATCAAGGACACTGATAGCATCAATTTATACCATTCCAATATTCTATGAAGTATAAAAGGCTACTTTATTGTATTATTAAAATGATCAAAAAGGTATTCTAAATTTGTAATGTTATGTTGAGAAGACAATTGTACCAGCAATTTTCTTCCATATTTATGGTTTATTGAAAATACATAAAGTTGAAGTTATTTGAACTTGATATGACAAATACTACTCCATTTCAATCACATCTTGGTTATTAATAATATCAAAATATTTTTATTTTCAAAATATCATAATATTTTTTTTCAAAATCATTAAAAACAGCATTTAAGCCTAATTTTTTTTTATAATTTTTCTAGAAAATGATTGTTGAATTTAACTGAACTATTGCGACTAAACTTTTTTTTCTAACATGATGATCCGTTTTGTTTGTTTAATAAAGCAAAATAGTTAAAACGTGAAAAATGATACTTGAAAATGATTGGCTAAAACATTTAAACTATCTGCGCCAAATTTGGACGTCACTTCTGTTGTTTTCCGTTGATTTACATGTCACCAGGATGTTTTTTTCAGCCTAGTGTTTTGCAATAACCTTTTGCTTACTGCCTACTGTTGAATGCCATTTTAAAAAAAATGCCAGAAATGGATTCCTGGTAGTAGAATAACAGATCACACTTAAAATAGTCACCATTCAACTTCTGGTATTTATCTCGACCTGAAAATCGCTGCCGTGCCATTTTTTAACGTCTAAACACAGTCTGTGACCTTCTTAGACTTGGAATTTTTTGCTCGCAGGCACTATTTGCCATTTCCAAAGAATGTATAAAAAGCATTGAACGAAGGCGTAGGGGATTTACATAGTACCAGTTAATTAATGCGACTACGTTCCACCTGTAAGGCATTTTTACCAACCAATTACTAGTATTTTTATTCAGAATTATTGACTAATTATGCCAAAATTCAGCCTTGATGAGTGGAGAATTACCAAAGAGCTATATTTTTTGGCTGATTTGTTTAAAAATTTAATGATTATGCACTTTATTCACTGTTTGTGGTTTTTGGAATAATCATGCCAAAATCACTGAATGATTGATGAAATTACTATTAGTGTGGTAAATTTTGGCAGATTTGGTTGAATATAAGATCTGAGCTTCATTAGTCTCTGGCAGTGTCTGGACCTGTAAGCAAGTCCCTTTAATAACTATGACTAACTTGGTTGTAACTTGAATGGCTAAGCTGCTGAACTCTACCTTCACTTGACTTCATACTTCACTTGACTTCACACTTCACTTGACTTCACTTGAGACTGCGGGGAACCTCTTGTGGCTCAGTGAGTTAGATGCTTGCTTGTTAATCTGATGGTCCTGGAAAAGGTCCAGAGATGAACTTTCAAATTTTTCAGCCCTGCTTCCCTTGCCAGTGATGCAGTTCCTTGGGATTGACGCGGAAAAAAGTATCTAGTCGTTTAGATTGGCCAATAATTGGAGGCCCTTTGTACTGCAGTCTGTGCACCTTAAAGATCCCTCAGCATTGTCTTAGCAAAATTTCCCTCATTGCACACTGCATGGCATTGTCCTTCTTCATTAGCCTATAAGGTGCAGAAGAGTAGTACAAAATATTTTCAAAAGTTAGGCTTAAAAATCAAAGTTGTGGGAATATTAGTAATTTGAGGTTAAATCTTTTAGATAGATTGAGTAGTGTAACAAATGATGTACAATTTATAATAGACACCGAGCAGAAATTACAAACACTAAAATTAATCACAAAATTTGACTTCTGTGGATTTGAGCTAATTGTCCACTTTGTGGTGGTTTGTTGAAAATCTTGAGCGACAGCTGTGTGTGGTGAGGGATTTATTTTGGGGATATTTGTACTATATAACACTGCCTCTGATACTGATTGTGTACCGATCCATCAAACTAAGATTTTTAATCTAATTGCCGATAGTTTGTTTATACTTCTTCTCGCGTTCCACAGATAATTAGTACTGTAGATATTGCCCTGGGCTAATTAGGGATTAATTTGGGGAAATAATTAACGAAATATATCTTTAATTTGGTGTTTGATAGGATTCATTAGCAGCTTAAATGAAGGATTAAATTATCGAAAAGAGATCTGAACCAGACGAGAAAGGAACAAGAGTTACAGCCTTTGGTGTGAGGGGAGGAGATTTCTTAAAATCAATACTTGAGGGGGGAGGGGGACGAATTAGCGCCATAGAATCAGGTACTGCAAGAAATATGAATTTTTGAAAGTGGGCCAGACTTATTTCTACAAACCTTCACCAGACGAGAAAGAACAAGAATAAGAACCATTTGTTTGAGGGGAGGAAATTTAATAACAGAGGCCTGTAAGGATCATTGTCCAAAATGAAATTTAATTAAAACTTTTCTACCTTACATTTCCGCCCATTTAAGGTTGTGTACTTGATCGCTTTTAGACAAATTGTATATTGAAATATAGTTTGTTTTTTGACTATTTCCCTTTGCAAAATGTATTGCATTGTCAGGATGAATTTTATACAGAATGTCTTGGATGATTTCACAAACATGTAAAATTAAAATTTTTACCTTACATTGATCTAGACATGAATTGTTATTGATCGGAACATAAACCAATTTAAAGCACAGTACTAGTCTTGACAGAAGTGAGAAATAGTTAGGTTTTTATCCTTAGCCTTTGATTGTTCAGTTCAGACTTTTGACCAGGATTCAGTTTGACATGGCAATGTAGCAGGACATTCAATTACTATTTACCATGGATAAAGGTATTTTTCCAAACGATTTGAAACTTTCAGGTATTGGAAAACATTTAAGACGTTAGTTTGCTCTATGTAATACAACATGTATTTTGACAACTTCTACCTTGATAGATATGTTTTAATGACAATGTAAACCAGCATTCCTTTAGCATGCCTAATTACGTATGACTGCAGTAAAATAAAACTGTTTTTACATGGACTTGTCAATAGACCATTGATTGACCTAACTGACCCTGTAAACTAGCATATGACGTTTTGATTTTGTTACAATTCTTAAGATCCTAATTCAGACCGACTATTCTGTTATGACCACTTTCATGAATTAACAATACAAGATCTTAGTTAGTTCTTGGACTGATTTAGAAGGACATGTATTTTTAAGACTAATTTGACCCATGTAAAACAAAGAGTCTATGTTTGTCTCTATGGACTGAATGTTAGACAGGACCATGTTCTTGTGTATTAGACCTTATTCTGACCCATGTAAAATAAAGAGTCTATGTTTGTATCTATGGACTGAATGTTAGACAGGACCATGTCCTTGTGCATTGGGCCTAATTCTAACCCATGTAAAATAAAGAGTCTATGTTTGTATCTATGGACTGAATGTTAGACAGGACCAATAACTAATAACGCCATACAGTTTGCAATCAGGAAAATAGCATAGGTTTTTATCCTTCCTGATGTCTGACTGTTGAAGGATCAATTACATGCAGAGAGAGGGACAATCCTACTCATTTACAGCTGGGTGGACAAAGGCAAACTTTCATAGAAAAGATTGACTAAAAGTTGCTAAGTATACAACAGTATAAGAGAAGCCTCTCTATCTTGATAGAATACAAGACATTAAACCAGCATTCACTTACAGCCAATTAGTATGACTGACACGACACATACTGACATGCACTGTCACTGACCATTACTGACCACTGACATGTAAACTAGCATTGACGTGTAGATAATGTTAACGAATCATTAAGATACATCTAATTAGTACCAATCTATTCTCTTATGACACTGTCATGAATAACAAACAGAAACTTTAGTTAAGATTGATTGGATGAGTAGAGGAAGGAATGAAAAGAAAAAATTAATAAGGAAATGAACGAATGAACACACAAACAAATGAACACACAAACAAATGAACACACAAACAAATGAACACACAAACAAATGAACACATTATATATATAACATAATATATCAAATATTTTGTAACCAAATTTCTTTGTTCAAATTAATTCGAGATTTCTGAACTTGACATTCACCATGGGTTGACCTATTTGACGGAGTATGGAATGATAATGGAGCATAATAGTGGTAACTGTACTGCAGTAATTAATAAAGCTGTCCAGGCAAGTCAATGAGGAAGCAGCAGCAAGGATATTTCCTGATCAATAAATTCCATAAATACCAGGAAGCAGAACTTTCTGGAAATTAATGTCACTGACCCACAACAGTTGACTGGATATGATTGATTGATTGAATGAACAAATGAACAAATGAGCAAATGAATAAATGAATTAATAGTAGCTTGAATAGATTATTCGATTAAAGAATGAATGAAAAGTGGTTTGAATGAATAGATACAATCAATTAATAAATGAGAATGGATAGATTGAATAACTGAATGATTGAATTGAATAGATTAAATAACTGAATGATTGAATTGAATAGATTAAATAACTGAATGATTGAATTGAATAGATTAAATAACTGAATGATTGAATTGAATAGATTAAATAACTGAATGATTGAATTGAATAGATTAAATAACTGAATGATTGAATTGAATAGATTGAATAACTGAATGATTGAATTGAATAGATTGAATAACTGAATGATTGAATTGAATAGATTAAATAACTGAATGATTGAATTGAATAGATTAAATAACTGAATGATTGAATTGAATAGATTAATAACTGAATGATTGAATTGAATAGATTAATAACTGAATGATTGAATTGAATAGAATAAATAACTGAATGATTGAATGAATGGATAGATGAAATAAACTTGAATGGATAGATTGAATAAAAACTGAATGGCTAAATTTAACTTTCAGATGCCACCATTTATTCACTCATACATTCATTCATTCTTTCATTTATTCTATTAGTAAAACTTTCAATCTTCTATCATAAGAAATTAATGGAAGCTTTAAGAGGAAATAGTTCTTTATTGTAATTAACCACAATCTTCGATTGTCATATTGACATCAGGTTGAAAGTATTTACTAATCGAATGAATGAAAGACTAATAGAATGAATGAAAGACTAATAGAATGAATGAAAGATTGAATTAGTGTATGAATGAACAAATGAATATAGTTTAAATACATGAGTCAGTGAGTGACTGAATGAGTGAAGTTATTAATGAATGAATAAATAAATGAATAATTAAATGAATGAATGAATTTAATGAATGAATGAATTAGTGAATGTATGAATTAGTGAATGAATGAATTAGTGAATGAATGAATAATTAGTGAATAAATGAATGAATTTAATGAATGAATTAGTGAATGAATGAATAATTAGTGAATAAATGAATGAATTTAATGAATGAATTATTGAATGAATGAATTAGTGAATAAATGAATAATTAGTGAATAAATGAATGAATTTAATGAATGAATTAGTGAATAAATGAATTAGTGAATAAATGAATGAATTAGTGAATGAATGGATGAATTTAATGAATGAATTAGTGAATGAATTAGTGAATGAATGAATGAACGAATGAATAAATGAATGAATGAATTAGTGAATAAATGAACAAACAAATGAATGAATTTAATGAATGAAGGAACAAATGAATGAATAAACAAATGAATGAATAATTTAATGAATGAAGGAACAAATGAATGAAATAGTGAATAAATGAATATGAATGCATTAGTTTTGGTAATAAAATAACAGCAATGGAAATAAAGTATTGAATGAAAAAGGAATTAAAGTACAGAATAAAGAATAAATGTATGAATTTACCCTAGCTGCTGGACAAATAATTTATTACCAGGAACTTGCAGTATTTCTTGGAGTAACAGAGGGAATCATGCTTAAAGCTATTAATAAATATGAGTTTTGTAGGTTTTGTATTAATTTTTTGAGTGATAAGAACGCAGAATAAAAACAAAGATTACAGAAAATTATCCGAGAGGGAAGAAGCCTTTTAAATTATATTTCGTATCTAATGGACAAAAACAACTAAAATTGATTTGAAAACAATTTTTTGGGAAAATAATACTACTTATTCTCAATAAGTTTTTTTTTTCCAATTTATACATAATACAATAACAATTATTTCTAATAATGTGTAATATATTCTAAGTTTGGAATTCCGAGAAGTTTTTAGAAAATTTTTTTCTAAGTTTCTGTTACAATCGATTGTGCTTCATTTTAGTAGGGCTGTTTTAAACCAACTTAGTGCAAAAGGTATTAAAATGGCTTTAAAGAGATTGTAAAGGGGTTTTATAAAATGTATGTGTATCAGGAACACTGTTGGTATCAATTTGCATGATTTACGCATAGCACATTATGTCCTTTTGCAATTAATGGCCCTTTGTGTTATGAGTAAATGATGTAATAATATGAATATTAAGTATGTGTCATGCATATTAAGTTTGTGTACCTCATGAATATTAAGTATGTGTACCTCATGAATATTAAGTTTGTGTACCTCATGAATATTAAATTTGTGTACCTCATGAATATTAACTTTATGTACCTCATGAATATTAAGTATGTGTCATGCATATTAAGTGTGTGTACCTCATGAATATTAAATATGTGTACCTCATGAATATTAACTTTATGTACCTCATGAATATTAAGTATGTGTACCTCATGAATATTAAGTTTGTGTACTTGCATGTTAGACATGCAGACTGTGATATGTTGTAGCGTTGCTTCCTGTCGGCCACCATTATGAGTGCACATGTACTATATGGATAAATATATTACCAATAACAAGTTTTGTTTCTGATTATAACGCTTTGTAATTAATGAAGTCATTAATCGCAGACAAACATGGTACTTGATCCAAGATAAGAAAACCTCTTTTACAATCTATAAGATTGTAAGCATTAAATTGCATCGTTTAAAAAAAATTTCTTTGAAACAAAAGTCTTTTCTTTTCTAATTTGAAACCGTTAAACCATTAAAAAAAAAAGTCACGAACAAAAACAAGTCACGAACATTTCCCATCAAAACCGTTTTTCATCTTGTATGATAAGATGATATAAAAAAAAAAACTTGTCGGATGAAACCGAAAATAATTTAGGAAAAAATTAGTCGTAGCGAAATCTATCTTTGATTATATGTCAAATATAACAAAGTTATTTCACGATTTTTCATTACTCGTCTGATCATGTCAATCAAATGTCGTTAAGAATATTTCTAGGGGGAGCTATATCTTTTATTAAGGGGAGATAATTCTGTTAAGGTTTGTTAATAAAGATTTATTTTGGTGATCGGATTTGTTAATCAGTTTTGAGAATCTAAGCGAGACAGAAGTCAGTCAAATTTTTCTTGAGGGGAGACACGTTCACTAAAGGATCAAAAGAATTGGCAGCGGTCTGTTGCTAGGATACTTTACGGACATACTCCACTTACTGTCACGTTTAATTTTTTGATGTGTTTTGGACTTGATTTAGAGATACAACAGGGCTGTTGATTTAACTGTATTTACCAGTCATGTCTAATTGGAGTTCCCAAATGACTGACTACAATTTTGATCTTCAAGACATTTTCTATGCGATGATTTTTTTACTCTTCTGTATTCTGTCACGAACCTAACTTCTACTTTCATTTTCTTTTCTATTTGGATGATGTTTAGTTACATAAGAATGTCTGCTAGCATCAAGTATCAACACACTAGCAAATAACTCTAGGCTTGTCATATTGCTGATAGAATTCTAATCTTTATATTCAGCCGTGCGGTAGGGTGGGGACCACTGGGGCTGGGACCTGTCTAGTGAAAATTTAGCTCAACCAGTTATCCTTCTTCATTTAGCAGAGATTGATTAATTACAAAAAAAAACATTTTGATTGGGATGTTGGTGCCTCAGAATCGTCAGGAATATGTTCTCCAGGCTTCTTGTATTTGAAAATTTCTTGAGGAAGGGAGAGAAACGGGACAAAAAATATAGGCACCAGTACCGATCCAGTTGTGGCGACAAGAAATATAACAAATCTTCTATTAGTTTATACTCCCTCATACATCGTCAATAGAATGATGACAAGATGGCCGCTCTTTAAAACTTTGTCTATAACTTTAATTAATGTGGATATTAAAGCTATTTCTGTCGTTAATTCCGTAACAGTCACGACTTGGCTGACAAAACATTTTAAATGATACCTAATTATTGTTTGCTTTCACCAAATTCTAAACAGTTGTCTCCAAGCGACGTCTGAGTGGAAATAGAAAAAAAGACAGGGTATGATCAACTGTCTAAGACGTCTGGCCAATTGGTGCCTGATTAGGGAGGTTGAATCGCAATGGTTTTTAAACCGGCTTTAGAGGCATTGTTTACTGTTGAGCAATCTATACTTAGACTGGTTTTGGGAATATTACCAGATTTACAATCCACGACAACTGTTTAAGACAATCAACTAATCCTTGCCTGACCAGGGTTTTGGAATCACCATGAAAATTAAACCAGAAGAGGCATTGTTTTCCGAATTTAATCGGTTGGTCAATGAGGATCCAGACCAGCTTAGTCTGTTGTTGCCAGATCACAAAATAGTCAGTCATTCAAGATGGATTGAATATTCTATAGTAGTGTTTTCAGTTTGAAATCACAAAAAGAGTAGGCTAATGCCGCTGTCCTGGCAAAATTTCCCTCATTGCATACTGCATGGCATTCACATCTTCATTAGCCCATAAAGTTGCAGAAGAGGAGGACGTGAAACTCCATTTCATTCCATTTCTTTCAAAATGGTTCCGTCTTCATTAGGCCATAAGTTGCAGAAGAGTAGAATGTGAAACTCCATTCATTTCATTTTTTTATAATAGTGTTTTATGTTAATGAGGTTTACCCTTTAAAAGTTTAGTTCTTTGGATAACTTTCTTTTCATTTCAGAGAGTCCACAAACCTATCAATGTTAATTGATATATTTAAGCGGACAGAACCAAATATGTTTTTACTAATATTCTCCTCTCAGAAACACAGAGACAGATTCGATGGTGGAAAAAAAACTTCAGACACTTTTAATGATGTCAAATTAGTTCAATTACAGAATGTAACAATTATGAAAAAAAGAGCAATAGTAGGCTAGAGATCAATTCACATAGTAAGGCAGCCTTTTATTTTGTGTCTGCACAGATAATCTAGACTACTGTAAAAACATGTTAATACAGCTGTCTGCTATGTCAATTTTTTAGTGAAGCTGTTAAGTATGGATGTCAAAGTCTACATGGCTACCATATTTTCTTGATATACCCCATTCAGCATTTTGGTATACTCCATTTAACATCTTGGTATACCCATTAGTTACCATCTACCATGGTATACCCCTAGTTACCATCCAGCATATTGGTATACCCTTAGTTACCATCTGCTATCTGGTATACCCCAAATTTACAATCCACCGTCTGGTACACAGCTTAGATACCATCCACCTAGTTACCATATGCCATCTGGTATACCCCTAGTTACCATCCACCATTTGGTATATCCTTAGTTACCATCCACCATCTTGGTTTACCCCTCAGTTACCAACAGCCATTTGTTATACCCCTTAGTAACACCCCTTAGTAACCATCCACCATTTGGTATAACCCCTTAGTTACCATCCACCATTTAGTGTAACCCTTAGTTACAATCCACCATATAGTGTAACCATCCACTGTCTTGCTATACCCCAACTTAACATCAGTCATTCTGTGAAGCACCATCTTGATATACCCCAAGTTACCATCCACCATCTTGATACACCCTGCATGGTGTGAAACTGTTAGTTTATTAAGTATCTATTGGTTTGGTTTGATTATGTTATTTTTAACCTTTAAGTAAATAAAACCCAGTGGAGCTGTCAGCATGATGGATTAATCTATTACTAAAATCATTCAGTTGACTTTTTATTCCTGAGTTTACACCTAATCAACTGTTCACTGTGTTATTAACAACTATCCGCCTTTCTTTTACTCTAAAAACTAGTCATTAGGTCATGTTTAGTTGTCCTGAAAAAACTTGACTTAATCTCTAAACAGCAGGGCAGTAGCGTTTCTATGATAGGTCCAGGGGCTTGCTTCTTTTACTCTAAAAACCAGTCATTAGGTCATGTTTAGTTGTCCTGAAAAACTTGACTCTATCTCTAAACAGCAGGGCAGTAGCGTTTCTATGATAGGTCCAGGGGCTTGCTTCTTTTACTCTAAAAACTAGTCATTAGGTCATGTTTAGTTGTCCTGAAAAAACTTGACTCCATCTCTAAACAGCAGGGCAGTAGCGTTTCTATGATAGGTCCAGGGGCTTGCTTCTTTTACTCTAAAAACTAGTCATTAGGTCATGTTTAGTTGTCCTAAAAAATTTCATGGGGGCGTTTCTATCATGGGGGTAAGTCTTAAATTTGTAGCCCTGCATTTCTAGGACATACCAGGCTATTTCAATTTTATTATTTCTATAAGGAAAATTCATTTACAATACGAAACAAACATGTCTAGTTTCAATTTCAAATTATTTTTCAACGAGTTTTGTACATGTCACAATTTTCATGAAATGAAATGAGTACAGAAAGGTCATTCTTGATCAGTTTCGTGCTGATTGTTGATCTCGTTTATTTGCCTTGAGTTATCAGACGGTAGCATAGAAAGCTTTTTCATAATTTAAAAAAAATTGCTTAGCTACCCACACCTGTGTTAAATTTTGTTAGTGTTCCAGTCATTTGATTGGTCAATCGCTAAAATTGATTTAAATTTTAATTTTGTTATCCAATCATATTACTGTATATCTTAAATTTTTGATTTTATGTAAATTATGTTTTGACGTATAAGTCCACAGGAAAAATGATTAAATTTGAAAAAAAAAACAGTCTACCAAATGCCATTTGATATACTAACTCATCAGCTGGACAGGTGGACTGAAAATTTGGTCCTGAAATTTTAATAAGTTCGTAAAATGGATGTCTGTTTACGTTGAAGTTTTATATCTTTTGGCATATTGACCCGGAAATGACAATTAAATTTTTTAAAAATGTCTACCAAAAGCTGTTTCTAATACCAACTCATCATCAGCACAGGTGGACTGAAAAATAGCCTTTATAAATTTACATATTTGATTTCATGTCATTTTGCCATCAGCAAAGACTGTCTGGACTGAAAATTATGGTTAAAATTTGTGTCTGTCACATCCTGTTCCAAAAGAAACTCTTTGAAAGGACAGCTGGAATTTCATGTGTCCACAGTCTCTTTTCCGATGTAATCAAACCAGCAGCTGGACAGTGGTGTTTCTACATCAGAACACCTTCCTAAAAATATCCTGTTACTAATTCTTTTTATCACTTCCAGTTAAGGCGTGAGACATCCCTTTTGTAAGCTTGGTTCTGCTTTGGCTATTCAGATAGGGTAGTAATTGCTTACAGCCTTTCTGGTGGCCCATCGTCATTAGCTCACCCTCATTAGCTCACCCTCATTAGCCCCCATGGAGAACAATAGGATGTAAAACTCCATTTCATTTCATTTCAATAAGAAGAAAGATTTGATGGGCTATCAGAGTTTGATTTCTGCAACTTATTGAGGCGTTACTGGAATTCAATAAGATTCTTTCTAATCGTAAATTATATTTATGGCAGCTTAAAAGATTGTGCCATGCCAATTTCATGGTTATCAAATCTTTTTCTGTTATCCCTCGATATGTTTTAATCTATAAGATGCCAAGTCGGCATTCAGTATTAGATAATACAACATAATTGGCAATTCAAATATCGAAATGTTACATCAAGCCCCGTTTAAACTGGTGTTGACTTATTTGAGGCACTGTTGCAGTTTCGTGCCTCTCCCCTTCCTGTAGAGTTATCGATTCGATACTTGGCAGAGAGGTACTTATTTGTGTCCTGAATATTCACAGCAAATTTCAGAAAGATTCCGACCATACCCATAATTCATTTTTGAAGTGTTGATTTGGTGATTTTTGGAACTGTATGCAGTTTCGTGTCTTTCTGGAGAGGCATGAAACTGCAACAGTGTCCATTTCTTATGTAGTATTTATTTACTCCATGATTTTAGATCAAACTTTGAAACCCAGTATTGAATTCTGTAATGTCAAGCTTGGTTGCATGAAGGGACCAAAATAAAGTCGATTAAGACAGTTGTTCCCTCAAAACCAGGCTCTCATCCCTTAAAAATCTTGCAATAAAAAACTTGATGAAAATGTGGAATTTAAAATTTGGAATATTCTGAAACAGGGCTTCAGATTTGATTGACTTTTATTTTGATTTCTGAATTGCCATGACGTCTGCACTTTTTTAAAATTGACAGTACAGTTGGCCCTTCAAAATGGGTGTTACCTTAAAACCTCATAGTATAATATTTAAAAAAATAGAAATACCAAAATGTTTGAGAAACATGGCCTCAGATTTAAGTAATTTTCATTTCAATTTTCAGCACCATTTAAAGAAATGCACCATGTAAATCTGTGTTCATACGGAATGAGAAGTTTTTCCTACTAAGCCCCAATATTATGGAATTCTCTGCCGTCAAACCTCAAAAACTGTACCAACCTTCACTCGTTTAAAAAACAGCTTAAAACACATCTGTTTAAAACAAGCATTTTATTGAATCATTCTATAATTGTAAAGCGCAGAAGAGGACTTGAGTGGTTCAGGCTATAGAAGAAAATGACATTACATTATGCAGGGTGGTTTCAAAATCAAGATTCCCTGAAATACCTAACTTTTTATGAAACATGGCCTCATATTTAATAATTTTCATTTCAATTTTCAGCAATTTACAGATGCACCATTTAAGTAGATAATTCTTTGAATCAATCCTGAATACAAATTTGAAACATGCCAGTTGTATCAAGGGTTCAATATTGACTGAATATAATAGTTAGGTATCTATTGTGTCAAATTCTACCACAGCAATTATGATACATACAGGATCACTTTAACAAGTGATATAATCTGCTAATATATAGGTTGGTTTGATTTGCCAAAGTCTACCACACGCACTCACTCATCTTTATTACAAAAATATAGGTTGGTTTGATTTGCCAAAGTCTACCACACCACTCATGATCCATGTTACACCTTATGTGATGCCTTGTATAAAAAATATAGGTTGGTTTGATTGGCCAAAGTCTATAAGCCTACCATTATTACCATTGTTGTTGATGCCTGATGTAAATCTAATTGATGTATTATTATGGAAAACATAGGTTGGTTTGATTTGCCTAAGTCTACCATATCACTCATCACTTGTTGGTGCACCATCTTGCTATACTCCTAAGTTTCCACCGGTTATCCGTGGTGCATGATCTAGGTATACCCCAAATAAACCACCCGCCACTATTTTGTGATGCCCCAAGTTACCATCAGACGACCAGTCATCCATGGTCCACCATCTTGTGGTGCCTTGTATAAAAATATAGGATGGTTTGATTGCTACTGGTACTGATGCCTTGTGTAAATCTCCTCATAGAGAGATTAATGTGGAATATTATGTATTGGTCTCAACTCAACAAAGGATGTGAAACTCCATTTAAAAATATAGGATGGTTTGATTAGCCACTAGTAATAATGCCTGGTGTTAATCTGATCCATTGATAGATTGATATGGAATATTATGTATTGATCTTAATAATCAACAATGGATGTAAAACTCCATTTCTTTTCTGAATTACTGAATAACTTATATATATATCATTAGTTAGAAAGTTTATATAATATTCTTTCAAGCTTCAACACGTTTGTTTTCTGTGTTTCGTCGAAGACAGGATGGAAATCTGCATTTCATTTCACTTACTCAATGATTCCAAGGAAAGGAAATTGTTCAACTCCATTGCCTTGGAAATTAACATTGTGTGAAAACCGATATTTCCATTTAATTTCCCAAAAGTCACATGAGAAATTGCACAAGATATAAAAAAACTGCATGTATATCAATGAAAAATCTATTTAAAAGGTATTTTGAAAGTGAAAGAAAATGAATCCATGTATAATTGTTCTCCCTTGAGCGTGAAAAACTATCCAGTCTCACCAATCTAATTTGATTTACCGTATTCAACACAAATAAAATAATACATTGATAGTATCATCTTCACATTACTCTTTCTTTACTCAGTTAGCTCTTTCTATTAGTCATTCTTCTTACTCGTTTATTAGGTATTTTACGTTTTTTCATGGTTTTTTTATTTTTATGAAAACTTATTAAAAAAGAACTATTTTGATGCCACTGGCCATTATGTTCAACTCTGATTACCCAATTGCAGAGTTATAACAAGTATCTGTAGCTGCTTGTTAAGATACAAGGCTGAAGTCACTCAGTGATTTACCGGTTCATGCTCGCTTGCTAGTCTGAAGGTCAAGGTTAAAATTCCACCATTGGTCGAATTGCATACTCGACTTTTTGAATGCATCTTGTGTTTTTAAAAATGGAGAAAGAGGTCTTTTATTTATCAGCTGATATCTATATCTCTTTTAAGAATGAAAATCTAGTGTTAAGTTGGCCTACAATTAAATACAGTTGTTACTAGGGGATTCAAGGAAGCCTCTGTGGCTCTGTCAGCTAATTGCTTACTTGCCAACCTGAAGGTCCAGGCTTCAAAGATTGAGATAAACTTTTGGATTTTTCCTTTGTCATTGGAGTGACTGGCATGGAAAAGGCTTGTAGTTATTCTTATTGGGCAAAAAACCTAGGCTCCCTGTGCTACAGGCTGTGCAAGTTAAAGATCCCTCGACAGTTGGCAATAAAAAAAAACGAGAAGGTTAATGCTGCTGTATAATTCCCTTCATTTCACACTGCATGGCATTTCGTGTCTTAGCAATAGGTGCAGAAGAGCAGGACGTAAAACTCCAGTCATTTCAAGGGATTCCGACCCAAGCTTTCAATCCAAATTGCTGAACTGGTGAACTAAAATCTCTTCTATTTCAAAACATTGAAGGTGTGTTTATTGAAGACGAATGTAATCTTCCGTTGGGGTACGAATTTATTCTCCCAAATTATTTCACAACTGAAAACTTCCCCACCAATCACTCGAGCTATTTTTTGCATGATTTCTAAAACGAATGAATATTTTCTCGATAACTCAACAAATTACCACGATATCGAGAAAAAACAGAATTTTATTTTTGTCAAATTACATGGAAGAAAGATGAGTTTTGTCAGGATAAGATGATAGGCGAATTTAAATTTCAAAACAATTTGTATTCTAAAATCATCTATCTAACTTCAATTTGGATGCAATGTTGGCAGCATGTTTAAATCTTATTAATGTAATGCTGCCATTAAATTGATGCCTCTGTTTTTTTCCTGCGAGTCATTCCAAGACAACTGGCTCCTATTATCTGACGTTAAAAAGCTCACCATAGCGATAATTGCCTGTTATAATAGCAAATAAAACAAAATGTATTGAAATTTTTTAACAGAGAATTTGAAAAAAAGGTGAAAGTGATACATCATGCAGCAATTAGTTTCAAATTCACAAAGGTTTTTTTTACACGAACTATTGAGTGATGGAGCCTTAAAGAAAAGCTGAATTGTAAATCTTTAAACTAAGAACACTGACCTTTGTTTTTAGAGCACTGGTCGAGAAACTGGTCTGGTTCTAGTTGCAGTAGATTGGACAGTATCCATAGTCTTGTGAGCTACAGACTGCTCATTTTAGATTCATTTGACAGTTGGAGAGAGCCCTGGTGGCTCAGAATGTTTGATGCTTTGCTTACTAACAAACAAAAAGAAAGAAAGAGCAATTATATTTTACAAGGATAACAACTTAGGTTCACAAGTCTGCCGTGACAGGGATCCTTTCTATACCAGCTGGTCTCTTGGCCAAAACTCTTGCCATTGATCTTTCCTGGATTATCCGTACCCATTTACAGCTGGGTGGACTGGAATTGTGAGTGAAGTTAACTTATTCAAGGTCATCGAACTTTCACACAGCGATCGAGATTAAAACTCATGTGAAGTCCAGGGTTCACTCTTGAAACATGTCTAGAAAATGCTTCAACCTTGTTAGTAGAGAGTTGTGGTGACACAGTGAGTTTGACCCTTGCTGACTAACCTGAAGATCCAGGGTTCATTTCCACCATGACAGTGTAAAACATATTTCATTTTCCTTCAGGTACCTTTAACAAATGGCCGTTCAGAATTAGTACTTTGACTTTGAAGATGGTTTTGAACTTTTTGTGGTGGCACAGTGAGTTAGATGCTTGCTGACTGACTTGAAGATTCAGGATTCAATCCCAGCATGACCGTGTAAAACATATTTCATTTTCCTTCAGGTACCATTAACAAATGGCCGTTCAGAATTAGTACTTAGACTTTGAAGATGGTTTTGAACTGTTTGTGGTGGCACAGTGAGTTTGACGCTTGCTGACTAACCTGAAGATCCAGGGTTCATTTCCACCATGACAGTGTAAAATATATTTCATTTTCCTTCAGGTACCTTTAACAAATGGTTGTTCAGAATTAGTACTTAGAAAGTGGAGCATGTTGGGAACTGTTTAAACAAGTGTGTAGAAAATGCTTCAAACCTTTCAGTAGAGAGTTGTGGTGGCTCAGTGAGTTAGATGCTTGCTAGCTAACCTAAAGGTCCAGGGTTCAATCCTAGTATAGGCTGAGATTATACTTCAACCCTGTCAGTAGAGGGCTGTAGTGACACAGTGAGTTAGATGCTTGCTGACTAACCTGAAGATCCAGGGTTCATTTCCACCATGACAGTGTAAAACATATTTCATTTTCCTTCAGGTACCTTTAACAAATGGTCGTTCAGAATTAGTACTTAGACTTTGAAGATGGTTTTGAACTGTTTTGGTGGCAAGTGTTTTAGAAAATGCTGGCTTCCCTTGAAGTAGGGTTCATGGTCCACCATAAATTTAAAAAAATTTTCTTTTCCCTTGGGTTTTTAACAAAGGTGGGTTCAAATTAGTATTAGGTTTTAAAGATGATATTAAACCCCTGTTTGTGGGGTGGGCACAGTGAGTTTTATCCCTTTGCTGACTAACCTGAAGATCCGGGTGTTTATTTCCACCATGACAGTGTAAAACATATTTCATTTTCCTTCGGGTACCTTTAACAAATGGTGGTTCAGAATTAGTACTTAGACCTTGCAGATTGTTTGTAACTGATTAAACAGTAATTAAGATAGTGATTATAAGATTATAGTTTATTAGGCTGAGTTTGATTAGCTGTGATATAACAGCAATAGTCTGGAGATCATGTTGTATTAACATTGATAGGAATGTTTCAGGAGGGATTACGACTAATACCACACAAACACAGCCTTGTTGTTGTTTTTAATAAGTATTTATAATGTAGGATTGTTTAAAGGCCTTGACCATAGAACAATTTATTTCGTGCGAAGCGATTTTTTGTCTCTGTGCATGCGTATTGAGAAGAAATACTCAATTTGCAGCGAAAAAATTGCTCCGACAATCGTAAAAAGAGTAGGAATCATTTCTACCTTTTTTGTACTAAGAAAATGACATTACATTACATGTCAAGTAGAGAATAGAGTTCTCCCTTCAAAATCAAGATTCCCTGAAATACCAAAACTTTTTATGAAACATGGCCTCATATTTAAGTAATTTTCATTTCAATTTTCTGAATTTTCGTGACGGCTGCACCATTTTAAAGTAGAGGGTAATTTATTGAGTGTTATTAATATGATGACAGAGATTTGAAAATATGGCAGGGTGGTATCAAGGGATCAATATTAACTAGAGATATAATCTGTTAGGTATGACATGTATTGTGTCAATATCTTCTTCACCATCAGCAATTATACAGATACACACACGGATCACTTTAACAACCTGCATCAAATCTGACCCCTAATATATAGGTTGGTTTGATTTGCCAAAGTCTACCACACCACTCATCATCTTGTGATGTCTTGTATAAAAATATAGGTTGGTTTGATTTGCCAAAGTCTACCACACCACTCATGATCCATGTTACACCTTATGTGATGCCTTGTACAAAAAATATAGGTTGGTTTGATTGGCCAAAGTCTATAAGCCTACCATTATTACCATTGTTGTTGATGCCTGATGTAAATCTAATTGATGTATTATTATGGAAAACATAGGTTGGTTTGATTTGCCTAAGTCTACCATATCACTCATCACTTGTTGGTGCACCATCTTGCTATACCCCTATTGATGCATGATCTAGGTATACCCCAAGTTTACCACCCGCCACCATTTACCATCAGACAACCAGTCATCCATGGTCCACCATCTTGTGGTGCCTTGTATAAAAATATAGGATGGTTTGATTGCTACTGGTACTGATGCCTTGTGTAAATCTCCTCATAGAGAGATTAATGTGGAATATTATGTATTGGTCTCAACTCAACAAAGGATGTGAATCTCCATTCAAAAATATAGGATGGTTTATTTAGCCACTAGTAATAATGCCTGGTGTTAATCTGATCCATTGATAGATTGATATGGAATATTATGTATTGATCTTAATAATCAACAATGGATGTAAAACTCCATTTCTTTTCTGAATTACTGAACAACTTAAATATATATCATTAGTTAGAAAGTTTATACAATATTCTTTCAAGCTTCAACACGTTTGTTTTCTGTCTTTCGCCAAAGACAGGATGGAAATCTGCATTTCATTTCACTTACTCAATGATTCCAAGGAAAGGAAATTGTTCAACTCCATTGCCTTGGAAATTAACATTGTGTGAAAACCGATATTTCCATTTAATTTCCCAAAAGTCACATGAGAAATTGCACAAGATATAAAAAAACTGCATGTATATCAATGAAAAATCTATTTAAAAGGTATTTTGAAAGTGAAAGAAAATGAATCCATGTATAATTGTTCTCCCTTGAGCGTGAAAAACTATCCAGTCTCACCAATCTAATTTGATTTACCGTATTCAACACAAATAAAATAATACATTGATAGTATCATCTTCACATTACTCTTTCTTTACTCAGTTAGCTCTTTCTATTAGTCATTCTTCTTACTCGTTTATTAGGTATTTTACGTTTTTTCATGGTTTTTTATTTTTATGAAAACTTATTAAAAAAGAACTATTTTGATGCCACTGGCCATTATGTTCAACTCTGATTACCCAATTGCAGAGTTATAACAAGTATCTGTAGCTGCTTGTTAAGATACAAGGCTGAAGTCACTCAGTGATTTACACGCTAGCTCGCTCGCTCGCTAGTCTGAAGGTCAAGGTTAAAATTCCACCATTGGTCGAATTGCATACTTGACTTTTTGAATGCATCTTGTGTTTTTAAAAATGGAGAAAGAGGTCTTTTATTTATCAGCTGATATCTATATCTCTTTTAAGAATGAAAATCTAGTGTTAAGTTGGCCTACAATTAAATACAGTTGTTACTAGGGGATTCAAGAAAGCCTCTGTGGCTCTGTCAGCTAAATGCTTACTTGCCAACCTGAAGGTCCAGGCTTCAAAGATTGAGATCAACTTTTGGATGTTAAACTCCAATCATTTCAATGGATTCCGACCCAAGCTTTCAATCCAAATTGCTGAACTGGTGAACTAAAATCTCTTCTATTTCAAAACATTGAAGGTGGGTTCATTGAAGACAAATGTAATCTTCCGTTGGGGTACGAATCCATTCTCCCAAATTATTTCACAACTGAAAACTTCCCCACCAATCACTCGAGCTATTTTTTGCACGATTTCTAAAACGAATGAATATTTTCTCGATAACTCAACAAATTACCATGATATTGAGAAAAAACAGAATTTTATTTTTGTCAAATTACATGGAAGAAAGATGAGTTTTGTCAGGATAAGATGATAGGCGAATTTAAATTTCAAAACAATTTGTATTCTAAAATCATCTATCTAACTTCAATTTGGATGCAATGTTGGCAGCATGTTTAAATCTTATTAATGTAATGCTGCCATTAAATTGATGCCTCTGTTTTTTTCCTGCGAGTCATTCCAAGACAACTGGCTCCTATTATCTGACGTTAAAAAGCTCACCATAGCGATAATTGCCTGTTATAATAGCAAATAAAACAAAATGTATTGAAATTTTTTAACAGAGAATTTGAAAAAAGGGTGAAAGTGATACATCATGCAGCAATTAGTTTCAAATTCACAAAGGTTTTTTTTACACGAACTATTGAGTGATGGAGCCTTAAAGAAAATCTGAATTGTAAATCTTTAAACTAAGAACACTGACCTTTGTTTTTAGAGCACTGAGGTGATAAGTCAAGAAACTGGTCTGGTTCTAGTTGCAGTAGAATGGACAGTATCCATAGTCTTGTGAGCTACAGACTGCTCATTTTAGATTCATTTGACAGTTGGAGAGAGCCCTGGTGGCTCAGAATGTTTGATGCTTTGCTTACTAACAAACAAAAAGAAAGAAAGAGCAATTATATTTTACAAGGATAACAACTTAGGTTCACAAGTCCACCATGACAGGGATCCTTTCTACCAGCTTGTCCTTGGCCAAAACTCTTGCCATTGATCTTTCCCTTATTATCCGTACCCATTTACAGCTGGGTGGACTGGAATTGTGAGTGAAGTTAACTTATTCAAGGTCATCGAACTTTCACACACCGATCGAGATTAAAACTCATGTGAAAATCCAGGGTTCACTCTTGACACATGTCTAGAAAATGCTTCAACCCTATCAGTAGAGAGCTGAAGTGACACAGTGAGTTAGATGCCTGCTGGCTTACTTGAAGATCCAGGGTTCATTTCCACCATGACCGTGTAAAACATATTTCATTTTCCTTCAGGTACCTTTTACAATGATTGTTCAGAATTAGTACTTAGACTTTGCAGATGGTTTTGAACTGTTTGTGGTGGCACAGTGAGTTTGACCCTTGCTGACTAACCTGAAGATCCAGGGTTCATTTCCACCATGACAGTGTAAAACATATTTCATTTTCCTTCAGGTACCTTTAACAAATGGCCGTTCAGAATTAGTACTTAGACTTTGAAGATGGTTTTGAACTGTTTGTGGTGGCACAGTGAGTTTGACCCTTGCTGACTAACCTGAAGATCTAGGGTTCATTTCCACCATGACAGTGTAAAACATATTTCATTTTCCTTCAGGTACCATTAACAAATGGCCGTTCAGAATTAGTACTTAGAAAGTGGAGCATGTTGGGAACTGTTTAAACAAGTGTGTAGAAAATGCTTCAAACCTTTCAGTAGAGAGTTGTGGTGGCTCAGTGAGTTAGCTAACCTAAAGGTCCAGGGTTCAATCCTAGTATAGGCTGAGATAATACTTCAACCCTGTCAGTAGAGGGCTGTAGTGACACAGTGAGTTAGATGCTTGCTGACTAACCTGAAGATCCAGGGTTCATTTCCACCATGACAGTGTAAAACATATTTCATTTTCCTTCAGGTACCTTTAACAAATGGTGGTTCAGAATTAGTACTTAGACCTTGCAGATTGTTTGTAACTGATTAAACAGTAATTAAGATAGTGATTATAAGATTATAGTTTATTAGGCTGAGTTTGATTAGTTGTGATATAACAGCAATAGTCTGGAGATCATGTTGTATTAACATTGATAGGAATGTTTCAGGAGGGATTACGACTAATACCACACAAACACAGCCTTGTTGTTGTTTTGAATAAGTATTTATAATGTAGGATTGTTTAAAGGCCTTGACCATAGAACAATTTATTTCGTGCGAAGCGATTTTTTGTCTCTGTGCATGCGTATTGAGAAGAAATACTCAATTTGCAGCGAAAAAATTGCTCCGACAATCGTAAAAAGAGTAGGAATCATTTCTACCTTTTTGCAACGAAATATTTCGCGTATGTATTCATCCAATCAGATGCGAGAACTTCGGCTAACAACGTCAACGTCATATTATCTTCATAATGTCAAAAAATCGACCGTTTTTTTGGGGGTATGATAATAAAAATTGTGGTTGACGTAGATATTGTTACGAAAAGAAAGAAAGAAACAACTATATTTTACAAGGATAACAACTTATGTTCCCAAGTCTGCCGTGACGGGATCCTTTCTACCAGCTGGTCCTTGGCCAAACCTCTTGGCATTGATCTTTCCAAGGTTATCCTTACCCATTTACAACTGGATGGACTGGAATTAGGAGTGAAGATGACTTGGGAACCGACAGCAGTCATTTTCTCACATAGCTTGGGCATTTCGAGTCATAATTTAGTTACGAAAACCTTTTTAGAGTGTTCACATAGTTTCATTTCAACCCACGTTATCTCTTTAATCACATCTATTCCTTTACATTTTTAAAATAAGTAATTGTTTTTTGATCTTGGATCGTTATTTACCAGACGTTAAAACACCCCCGTTCCGACCATTGTTTAACTTTCATTTCAATTCTTGTCTATCATTTAACTTTGAGAGCAAAGTAATTTAAAATTAATCTACAAAAAGATAGTTTTTCTCTTAGTTTATTGGTCGAATCATTCTGGAATTATTTTCGGAATGACGCATGAAAGCTTGGTATATTTAAAATGTCCATCAGGACTGACTGATGAGGCCAAACAGATTTATTTTTCGTTTCTCAACTGGGATTTTCTGTAAAATTTAAATTAAATGGAATTTCATTGTTCTCTCTTCAAAAGTTTGATGTCTTGCTTTATAATAAAGGTAAATAATGCCATGCAGTGTGCAATGGGTTAACTTTTTTTTAACCAGTTAGCAAACCAAAATATTTAACCAAACTACTCAATGAACATGATATGCTTTACGCGATCCCTTTAAAGGGGATGCCAAGCTCACATTCCTAAAATACCAACCGAACATACTTGGTGGACTCTCTAGAAGCTGATTTAACTAACACAGTTGTAGGAGAGGTTTAAGGAGTGGTTGTAGGAGAGGTTGTAGGAGAGGTTGTAAGAGATGTAGGAGAGGTTGTAGGAGAGGTTGTAAGAGATGTAGGAGAGGTTGTAAGAGATGTAGGAGAGGTTGTAAGAGATGTAGGAGAGGTTGTAGGAGAGGTTGTAAGAGATGTAGGAGAGGTTGTAGGAGAGGTTGTAAGAGAGGTTGTAGGAGAGGTTGTAAGAGAGGTTGAAGGAGAGGTTGTAAGAGAGGTTGTAGGAGAGGTTGTAAGAGAGGTTGTAGCAGAGGTTGTAGAAGAGGTTGTAAGAGAGGCCGAAGAGAGGTTGTAGGAGAGGTTGTAAGAGAGGTTGTAAGAGAGGTTGTAAGAGAGGTTGTAGAAGAGGTTGTAAGAGAGGTTGTAGAGAGGTTGTAGGAGAGGTTGTAAGAGAGGTTGTAGGAGAGGTTGTAGGAGAGGTTGTAAGAGAGGTTGTAGGAGAGGTTGTAAGAGAGGTTGTAAGAGGTTGTAAGAGAGGTTGTAAGAGAGGTTGTAGGAGTTAGGAGTTGTAAGAGAGGTTGTAAGAGAGGTTGTAGAAGAGGTTGTAAGAGAGGTTGTAAGAGAGGTTGTAGAGAGGTTGTAAGAGAGGTTGTAGGAGAGGTTGTAGGAGAGGTTGTAAGAGAGGTTGTAAGAGAGGTTGTAGGAGAGGTTGTAGGAGAGGTTGTAGAGAGGTTGTAAGAGAGGTTGTAAGAGAGGTTGTAAGAGAGGTTGTAGGAGAGGTTGTAAGAGAGGTTGTAAGAGAGGTTGTAAGAGAGGTTGTAGGAGAGGTTGTAGGAGCCTGCAGTGCAGCTGAAACTTTCATCTTGTGTTTTAAGTTCTCTAGTAAACAAATATTTTTGTAATAATTTTAAACTTGTTGATTATTTATCTAGATAAAGCCTATGTTATTTTGAACTGAGAAATTTTTATAGTTTTTTCCTCGAACATGGAAGTTTGAGAAATAGATTGCAAACACCTGCCGATGTAAAAGGTTAGACTCACCAATGTGTTATTTTACTCCATAAAAAAAAGAAAGCGAAAGTAAATTATCATGTTAAGTTCTATTTTGAATAAAAATATAATTACTTTCTACTTTGATCAATTCATTATGGAGAAACCAGACCCTATTTTTTCCAAAATAAAATAAAATGAAATTTTACATCCTACTCTTCTGCATATTATGGGCTAATGAAGACAGGTAACGCCATGCAGTGAGAAATGAGGGTAATATTTCACAGTCAGCAGCATTGGCATATTCTTTTTTCAATTGCCAACTGTTGAGGGATCTCTAATGTGTAGAGCATTACCCTCCTGACCCCTATACCTACAGGCCTGTATTTAACACACAAAAAAAGCATTTGTTTTTTTTAAAATGCCACCCTGAAATTTTAGTTTTTATAGTTTCTTCATGATTGTTAAGAAAAGTTTCTCTTCATAAAATAAACTTATAGCTTTAACAAGACGATGGTTTTCTACTTGTGGAGGTAAAAAAAAGATTCCACCTGAGAATCGTAAGCGTTATGAAATATACTTGGCGTTAAAAACCTACTTACCTGGTTGCGTTATCTTGATTGATAATCTTGACAAGGGCGTTAAAAACATTGGGTGTTAACTCTCTCGGTGTGTGTTCATTAAAAGCTAGATGTTCCAACAACCTAAGAAGTTTTTTATCTAAAGTATAAACTGATATGTAATAAAGACAAGTAGATTTCAGAGGATTTAAAGTAGCTAGGTCAATGAATTAAAAGAATAAATATTTTAGAAGAGTATAAAGCGACAGATTTGCAAATTTTCGATTGGTCATTAAACGAAGTGGATTTGAGCGTAATTATTTGTGACTCAGGAAATTAATCAAAGGACTAACTGATTTGATTTGAGTACACATACCTAAATATATTGACAATGATGTAAATATTCCAACACTTTAACCCCCTGTACTACAGCCCTCATAAAAATCATCAGAAACAAATTAACATCTGAAATATTCCCTAACTGGGATAACAACTTTGATAGTAGATACAAACCATCTATTGATATTTATGTATTCCAGATCTTAGAAATTACCTATGCAAAGTAAAATCTGAAATATTCCCTAACTGGGATAACAACTTTAATAGTGGATACAAACCATCTATTAGATATGCAAATATATTTATTATGATGTAGATATTCCAACACTATCACTGATTGAGCTACAGCCTTCCATAAAAAATAACCTATGCAAATTAACATCTGAAATGTTATAACTGGGATAACTCCTTTAATAGTAGATACAACTTATATATTGATAATGATCTGAAGATTCCAACACTATCACTGATTGAGCTACAGCCTGCCATAAAAAATCACCTAAGCAAATTAACATCTGAAATGTTATAACTGGGATAACAACTTTAATAGAGGATACAAACCATCTGCTAAATTATGTAACAAAATAAATGGACCTCCATAGAATCTCCCCTTTCCAACTCAAACAATATTTGTTATCTTTATATATATTTGATATTTTTACAGTAATCATGAAAACTCATTACTCTTGTTAATTATGGCTCGTTTTTACCGTTGAGAACATTTATAAAATAAACATTTTAAAAATGAAACATTTGTTGGTGCTAATAAAAATACCAAAATAGAAATTTGAGCTTTGTTTTATAGATTTAAATGTTTAATTACCGTATCAAACTAACTTTGTGAATACTAAAAAAAAAGTTAAGCTTTGCATGTCATATTTCTTTCAATAATACTGTAAAAAAGAATTGTACTTTCAATGCCTGCCTATATGTCTTTTTATAAAGTAGTGTCCAAAAGAAAGGATACCAATGTTTTTCAATTTTTTTTTTCACAAAGTGAATGTTTTTATATGAAAACCTGCTAATATGTATTGCACATCCATAACAACTCATAATCGATCAAAAATACTGGGAAGAATCAATCACTTCTGGGTAAAAAGCACAAATTTTGTGAAAGTGACATTCCCTCTCTAGTTGTACGTGAATATAAACTGTACAAAACAGCTGACAGACCCCACCCATCTTTAAAGGCTTGTCATATTGATTGTACACATTTTATTGAAATGAATTTCTGCACAGATGTTGATAAAAGATTTTTCAAAAGTATTACACCAATCCTAAAGTTCTGCATTTTTTAGTTTTTCTTTACTGTTTTTGCAAACAAGTGGTATCATTTCTTTTGGACATTAGTTTATATATCATGGGTCTCAAGAAAAGATGAATCCTCATTTTAACATTCGAACATGAATACTTAGGGATAAATATGAATTTGAACCCTGTGATCATTGTTACTGATTGGCTTAGGTAAAAATTCACGTTTCTGAGACTAAGATATGATTGGTCAAACGAATAGCCAAGGAGCCCACCATAGCTTAAATTTTACATTGCTTATTTAAATATATGTCAGATCTGAATCCTTTTGAGTTCAGGTGTATATTGGACTTGATTACTTCGATAGCCTTCCTGTCAGATCTTAGACATAATAAATTCTCCAGTACTTGTTTATTTCTCCCAGTTGTTAGTTTTCATTTAGATTTATATTATAGACATTTACTTTATTTAATATGTGTGTCATGGACATTTACAATCTGAAAGGGTTCATGAGATTTTTACTTCTTAACTGAGGCCTTATTCTTGAAAACTTAACTTAAGATGATTTAAGTGTTCCAGTCATCTGAGACCTTATTCTTGAAAACTTTACTGAAGATGATTTTAGTGTTCCAGTCATCTGAGACCTTATTCTTGAAAACTTAACTTAAGATGATTTTAGTGTTCCAGTCATCTGAGGCCTTATTCTTGAAAACTTAACTTAAGATGATTTTAGTGTTCCAGTCATCTGAGGCCTTATTCTTGAAAACTTAACTAAAGATGATTTTAGTGTTCCAGTCATCTGAGACCTTATTCTTGAAAACTTAACTTAAGATGATTTTAGTGTTCCAGTCATCTGAGACCTTATTCTTGAAAACTTAACTTAAGATGATGTTAGTGTTCCAGTCATCTAGACCTTATTCTGAAAACTTAACTAAGATGATTTTAGTGTTCCAGTCATCTGAGACCTTATTGTTGAAAACTTAACTTAAGATGATTTTAGTGTTCCAGTCATCTGGGGCCTTATTCTTGAAAACTTAACTTAAGATGATTTTAGTGTTCCAGTCATCTGGACCTTATTCTTGAAAACTTAACTTAAGATGATTTTAGTGTTCCAGTCATCTGAGGCCTTATTCTTGAAAACTTAACTTAAGATGATTTTAGTGTTCCAGTCATCTGGGACCTTATTCTTGAAAACTTAACTTAAGATGATTTTAGTGTTCCAGTCATCTGAGGCCTTATTGTTGAAAACTTAACTTCAGATGATTTTAGTGTTCCAGACATCTGATTGGTTAATAACTAAACATTATTTTAAATTTAGTTTTGTTGTCCAATCAGATTAAAGTATTTCTTAAAATATGGTTTTTATTTAAGTTAAGTTATGGAGAATACAGCCCTAGATTGGTCAATCACTAAAATTGATTTTAAGTTAAGTTTTGTTGTCTGTATAGATTACTGTATTTCTTATAATCCAGATTTAATTTAAGTTTTATTGATGAAGACCCCTGTTTAATAACCACCAGGGTCACTGATAGCACTGATTTACACGGTTCCAATTTTAAGTTAGGCATTTATGGTCATACACTTCAACTAACTTTTGCAATAGTGATATCTTATTTAGACAAGTATCTATATAACAACAGGAATAACAGATGTGATAGTAAAAATTAGAATGGTGTAAATTGATGCTATCAGTGTCACTGATAAACTTTTAAAAGTTCACAAAACATCTTCACAATTCTTTTCCAAATTTTACATATCATTGTAATTACTTCATATTTTTATCAGCAATTATCAAGATTTGGCGCGATATTAAAAGTTCAGTAAGCCATGAACTTTTTATGGAATTTTTCGCGAAATAACAGAAATGTCAGAGGGTAAAAATTAGATTAGATAAAATCGTAATAGAATTTTTTACAATCATTAAATAGCGATTACCCAAGTTAGAAAGAAACTAATGAAGCATTTAAAAGTTAGTTTTTGTTCGTTGACACCTGTGCTCAATATATCTGATAAAACTCGTAACTGTCGTAACTCCGTTTTTATGAGTACCTCTGGGATGTTTCGTTTAAATCTGAAAGAACTCTTTTCACCTTTGATGATAGTTGTTGTAAGTTTTTTGATTGCCAATTACAAATTCTTGGCCTCAGTAACGAAGTGGTGGCAAATTGGTTTTAATTTGTGCCAAAATTTATGAGAAACAAGGGAGTGAAGTCGTCTGATTTTTTTTTTACTACAAAGGATTAATTTTGCTAATCCACTTATACAATCCGAGACCCAGTCTACTACAGGCTGTACATGTTGAAGATCTCTCGAAAGTCGGATATTGCAAAAAGAGTAGGCTAATGTTGCTGTCCTTGCAAAATTTCCCTCATTGCACACTGCATGGAGTTGCCTGTCTTCATTAGCCCATAATGAACAGAATTTTAGGCAAAAACTCCATTTATTTAATTTTTCATTTTCAACTTGAACAAGGAAGGGCTTACTTGCTTAACTGTGTTTCTTTTTGAGAGTACACATGGCTAAGATTTATTCGAAAGAGTGATAAAATTCATTTACAAACAGAGGGTTAAGAAATCTGTTGGAATTTTCTTGGACTGCTAAAGGGTTAATTAAATTTTACTACTCTTGCTTGTGTGTACATGACAGCATTCTACTTATAATATGACTTTAGGAGAGTCCACATGGCTAAGTTTTTTTGAATAGACATTTGAACATCAAGATGGTCAGAATTCTTAGGACTACTACTACTGCTGTTGATGAATATGAAATAATTCAGCTGTTTGTTAACACCAGACAATCTGAAAATATGTATCATAAATAAACTTAGTTTTAAAAAGATCAAATGTATAATTTATTTAGCTATATTTTCTAATCTGGAGACCCCTTGGACAGCTAGAGATCTCCTACCTTGATGTTGACGACCCCCCAGGGTGCGTCTGACTCCGAGAAAAGCAGGATAAAAAATTCCACTGGGGCAATTAGTCTACAAGAAACCTTGCAAATATTATAATTGTCTGAAAAATAGGATCTTTATAGTTTTAAGGATTGCAGACAACTTATTATTTTTCTGACTCTTACGCATGATATAGGGAGCCACGGTGGTTCAATGAGGTAGACGCTTGCGCTCGCTAACCTGAGGTGTAGGATTCAATCCTAGTAAAGGTCTAGAAAATACAGTCAGTAGGGAGCCACGGTAGCTCAGTGAGTGAGATACTTGCTCGCTAACCTGAGGTGTAGGATTCAATCCTAGTAAAGGTCTAGAAAATACAGTCAGTAGGGAGCCACGGTGGCTCAATGAGGTAGAGGCTTGCGCTCACTAACCTGAGGTGTAGGATTCAATCCTAGTAAAGGTCTAGAAAATACAGTCAGTAGGGAGCCACGGTGGCTCAATGAGGTAGACGCTTGAGCTCACTAACCTGAGGTATAGGATTCAATCCTAGTAAAGGTCTAGAAAATACAGTCAGTAGGGAGCCACGGTGGCTCAATGAGGTAGAGGCTTGGCTCACTAACCTGAGTTAAGGATTCAATCCTAGTAAAGGTCTAGAAAATACAGTCAGTAGGGAGCCACGGTGGCTCAATGAGGTAGAGGCTTGCGCTCACTAACCTGAGGTGTAGGATTCAATCCTAGTAAAGGTCTAGAAAATACAGTCAGTAGGGAGCCACGGTGGCTCAATGAGGTAGAGGCTTGCGCTCGCTAACCTGAGGTGTAGGATTCAATCCTAGTAAAGGTCTAGAAAATACAGTCAGTAGGGAGCCATGGTAGCTCAGTGAGTGAGATACTTGCTCGCTAACCTGAGGTGTAGGATTCCATCCTATAAAGGTCTAGAAAATACAGTCAGTAGGAGGCCACGGTAGCTCACCTGAGGTACAGGATTCAATCCAAGACTCATATGAAAGTTCATCTCAACCTTTAGCAGGATTGAACCTGGACCCTCACATTATGGAGCAAGTGTCTAACTTAACGAACCACCGTGGCTCCCCATGAAGGATTTAGCAGAAACTTCATTGTATGGAAATAAAACATATTTCGTGACTTCCATGGGTCCTGCCTTTTTTAATCGTAAACTAACTAAATGTCAAATTTCCAATCTGAAAAAAACTGATGTAGATATGAAAAATGGGTTTAGAAGAAACCAGATCGGATACTGAGCCGCCTACAGAATGAAATTTTAATTGGCTGAGAATATTAAAAATAGGTAATTTCCAATATGTATGATATATGTTTTATCATCATGCATGGTCTATCTTCATGGAATTAACAACAAATTTCAATTAAGTTTTGCAGACTGTAGAAACATATTTTTCACTGCGCCTGCTGATTCACACTTCCAGTGCTGTGTGATTTATGGTATTGCAAGCTGCATGGGTTGAAGTAGGCCTCTCGCTTTATAAATGAATTTTTATTTTGAAATTGCCAAGAGGCATGGGTTAAGCAGGCTCTGTGCTTAAAATGAATTTGGATTTGGAATTGCCAAGGAACATGGTTTGAAGAGGCCCTATGCCTTTTTTTTAAAAAATTTGGGGGAAATTTTTGGATTTTGTAATTTCCAAAAAGCTTGGTGGGTTTGAGAGGCCCTTTGCTAAACAATTTTAATGATAATATAATAAAATATAATATTTTGGTTTAATTTATATGAATCCCTGTCAATCTAGATCATACCTAATTTAAAAGAAAACCAATTGCTAAAAATTTGGATTTATATTGTGTTACAGTACTTCAAAATAGTACTGATGAAAATATTTATTTCAATAATCCTTGATTATATAAATTAATATGTATCATAATTGTTGTGCCTTTTTAGGTTTGAAAACGTGGGCTGATGTGTGGGAGGGTAGGGGGGGGGGGGAGAGTGTTGTTGATTAAAAATATTATGAATTTGTTTTGATGTTTCATTAATCTTTTGCTATTTGTGACTTTACCTAAAAATAGATTCATGTCCACCAGGCCACAGCTTTTGCACCTGCTTCCTGTTTCTGGCCTATTCGGAAATGAAATTTCCCGCTACAGTTCCAAAACAAAACCTCTTTTTTTAATGTTAAAGGCTTGAGGTACAAGGAAATGCAATTTTATATACTTATTCTCTGTATTGATAAATAGGGCACCTGTTAGAAGCATATTTTGAAGTAGGTGCGTGGCTTTGTCTACATTTAGTGAGTAAGACTCTTACACACTAACCTGAAGGTCCTTGGTTCAATCACACCAAAGGTCGAAATGAAATTTCAGATTTTTCAGCCATGTTTACATTTGTCAGTGATGCAGGTCCGAGGGACTGACATGGAAAAGTGTCTAGTCATTTGAGATCCCAGAGGTGTTGGCTTATGTTATTGTCCTGGCAAAATTTCCTTCATTGCACACTGTATGGCTTTGCCTGTCTTCATTAGCCTGTAAGTGCAGGAGAGTAGAACGAAGAACTTCATTTTATTTCATTTGAAGTAGGTGTTGGACTGTATGCAGGGAAAGTAAAATAGTTCAGAAGTCAACTTAAATTAGAACCCATTTATCTCTTAAAATCAAGCAAATTACACTCTCATCGACTGAGCCACAGTCACCCCTCACAGCTTTAAAGGTCACGTTTGGTGAAATTTACTGGAAAACAATTTCTTCCTTGTTCCTTCTTCCTGATTGGAATTCAAAAATAGACTTATGATACTCCTACGTATAATGACTTTGAAAATTTGATTTGCTTAGAAGTCTTCTGTACTATGAAATATTCTCATTGCCTTCTAACCGCTCTTCAATAAGTTGAGTTTTTAAATGTTTTGATTGTAAAAATTTAGTTTTTAAAAGTCTTCCCTATTTTTATGCTTTCAGTCCTAAGGCCTTATTCTCAAAAAATTAACTTCAATAAAAACCAAATTATCAGAAATCTGCCAGATTTGAAAAAATTTGGGTTCAAAAATTTAAAGATAAAATCCAAATTTTAAGAAATACAGTAATCTGATTGGATAACTAAACTAAATTTATAATTGATTTTAGTGATTGACCAATCAGATTACTGGAACACTAAAATTATCTTAGTTTTAATTTCCCTGACTGGTTAATTTTGGGGTTGTATAGCGCAGCGGTAAGAGTGTTGGTTCTATAGCACAGCGGTAAGAGCGTTGGTTCTATAGCACAGCGGTTAGAGCGTTGGTTCTATAGCACAGCGGTTAGAGCGTTGGTTCTATAGCACAGCGGTTAGAGCGTTGGTTCTATAGCACAGTCGGTTAGAGCGTTGGTTCTATAGCACAGCGGTTAGAGTGTTGGTTCTATAGCACAGCGGTAAGAGTCGTTGGTTCTATAGCACAGCGGTTAGAGCGTTGGTTCTATAGCACAGTCAGTTAGAGCGTTGGTTCTATAGCACAGCGGTAAGAGCGTTGGTTCTATAGCACAGTCAGTTAGAGCGTTGGTTCTATAGCACAGCGGTAAGAGCGTTGGTTCTATAGCACTGCGGTTAGAGCATTGGTTCTATAGCACAGTCGGTTATAGCGTTGGTTCTATAGCACAGCGGTTAGAGTGTTGGTTCTATAACACAGTGGTTAAAGTCTTGGTTCTATAGCACAGCGGTTAGAGCGTTGGTTCTATAGCACTGCGGTAAGAGCGTTGGTTCTATAGCACTGCGGTTAGAGCATTGGTTCTATAGCACAGTCGGTTAGAGCGTTGGTTCTATAGCACAGCGGTTAGAGCGTTGGTTCTATAACACAGTGGTTAAAGTCTTGGTTCTATAGCACAGCGGTTAGAGCGTTGGTTCTATAGCACAGTCGGTTAGAGCGTTGGTTCTATAGCACAGCGGTTAGAGCGTTGGTTCTATAGCACAGCAGTTAGAGCGTTGGTTCTATAGCACAGTCAGTTAGAGCGTTGGTTCTATAGCACAGCGGTTAGAGCGTTGGCTCTTTACGTCATGATGTCATTTAATTGGATACGTTGAAAATGTCGAAGATGAGTACTAATCTCTATCAACTTGTGAAAGTTTGATACCTTGAGTTAGTCTTCTTCACTCATAATTCCAGTCTACACAGCTGTAAATGGTTACAGATAATCTGGGAAAGGACCAGTTGGTAGAAAGGATTCCTGTCACGGCAGACTTGTGAACCCTAAGTTGTTATCCTTGTCTTTTTTTAAGATCAAAATTTCAAATCAATTTAAGTTATCAAACACAACTGAAATTATGTTTTCAAGAATAAGGCGTTTGACGGAGAACAGAAGCACTTGAGTTATCCTCCATATCGTGACCTATATCGTGACCTATCTATCAATGGTCTCAGATGTTGAAGAGGGTGATTAGGCGGGGACACAATAGATGTTAACATATCAATCACCACTTACACATCTTCTTTTCACGTTTTATCTCGCATAATAATGTCAACCGAGGATTTTTATGTCATGGAAATGTCAAAATATAGTAACTTATGTGGGTTTTTTCAAACGTCAGAATTTCTTGTAAAAAATGGACGAACCATAGACTTTACTTATCTTATTAAAATTTCTTAGAATATGTAGAAAATTGTTTTATTTTTTTAACGTGTAACGACTTACCTTGGACTTTACTTTTCACCTTTCAAAAATGTCATTAGAAGGTAGGTCCGTGTACCCACACTGTTAATGTTTAATTCTTCTTCAGTATTGGACCAAGAAATGTTATTTCCTTAAGTTAAGGGCGTTGCCTGGTCTATTTCATGTTTTGGAAAAATTGAATTTATATATAAAAAAATGATTTCTGGAGACTGGTTGTGCATTTATTGATGATTTGGGGTCCTGCTCTTCAGTTTAAATCAAATTGCATGTCAATCAAGAGTTTTTTTAATGGGTTGACAGCCCTTTAAACATGCCATAATAATTGGACATTTCAAACCTTTAATTCAGGATTAAAAAAATGTGAATGGATCAATCTACATTAAACTTGGCACATATGTAGACAATACAATACGAACAAAACATAATTGTTATCCTGATTAGAACTATGAATGTTATACATGAAAACTATGAATGTTATACATTAAACTATGAATGTTATACATTAGAACTATGAATGTTATACATGAAAACTATGAATGTTATACGTGAAAACTATGAATGTTATACATTAGAACTATGAATGTTATACATTAGAACTATGAATATTATACGTGAAAACTATGAATGTTATATGTTAGAACTATGAATGTTATATGTTAGAACTATGAATATACATTAGAACTATGAATGTTATACATTAGAACTATGATTGTTATATATTAGAACTATGAAAGTTATACATTAGAACTATGAATGTTATACATTCAGTACTATGAAATGTTATACATTAAAACTATGAAGTCAGTTGATGTAACAAGTGTTAAACATTATGGATAATGTTAAAATTTAAAACTGAAAAGTTGAAAAAACTGGATATTATGTAAAACTATTACTTTTAGTAAGAGTGTGTTTAAATTCACAAAACAAAATAGAAGTCAGTTTGATGTAAGGGTGTCAAGTGTTATGCATATTCATTATTTCAGTTCCTTTAATGAATGTAAGACTTAGCTGCTAAAGTGAAACACAGTAGAATATATATTAGATTAGGAAATGTTGACGAATAACAATGATGGAAGATGACTGTGGTTGTGTCAAGTACCATATGTGGCTGAAATGTAGTGTCTGGTAATGTGTCTGAAGAACTTATCAGAATGTATTCAAATTACAAACTCATCCATTTTACTTCAAGATGCTGGTCTGACTTCAAGATGGATGCTTCTTTGAAGATGAGACTGTTCATGACAGTCTTACACAATCTTAATATTAAAGGGGTTGTATGGATTATTTTAGCATTTGTATCCATTTGTATCAATTTGTATCTATTTGTATTAATTTGTATCTATTTGTATCCAATTGCATTTATTTGGTTCTTATAATTATAGAAATGCTTCACCATATATATAAGTTATTAGGTGTTAATAACAGTTATTGTCCTATAGAAACACTAGCCTAGGTCACACATATTAGGGTGTTCTAAGAGATACCCTCCTATAGAAGCACTGACCTAGGTCACAAGTATTAGGTGTTATAAGAGATACCCTCCTATAGAAGCGCTGACCTAGGTCACAAATATTAGTGTCTACCTTGATATATGAATTGTAAGATATCACTGACAAAAAGCTACTTGAATCTACATCATTAAACGCTTAGTTTAAGTGGAATCGCAAGACCCTTACAAGGTTGAATGATTTTAGACAAGCGAGGAACTGGTTTTGGGGTTCTAAATGTCCCTTTGAAAGAAAATTTAAGGAGTTTTACGTCCTACTGTTTCGCTCCTTATAGGCTAATGAAGAAGGGCAATGCTATGCAGTATACAGTGAGGGAAATTTTGCCAGGACAGCAGCCTTAGTCTATTTTTTTTTACGATTTTCAACTGTGTTTAAAGGGCTTTATTGTGGTAAAATAAGAAAGTAAGATTTGGTTTGGTTTTTTCAGTCGAATAATCAAAGTGTGTAAAGGGCTTAATTGCCATAGCATATGCCCGTGGCAAGTTGTATTAAGATAGGGGATGTCTAGGCTGAAGAAGCTGTTCATTGCTCTTATCTACAAGACAAGTAGGTTTCCAAGTATGTTGGAATGAGAATCATTAGCAGGCAAAACAATTATTATATCTATAAGAGATGTTTGTGTGTTTCTGAGAATATTTCTTATTGAAAATAAAACAACTCGTCTTGGGAATTTTTGTTTCACTATACTTTAAGGGGGGCCTATTCTTCTTTAAACCAATTAAGAATCTAAAACGCCATTTTGTTTCAATGAGCATATTCTTGACAGCAGTAAAATGAAAACTGTAGGATGTTAAACTCCATTTCATTTTATCAGTCCAGTAAGGTATAGAACAGTAGGATGTAAAACTCTATTTCATTTTTACAGTAAGATATAGAACAGTAGGATGTAAAACTCTATTTCATTTTTACAGTAAGATATAGAACAGTAGGATGTAAAACTCTATTTAATTTCGTTAGTCCAGTAAGGTATAGAACAGTAGGTAGTAAAACTCTATTTTATTTGTCCAGTAAGATACAGAATAGTAGGATGTAAAACTCTATTTCATTTTTACAGTAAGATATAGAACAGTAGGATGTAAAACTCCATTTAATTTCATTAGTCCAGTAAGGTATAGAACAGTAGGATGTAAAACTCTATTTCATTAGTCCAGTAAGGTATAGAACAGTAGGATGTAAAACTCTATTTCATTTGTCCAGTAAGGTATAGAACAGTAGGATGTAAAACTCTATTTCATTTGTCCAGTAAGATATAGAACAGTAGGATGTAAAACTCCATTTAATTTCGTTAGTCCAGTAAGATATAGAACAGTAGGATGTAAAACTCTATTTCATTTGTCCAGTGAGATATAGAACAGTAGGATGTAAAACTCTATTTATTTGTCCAGTAAGATATAGAACAGTAGGATGTAAAACTCTATTTCATTTGTCAAGTAAGGTATAGAACAGTAGGATGTAAAACTCTATTTCATTAGTCCAGTAAGATATAGAACAGTAGGATGTAAAACTCTATTTCATTTTTACAGTAAGATATAGAACAGTAGGATGTAAAACTCCATTTAATTTCGTTAGTCCAGTAAGATATAGAACATTAGGATGTAAAACTCCATTTAATTTCGTCCAGTAAGATATAGAACAGTAGGATGTAAAACTCTATTTCATTTGTCCAGTAAGATATAGAACAGTAGGATGTAAAACTCTATTTCATTTGTCCAGTAAGGTATAGAACAGTAGGATGTAAAACTCTATTTCATTTGTCCAGTAAGATATAGAACAGTAGGATGTAAAACTCTATTTCATTTGTCCAGTCAGATATAGAACAGTAGGTGTAAAACTCTATTTTATTTGTCCAGTGAGATATAAAAGCAGTAGGATGTAAAACTCTATTTATTTTGTCCAGTCAGATATAGAACAGTAGGATGTAAAACTCATTCCTCTATTTGTAAATCCACTACAGATATAGAATAGTAGGATGTATAAACTCATTTAATTAATAAGTCCATAAGATAAGATAATAGGCTGTATATTCCTTCATTCTCATTGAAAAGTGAACTAGGATGTAATAACCATCTCATAGTTAGCATTTTGTCCAGTCATTTGACAGTAGATGTAATAGCTCGTATTTCTTTTCAAGTAAGTATAGCGTGTGTATATTTATTTCATTAGTCACAGTGATATATTTATACTCGTAGGTGTAATAATTTCATTGCTCCAATCAGATATAGAACTTAGTGTATATTCTTCATTCTAAAGACTAAGTAATAGGGGTGTATATTCTTCATTCTACAGACTAAGTAATAGGGGTGTATATTCTTCATTCTACAGACTAAGTAATAGGCTGTATATTCTTATTCTAGTCAAGTAATAGGAGCTGTATATTCTTATTCTACAGACTAGTATATTTACGTGTATATTCTTCATTCTACAGACTAAGTAATAGGAGTGTATATTCTTCATTCTACAGACTAAGTAATAGGGCTGTATATTCTTCATTCTACAGACTAAGTAATAGGGCTGTATATTCTCTATTCTACAGACTAAGTAATAGGGCTGTATATTCTTCATTCTACAGACTAAGTAATAGGGGTGTATATTCTCTATTCGACAGACTAAGTAATAGGGCTGTATATTCTTCATTCTACAGACTAAGTAATAGGGCTGTATATTCTTCATTCTACAGACTAAGTAATAGGAGTGTATATTCTCTATTCTACAGACTAAGTAATAGGGCTGTATATTCTCTATTCTACAGACTAAGTAATAGGGCTGTATATTCTCTATTCTACAGACTAAGTAATAGGGCTGTATATTCTCATTCTACAGACTAAGTAATAGGGCTGTATATTCTCTATTCTACAGACTAAGTAATAGGGGTGTATATTCTTCATTCTACAGACTAAGTAATAGGGGTGTATATTCTTCATTCTACAGACTAAGTAATAGGGGTGTACAGTATATTCCTCATTCTACAGACTACGTAAGTAATAGGGGTGTATATATTTCAAACACTGAGCTTCAATAGAATTGCAGGAATCACAGACATCTGATAAAATATTGAAATGGTGCATATTGATGAGCATCAGTCATCTTTACACATACAAAATTAGAAAACCTGTTTACAATCTCTTTAATTGTTTATGACATAACTATACTTGCAAAATTAGGGAGCCATATCAACATATATGTCATAAGAAATGTTGTTTTAACGAAACTATTAGACCGACGGAATTCTGATTTAAATATTGGAATGATGTTAATCAATGTTATCAGTGTCCCCAGTACACATAAAACTGTTTAGAAAACCTCTTAACAATCCCTGTAGATATAGCCTTGATTATCCAGTGTCCCGTTATCTGAAAACATGCCGATAACAACACAGAATGAATGGACTGGTAGTGAATAGATTAGTTTCCATTGGTTGTTTTATAATCTAACAAATCTGATTGAATAGTGGAAGAAAATTTCTGTTTGATTTCAGCCTATTCCACTTGTTCGAGCTCCGCTGTTACATAATCTCTTTTGTCGTTCAAAGCTTATTGATTCCAGAATTGATTTTTAGTGACATTTTTTTTACGCGGCTCATTGTGATGAACGATTTCCGTGAATTTTACTACATAGCAGCGTGAGTTTAGACCGTTAACATTCACAAATTTGGATAATAAAAACAATCTTTGATGAATCATTTATAAGATGTTGTATTGATGGAATTCTATGACATCTTTTAGTACCGAGAGTTTTTCCGCTCTAGGAATGTAAAATTGTCGTTAGATCTTCTTGAGAATTTCTGGTGGAATTGGGGTTTTTTTTAAATCATGTTTTATGTTTGATTCCTTTAAAAGCTTTTCTTTGCTTAAATGTATTGTCCCCATTGGCTGAATATTAGACAGAACCATGTCCTTGTGTATTGAACCTAATTCTGACCCATGTAAAATAAAGAGTCTATGTTTGTCTCTATGGGCTGAATGTTAGACAGAACCATGTCCTTGTGTATTGGACCTAATTCTGACCCATTTAAAATAAAGAGTCTATGTTTGTCTTTATGGGTTGAATGTTAGACAGAACCATGTCCTTGTGTATTGGACCTAATACTGACCCATGTAAAATAAAGAGTCTATGTTTGTCTCTATGGACTGAATGTTAGACAGGACCATGTCCTTGTGTATTGGACCTAATTCTGACCCATGTAAAATAAAGAGTCTATGTTTGTCTCTATGGACTGAATGTTAGACAGAACCATGTCCTTGTGTATTGGACCTAATTCTGACCCATGTAAAATAAAGAGTCTATGTTTGTCTCTATGGACTGAATGTTAGACAGGACCATGTCCTTGTGTATTGGACCTAATTCTGACCCATGTAAAATAAAGAGTCTATGTTTGTCTCTTTGGGTTGAATGTTAGACAGGACCATGTCCTTGTGTATTGGACCTAATTCTGACCCATGTAAAATAAAGAGTCTATGTTTGTCTCTATGGACTGAATGTTAGACAGGACCATGTCCTTGTGTATTGGACCTAATTCTGACCCATGTAAAATAAAGAGTCTATGTTTGTCTCTATGGACTGAATGTTAGACAGGACCATGTCCTTGTGTATTGGACCTAATTCTGACCCATGTAAAATAAAGAGTCTATGTTTGTCTTTATGGGTTGAATGTTAGACAGGACCATGTCCTTGTGTATTGGACCTAATTCTGACCCATGTAAAATAAAGAGTCTATGTTTGTCTTTATGGGTTGAATGTTAGACAGGACCATGTCCTTGTGTATTGGACCTAATTCTGACCCATGTAAAATAAAGAGTCTATGTTTGTCTCTATGGGCTGAATGTTAGACAGGACCATGTCCTTGTGTATTGGACCTAATTCTGACCCATGTTTAAAATAAAGAGTCTATGTTTGTCTCTATGGACTGAATGTTAGACAGGACCATGTCCTTGTGTATTGGACCTAATTCTGACCCATGTAAAATAAAGAGTTTATGTTTGTCTTATGAGGTCTGAATGTTAGACTGGACCATGTCCTTGTGTATTGGACCAAATTCTGACCCATGTAAAATAAAGAGTAAAAATGTTTGTCTCTATGGACTGAATGTTTTGACAGGACCATGTCCTTGTGTATTGGACTTAAATTCTGACCCATGTAAAATAAAGAGTATATGTTTGTCTCTATGGACTGAATGTTAGACAGAACCATGTCCTTGTGTATTGGACCAAATTCTGACCCATGTAAAATGAAGAGTTTATTATTTATTATAGACTGTTTTAACAGATCATGCACTTATGTAATTACTTTTTTGTGATATATCATTTATTTCTCTATTTGTATTTATGCAGCAGGTATGTATATTACTATAAAGAGTCTATGTTTATTCTTTGCTGAATGTTATGCTTATTCCTTAGCTGTTTGTAGAATCTATTGACTTAAAATAAGATAGGTCCTAAGGTCTGAAAGTAACATTTCATTGCTTCTTCATGGACCAATTCTACTGAAAACTGAAATTATGGTTGTATACTGATGTATGCTGGACCTATAGTCCCTGGGTCTAATTCTAGACTTAAGATAAGAGTATATGTTCATCATGACTAAAACTGGTTTAAAGGGACACAGTCTTGATTTTGGACAATCTTGGACACCTCAAAAACAAAATCATTTTGATTAGCTAATCAGAAATAGTCTAAGTGTTACCTTTGAACAATGAAAGCATCTTTCATGGGTATACATTACTTACCGTGTTTGAAAATTCATAATTTTAGATTATTTTAGTCTCTATGGACAAAGCAGGTATAATTACTGATGCATAGGCCTACTGACCAAATTAAAATTTATAAATTTATGTTTGTCTCTAGGACCAATGTTCAGACCTGCTGGATGACCAGATATCACATGATAAAAATAAATAGGTCCTGAAATTCTTGAAGGTACATTTTCGGTATTGCATTTCCTTATGAGCTTAGTATTTCTGGACTGTTAAATGTAACAAAGCCCATGGTATGATAGATTGTGCCCCTTTAAAACTAGTTGCGGCTAATTTGCAGGAACTTGGATATTGATAATTGTTACCTCATTGTATAAAAGATGTTTGTCCTCTTGGATTTGTTGACAGAAGTCATATTTCAGCCTTCATGAACCCATGAATAACGAGTCTATGGTTCTAGACTAATCAGAAGAAGTCTAATGTAGTCATTGACCTTTAGAAAATTGAGCCTTCAAATCCATGGGTATAACTATTTATTTCCGTGTTTGAAAATCATAATGTATAAAGATATTATGAACGTCCCGTCATATTGGAAAATCAAAGAGTTATAAATAGACTACTGCGCAGGCCCACACTGATAAAACAAAAAGAAAGTACATGTAATAACAATTGTAGATTTTGTCAACAGGACACACAATTTTCAGACTGACTGGAGACCAGCCGCGTACAGCACGGAAAAAAATAAAAAGTGAAATTTTTGAGGTATATTTCAAGGTATTATGCGATTTTCTTAGAGCTTGAGTATTTCTGAGGACTGTTTAAATGTAACAAAGGCCCAAAACGACCCCTAAAAATCAAGATTGTGCCCCAGTGGTTTAAAACTATTCCAATACGCCTGGAACTTGGATCAATTTAAAAATTGTTCTCTTATTTTGAATGATGATTTGATCCTTTTGGCCATTTGTTGACAGAAGTCATATTTCAGCCTTCACCTTGTAAACCCCTGTGACCTGCATCAACGAGCAGGTTCTAGAAATCCAGAAGAAGCGTTTCTAAATGTAAGTCAGTTGAAGACTTGAGTAAGTATAGCAAGTGGCGTAATGGCTGTCGTTTCTAGGCATCACAAGGTTATAATCTGATTGATAAAGATTCCTTTATGTGAATTAAATATTGCTAATAATTAAAAAGAAGTAGTATATCTATAATAGATTCCTTATACTATATAAGGTATTCAACTTTGCTTACAATAAAAGAAAGTAGTGTATCTATAAAAGAAGTCTTGATAAAGATTCCTGCATGTATATTGAAATATTGCTTGAAATTAAAGGAAGGAGTAGTATATCTATAATAGAAGTCTTATACTATATAAGGTATTAAATTGCTTGATAAAGATTGCTGTATGTAAATTGAAACGTTGCTTAAATTAAAGAGAAGTAGTATATCTATAATAGTGGTCATATACTATATAAGGTATTCAACTGCTTGATAAAGATTGCTGTATGTGAATTGAAACTTAAAGAGAAGTAGTATATCCATATTTATCTTATTTATCTGAAGGAACAAGTGTTTTGTTATGCTTTGTGAATTCCTGATGTATACAATAGATATTGTAAATCTTATACAAGTTTAAAATTGCCTGCAGGCAAAACGTCTGGAATAACACTTGATTTGTCCCATGTATATTGAATGACAAACACAAGTCAAGTCTTAAAAAGTCTTAAAATATTAATTGTTTTATTCTAATTGGACTCAATTAATTAATTTAAAGGGGCTGGCCATGTATTCCGCAAGATTCTACTTTAAAGAGGCTGGCCATGTATTCCTCAAGAACAGAATCCAAGTCATACCCTATACAGACTGTGCAGGTTAAAGATCCCTCAACTGTTGGAAATTGCAAAAATAGATTTCAAAAGCTTGCATGAATTTAGAAATCGTTATTTAAAAAATGTTTTTTAAAAGTAAGTTTACAAATGAAATTACCTTTCTTCTTTTTTTCTATTGATCAAAAGCCGTTCTCTTATACAAATAATATAAATTTGAAAAGTTAAGTTCCAATATAGTTCTAAAATGAAAAAAAAAATCGATAGACACACAATTTTTTATGAAAAAAGATAAAAAATTTAACTGAAATATTTTTTGATTGACCATCTTTAAATGGAAAGTATTGATTTGGTAAATTCCTATGTAGATTCTTATTGTTCAGAAAGATGAAAGCCTTCCCTACTTTCTGTTAGTTGAAAATCTCTAATTAAATTCAAGGTAATTTATTTGTTCTAGACCTCTATTTGCCAACAACTAACAAAGACAAATATATATTTAAAAGGCTTTATAGATCATTATAGGCTATGTTTATTGTTAAAGACAAGCAAAGTGATTGAGGTTGAAATTCAGGGTTATTGGATGTAGAAATTTTGAAATATGGTCTAGAAAGATTTAAGGTGATGATGTTGAAATGTGGACCAGGGTAATTGGGAAGAGAAATATTGAAATATGGACTGGGGTAATTGGGAAGAGAAATATTGAAATATGGACCAGGGTAATTGGGAAGAGAAATATTGAAATATGGACCAGGGTAATTGGGAAGAGAAATATTGAAATATGGACCAGGGTAATTGGGTAGAGAAATATTTAAATATGGACCAGGGTAATTGGGTAGAGAAATATTGAAATGTGGACCAGGGTAATTGGGAAGAGAAATTTTGAAATGTGGTCCAGGGTAATTGGGTAGAGTAGAGTAAGTGGTGGAAACAAGTTGGTATATGGACTAGGGTAATTGGGTAAAGAAATATTGAAATATGGACCAGGGTAATTGGGTAAAGAAATATTGAAATATGGACCAGGGTAATTGAGTAGAGATATATTGAAATATGGACCAGGGTAATTGAGTAGAGATATATTGAAATGTGGACTGGGGTAATTGGCTGAGAAAAGAAAATGATAAATGTTCTAAAAAGCATATTGAGTGTGGGACAGGGTAATTGGGAAGAAAATATTGAAATATGGACCAGGGTAATTGGGTAGAGAAATATTCAAATATGGACTGGGGTAATTGGGTGAGAAAGAAAATGATACATGTTAATTCTAAAAGTATATTGAAGTGTGGGACAGGGTAATTGGTGGGAGAAATTTGGTCCAGGATAATTGATATGGCAGTATGAGAAATTTGAAGAGAAATAAATTTAAGGGTAATTATTTATTATAGTAATTCAGTAAGAATAGAAAATAATTATAGAGCTGGGATTTATTTACAATGATTGATTGAATTGCATGTTGTTGGATTATGATTGTATATTGGTGATATTGACTGACAAATTAGGTTATATTCACCAGGTCTGTTCTGTTTGGGTTAATAACTAATTATTTATTGTAAGACAGGTGTCAAAACTTTTATTAATTATTGAAAAATGTGTTAGGGTAAAGAGTAACGTATGCTAATTACAAAAAAAAGAAAAAATGTGCTGAATTGGCAGAACGAGTAGTTTAAAGATTTTAAAGAGGGCATCCCTGTTAGTTTTGATGTCAGTTATAATGTAATTTAGCTTTAACTTTTATGATTTATTTTCTTATTTCTACATGGAATATCTGGCACAAGATGTCTCTCAAAACTTCTTCAAAATTTGTGCCAGGAATGCCAAGGAATTTTTTCCAAATTAAATCAAATGAGAAACAATGACCAACCTTAGGCTATGTTCTTCTGAAGTTACTCTTTATAGAATTCTACAGAACACAATGCTCTTGAGTAGCTCAGCTTCTTATCTTATTAGTAGTGATCCGATTTTTATTAGCAACATTTGATGGGGTAGAAGCTTTCTGTGTTAATCAAATATATGGCTCAGGGCATCCCCTATAAGATGTTTTACAGGATGCTTTTTCATCTAGTATTCCCTCTTTTAGGAGTTGCACAGGATGCTTTTCCATCTGGTATACGCTCCTTTATGATTGATACTGTTTAACAGTTTACAGGAAAAATATCTGTTAATTAACAGATAACCATGAATATGTAGCACAGAATGCTTTTTCTCTCTGGTACACCCTCTTTTTAGGAGTGGCATAGGATAAGGATCGATGTGATGAAGACACTTTGATCGCATGACTGATTTGGATTATTTATGTTAACACTTTACAGATAATATATCTGTTAATTAACAGAAAACACGAAAGAACAGGAAGGAAAAAAAACAGCATCGATAAATTTGACATGCAGATTGTGGTTATCTTAACCTTAAAGAGAGAAACAACCATTGATTTTACATGGATAACAATCTTGGTTCTATTTAGCTACAACTCCTTGGTCAAAGCACTAGGCACTGATGTTACAAGGATAACAACTTAGGTGCACAAGGATTTCATCTACCAGGAAGTCCTTGGCCAAACCACTAGGCATTGATCTTACATGGTGTTACAAGGATAATAACTTAGGTTCACAAGGATCCTGTCTACCGGATACATCAATAGACATTGATCTTACAAGCAAAATAACTTAGGATCGCAAGGATCCTATCTTACAGATAAACCTTTTGGCAATTCTCATAGGGTCTTAGTCTAAGCATTTAACTTTCAATGGATGTTGTTGCAAATAGTAGACAAGACAGTTTCCCATTATATTTTTTCTCAACTGGCTTCTTTAAATCAGAAATAATCAGATTTCCAATCATACTAATCAATACTTTATTGGGTCAATCAGAAATACTTGGCGTGATCCCGCCACTTTCAACTTTACACAATTATTTCAGTCTTGTTCTTTATTAACATTATTACAAAAAGGTCATTCGCAGCAAATGATAAACAGCGTTGCCAGATTAGACTGATGTATTTGAATGTCAGAAGGCAAGTGTTGCCAGAACGGAAAACAAGACAGCTCATTAATTATGTAATCGAATGAGACTTCTTATGACTGGCATTATTTGTCTCTCAGCTGTAAGGTAGACCTTTAATTTGACGTAAAAAAGACAGATCTTATTGGTCAATATCTGAGTTGTCCATCAATCTAGTCGATTGCCTATGAAGTGGTGGCGAAGTGTTTAACGTAACAAAATGACAGTGTTGGTAAGGCTTGTAAGTTGTCTTGAAAAGTTAGGCCGTGAGATTGTGTGCAGTGGCAGTGGTTGTGGGGAAAAAAGAGGCAGCATGGGATTATCTCTCTCCATAATTGAAATATAACAAAATTTCTAGGATGGACAGAACGAAATTAGAGAGTTGCCTCAGCCTTCAAGTTGTCTTGAACAGTTATGGTGTTAGAAGGGTTTGCAGTAGTAGGGGTGTAGGGGCTACTGAGAGGGACAGACAGAACTAGGCAAACAACTAGGCAATTAAGAGAATTCAATGATAAAAAAATTTGGAACTGGGGTAGGGGTGAATCTGCCTTTACCTCATATATGGGGGAGTTATGGTTTCCCTTTACCCACAATACAATCACCAGGGTCATCATTTCATTGAACCTGAGGCTATGAATTCATTAAAGCTTTTTACTGCAAACACTTGATTTCCTCAAATGAATGGAGGGGGATCATTGTCAAAAGTATTCACAAAGTCAAATTTGAATACAATAACTTTGTAAAGTCAAGACCTTAAATTTAAGTTTAACTTTATTAAAACTTCTGGCAACAATCCCCTCCATTTGGGGTTCTATAGCTCAGCTGATAGAGTGTTGGTTCTTTACGTCATTTGCTTGGATACGTTGAAAATGTCGGAAGTGAGTTCTAATCTCGATCGGGGTGTAAAAGTTCAATGACCTTGAATAAACCCAGCTGTAAACGGGTACGGATAATCTTGGAAAGATCAATGCCAAGAGGTTTGGCCAAGGACCAGCTGGTAGAAAGATACCTGTCATGGCGGACTTGTGAACCTAAGTTGTAATCCTTGTAAAATACAGTTCTTTCATTCATACAGATATTGTTATATTTCATCAATATGTTGTTATATATTTGAATGGTACCAAAACACTTTCATAAATACTAAGCACTAGGATGTAAAACTCCATTTTATTACGGATGCTATAGATTTTTCCTTTCCTTCACTGGTCAATACTCTTCCTCTGACCCTTAAATAATTATATTTCATCAATACATCAATACAGCCCATTCACAAACTGCAAGAATTCATGTTTTATACACAAGATAATGTTTAGTTAGAAGTCGTTAATTAAACGATAACTTAACGAGGATAATAACTAATTATATGATAGCTAAACAAGATAACCACTTGATAATGGTATATTGATTCACCTTTACCTCAATATTATCTTAGATCTAATCAATATATCGCTTTTCATTAGTCATTATTGATATACAGTTACTCAACCTTCAATATATTATTAATATTGACATATCTTTTCCATAAAGAAATTCCAAATGTTTTTTCTAAGAAGGATTTAGAAAAATGTTCGAATCAACCCTTTGAAACGAGTTTAAAAAAAAAAAAAAAAAATCCACGCTTAAATCCAAATTATTGATATATAGTAATTCAACTTTCAATACCTTTTTTATAATACATGTTTGTTTTAGAGAAATTCTAAATGGTTTTCTTAGAAGGATTTAGAAGAAATTCTAAATGGTTTTCTTAGAAGGATTTAGAAGAAATTCTAAATGGTTTTCTTAGAAGGATTTAGAAGAAATTCTAAATGGTTTTCTTAGAAGGATTTAGAAGAAATTCTAAATGGTTTTCTTAGAAGGATTTAGAAGAAATTCTAAATGGTTTTCTTAGAAGGATTTAGAAGAAAGCTTTAATAAGCCTTTGAACACTGAAGTGTTTTGCTCTGAAATCCAAACCATATGATTTGAAGTATATGACGCCTCTTTGTAACAGATGCTTCAATATGCACTAGACAGTAAATAATTAAAAAAAAGCTGAAGTTCAAGCAAAATGATGTAGTGTATGATATTCATGTTAAGGGATGTCACTTGATTATGATCGCATCAACAGTCACTTACGCATGTTTAGAAAGAAATGTCCTAAAAATAAAGAGTCGATTATTTTAAAATGATTTCATTTTTTATTTTACACTTCAACCTAACATTATTTTTTTTTTTTCACTATTTCAGGTAAGTTGCAGTTTAAAATGAAAACAAAAACGTGAAATTTTCGTGTATAGTAAGTCATTCTTTGCTCATCAAAGCTTTTTATTAACAATGATAGCTTGTCCATGTCATATACCACAAGCTATGCTAGCTTCCTATAATGCTATGCATTGAGAAGATACATATCTCCAGTCATTTACATTTGGATATTGGCAAAGGTTGAGATGGACGATCAGATTTTCAGCCCCTTTTTCCCATGTCAGTGAAGCAGGTCTGAGGAACTGACATGGAAAAAAGCGTATAGTGATTTGTATGTGAAAAATAAACTGACGCCCTGTGGGCTACAGGTTGTACATGTTGAAGATCCCTGCACAATTGGAAATTTCAAAATGAGTAAACTTATGTCCTGGCACAATCTCCCCCAGTGCACACTGCCTGTCATTGCTTGTCTTCATTTGTTCATTAGGTAGGAAGTAAAACTCCATTTCTTTCATTTCAATTTCTTACCCCAGTAAATGGATAATCTGAAGTAAATCAATGGCAATGACAGTGATTTTATCCTTTGACCTTTGTCCTCTCTGATCTGTCTCATACGACCTTTGACATCTGACCTTGACCTTAACCAAACAAAATATAATTTTCTTATTGATGCCTTGTAAAAGTATATTCCCCAAGATAGAGTATAAGTTTTTACGGGGGTAATCCGTGTGTGGGAAAAGATAAAAGCTGAGAGATGTATCACCTTTTCTTAATCCTGTTGATGTGAAATTAGGAAAACTTTTTTGGGTTCTGATTTATTTTTAAAACATAAAATCTTGTTTTTTTGACATATGTCCAAAATGATTAAAGAGTTGGCAGATAATGTAAAAGATTTAAAAAGCGAGAGTAAAAAAAACAACATTACTATCTTAAGCTTGAAAAATGTGTGTGAAGCCTCTGGCCCTGTACTCAGATGAAAAATCTTATCCTTTCTCTCCCTGAGGCATGTATGTCGGAAACTATTTTAAGGGGTTGTTTTCGTTTCCTTATTCGTGAAATAATTCAGGAAATTATCGTGAGATTTTTAAACCAACTGACTGAGGTTGCAAAAGAACTTAAACACGATAAAAGTTAAAAAATGGTGTATTCTTAGGAATGTTTTAGTCTATTTTTAAAAAAAATTAAAAGCAAATTTTGTACATCACAAATTTAATTGGGATTTCCTAAGTTCAGAAATCAGATGGTTGTGAAAAACAATGTAGATTCTTTATGATTAATTATGGTCAATTATCTATATGGGATTGCCCCTTAACTTGACTTATTTGAAATTCGAAGACGTTATCATTATAAAGGCACTGAATGTCAGTGAGAAGCTGGAATAAATGAATATACAGACTAAAAGTAAAGCATAACATGCCTTTTGTTTACAATTTCAAAAAGGCTGAAAAGTTGCCCACTCTGTCAATTCGAGTACCGGTACTCAAATATAGTGACAGCATCTTTTTTTTTCCAATGTTTTTCCCCATGGGCTAATGTGAGACAGGACCATGTCCTTTGTATTGGACCTAATTCTGACCCATGTAAAATAAAGAGTCTATGTTTGTATTAAGTTAATTAGACAGCCATTCCTTGTGATAAATAAAGATTATATTATTTATATTATTATATTGTAAAATGAATTTTGGAAGGAGTGTCAATTACAATATTCATAATTTCGTCTGGCTAGAAGAAAGCCAGGGCTGATCACGATTTCAAATTATTTACAACCTTGTAATCTGATTTGTTGTATTATTATCTCACCCATTTACTTATTCTTGACTTCTTAAATCTTTGAAGCCATGTGGTTGGTATTAGACTATTGCCCATGTAAAATAAAGGTTTGATGGATCAAGGGCTGAATGTTAGAGGCTTGCTTGTGTATTGACCTAATTCTGACCATGAAAATAAGGTTATGTTTGTCTCTATGGCTGAATGTTAGACAGGACCATGTCCTTGTGTATTGGGCCTAATTCTGACCCATGTAAAATAAGAGTTTCCCATGGTTATCTATTGTGATTTTGTCAATAAAAAGAGAAGGGTTGGTGTAGTGAGTAATTTCCAGTTTAGGGTTTAATCCATAGGTTGTCTGATATGGCTTGAATTTAAAAAGGACCAGGGTTGTGGTTCAGGATTGACTTGCAAGTTTAGGGTTTATCCACATAGTTATTATATGTATTTGTCCTAATTATAAAAAGAGAAGGATGGGGTAATTAATTTCATGATCAGTTTCTTCCCTAGAGAAGGTCACAGGCTGTGCGTATTTAAAAATGTTGCAGTTGCCGTTATGTTAATTTGCCGGTTAGGATTTAATCCCACATAGGTTTTATTATTAGCTGTTTCTATAAAACTGAAGAGGTGGTGGTCAGATAGTTGTTCCTTAGGGGTTTCAGAAAGGAATCAAGGGTTTTGTTAGTTAAAAACGCAAATTTGAAGGCCAGGGTTCAATCCAAGAAGAAGGGTTGGTGGTTCAGTGAGTTAGATGCTTGCCAGGTTTAGGGTTTAATCCCAGCATAGGTTGATCTGATATGTAGCTTTTGTCCTTATTATAAAAAAGGAAGAAGGGTTGGTGGTTCAGTGAGTTAGATGCTTGCCAGGTTTAGGGTTTAATCCCAGCATAGGTTGATCTGATATGTAGCTTTTGTCCTAATTATAAAAAAGGAAGAAGGGTTGGTGGTTCAGTGAGTTAGATGCTTGCCAGGTTTAGGGTTTAATCCCAGCATAGGTTGATCTGATATGTAGCTTTTGTCCTAATTATAAAAAAGGAAGAAGGGTTGGTGGTTCAGTCAGATGCTTGATAACAACCTAAAGATCCAGGGTTTAATCCTGGCATAGATTGAGATAATACCTTACCTGGTTTGGTTTTTGTCATGAGCTTTGAACTGTAGCTTTTGTCCTTATTTTAGAGAAGGAAGCAGGGTGGCTCAGTGATTAGATGCTTGCTCGCTAACTTGAAGGCCCAGGATTCAATCCTGGCAAAGGTCAAGATATCTAGTCAGTTAGAACAGAAGCCGAGAATGCTGCAGATCAAGTTGGAAATCCAAATCCACACCTTCTTGAGAGATGTAATCACTTTAAATCCACGCCTAAGGTTTCCTATTGGTACAAATCAATAGGTGATCCATCCAAAACGTCCATTTAGTGACTTCCTGGAATTACGACTTTGGAACACACGAAGGAATGCCAGCTTTTGTAAAACCTGGAAGACAACAAACCAGGATATACCATCAGATGCCTTAAAACAGATTTAGTTTTATATAAGCGATAAAGGGTGGCTTGTTAAAGGTGTGAAAATAGACTAGTTACAGCATAAAAAAATAATTAAATAACTCCCCAAAGATTCCAGATCAGGCAGGAACATCAATAACCAACCGAGTGTCTGTTTTAAAACATTCTATCCGTTTTTCATCCGAAAACATCTGATTATTTTTTTATATATTTATTCTACCATGCATGAAAGTGAAAGTAGTTTAAAATTTGTATGAATTGCAAACAAACCTGACGTCGGATTTTATTTTTTAAAAGTGATACGCACAGTTGAAATTTACATCTCAAAGCTGGTAAAACAAATGTAGAGATATGGAGATTGAAAAATTATTATTATTCTACGAGAATCTCCTTTAAGTTCCAATGTAATGCCCATATAAAGACTTTCAGGCCATTAATTCCGCAATTTACAGGAATTAAATTCCTTTTATTGGCACCGAACTCTTCTATTATTCCATATCAGCCTGGAAAACTGGTGTCCTGAAAGGGACTTGACTTCCTTTCCTTCTTAAATCACTAATCATTTGACTTTTTCGTCCATTCAAATCCTTGTTTACGGCTTTTTTCCATTATACACAATGCGAACGAGTAATTTGTTCAATTCTTTGGTCGTTAAATTCAGATAAGTTAAGAAAACAAATGCAGTTTCTAGTGGGAATTAATTCTTTAATGGTATTTCAATGGATAAAATAGTCTGAACTTAAATTGATCAATCTTATCTAGATACACTATAAAGACTTTCACATTATCTTTAACTGCAAGATTTAATTGTAGATGAACTAGACATCAAATTTACATTCTGATAAGTATTATTGATAATTTATATAAGCTTAAGATGGCTGAAATTAAACTCTTTCGATTAGACAGTAAAGAAATTTAAAAGAAAGAGACAAATATATTTTTTAGGTATAATTCTTGGCATTGATCTTTCCCGAATTATCCGTACCCATTTACAGCTGGGTGAACTGGAATTATGAGTGAAGATGACTTATTCAAGGTCGTCAGACTTTCACACTCCGATCGAGATAGATCTTTGCTATAGAACCAACACTCTTGAACCTCAGAATCATAGTTTACTGAAGCCTTTTCACTACAACTGTCATAAATTCTCCCATTTAGAATTGAGAGATTACTATGAATGATGGTGTTGTTTGTTTCGGTTTGTATTGTTGCTTGTTTCGGTTTGTGTTGTTGCTTGTCTTGTTTCAGTTTGTGTTGTTGCTTGTTTCAGTTTGTGTTGTTGCTTGTTTCAGTTTGTGTTGTTGCTTGTCTGGTTTCAGTTTGTGTTGTTGCTTGTTTCAGTTTGTGTTGTTGCTTGTTTCAGTTTGTGTTGTTGCTTGTTTCAGTTTGTGTTGTTGCTTGTTTCAGTTTGTGTTGTTGCTTGTTTCAGTCTTTGTTGTTGCTTGTTTCAGTTTGTGTTGTTGCTTGTTTCAGTTTGTGTTGTTGCTTGTTTCAGTTTGTGTTGTTGCGTGTTTCAGTTTGTGTTGTTGCTTGTTTCAGTTTGTGTTGTATCGTGTTTCAGTTTGTTTTGTTGCTGCTTCAGTTCAGTTTGTGTTGTGTGTTGTTGCTTGCTCCAGATTCTGTTTTCAGTCCAAATGACTATACTAGAGTTTCTGATAACCGACATCTTCAGAAAATGACATCAATGGCTTTTACAGATGTCAATATTTCCCCTCCTGTCACCTCACTTCTGGATTATTGTCACTTTCAGGTGCTATATTGTGACATAATCTAGCTTTAAGTGCTTCCTCATTTTTTCTATTTTTTTGGACGTGTAACGCTTGTCTCTTGAAGTGTGTCATATTATGCTCCTTTTTTATGACATACTCGCGATTTTGTCACTTCCTCAATTTTTAATGGCATCAGTTTGTTTTCAGTATGATAAAATAGGGAGTATGACTTTTTCACATGTTTCCCTTGATCTTCAAAGAATGACTTATTCTGTTCTTTTATGACATAATCAGTTGTATTGAATGAACGTTCTGGAGTGTATTAGTCAGCCACGGTGGCTTAGTGAGTTAGAAGGTCCAGGGTTCAATACTTACTGAAAATTTCCTCATTGAACAGTGCATGGCATTGCTTGTCTTCATTAGCCCATAAGGTGCAGAATAGTAGGATTCAAAACTTGATTCATTTATGAATTAAGCGTGGATCTCATTAGCATTTTTGGAGTGTAAACGTAATAGATCACACCACAAACTGAATAAATGACAAAGTGATCCAATAATGCTAAAGAGACAAACGTTTAATTCTTATATTTATATTTTTGATACTTTTATAAACACAAATTCTCTGATTTACATGAAATTGACACAAATCTTAGATTGGGTTTTTGTTGAACCTTGACTACGTCATAGCATCACGTGACAAATTACAGTTTAGCGAAGAATCAACGCCCGTTTGCTCAACTTGTTCTTTGAAAGATGTGATAATACAAATGTAAATATTTTCACATTAATGATGTGATAAATTTGTACTACTTATCACTTATATCTTCAAAATCACAAAAATTTACCCCATTTTATCATTTAGGTTTAATGGAGGTTCTAAAAAATGATTAGCTTTTCAATACCATTGTATTTTCTCTTTCAGTAGTCCTGTTTACTAGGAATCGATTCTGTTTAATTGGGTTTTTATTTCATTATATCTAATCAAATGACTGGACGGTCTAGACTAATGAGCATTTTGTGGTTTCCGAGTAAATGAACTTCTGTCAGATTTCTCTCCTTACTCACTTTATTTCACTTTTGGGTCGCTATTTATCAACAGTTAAATTTGGTTTAGAATTTTGTATTATTTCGCTCACTGATTCTCATCTGAGGTCTTTGATATCACTGTCCTTCACATCAGGATCTTGTAAATGCTGTTGTTTGATCGGCGGATTTGACTTTTGGTCGTGATTTATCAATCATCTAAATAGATTTTGAATTTGAGAAATCCTGCTGCTGCAATTAAGTTTGGAAAGTATCATGCCCTCCTTTGTCTTACTTAATCGGTCACAAAAGGTGAAGGGAAAATCTTGTCCAATTACTGTCTAAAGATGTTTATATTTTAGTTTTTATGCACCCCCCACCCTTCCTTAATAAAACCACAAACAAGACATGACTGTGTCATCCACCTGTTACCGGCATTCAATATCAAAAGCAATGAATCTTACTCAAAGAAAAGAACAGACAGACTGCGCCAAACAGCACATATGCTGTCCAACCCTGTAAATAAAATCGTATTTTGTATTCACTATCAAAAAGCAATGAATCTGATTAAAATTCAAATAAAAAACGGACAAACAGACTGCCCCAAACAGCACATATGCCGTCCATACCTGTAAATAAAATCGTATTTTGTATTCACTATCAAAAAAGCAATGAATCTGATTAAAATTCAAATAAAAAAGAAAAAGACTGCCCAAAACAGCACATATGTCGTCCATACCTGTAAATAAAATCGTATTTTGTATTCACTATCAAAAAAGCAATGAATCTGATTAAAGGTTCGAAATAAAAACCAGAAGTCAGCTTTTTACTGATATTGAATAGAGCAAGACTATCAATTTTCTCAACCTATTCTTCTACTTTCATTTTCTACTTTTCCATGTGAAAGGAAAAATGATAACGATTTTCTATAGAGTTAAGTTAAATATTATAGGGTGAAATTTGTACGTTAAAGAGAGGTCAATATTAGCTCTAGAAAATTACTTGGAATATATTTCAGATAATTTCTCATAATTTTGATGGTGAAATGGGATAGGATGTAGTATTTTGTTAAAGGGAATGAAAAGACTAATTCCTGTTTTTCTTGTAAAAGTCTGAAAGTAGTTCTATATTTATTAGTTCCTTGAATTTTTATATCTACTAAAGCGAAAGTAGATGATTGTATCTGTTGTATCATTGTTAAAGAGAATGAATAGAATAGTCAAAAAAAAACCTATAGTGGCTCTAAATTTTTTTGTTCCCTGAAGTTTTATTCACAATTAAACAATCAGAACAACCAAACGAAATCTGAAATCCAAAAAAAAAAACATTTTGAAGAAACAAAGGTAGCTGCTGATGAACTTTAAGTTGAAGTATTTCATGATGAACAGTGTGATCATTCCAAATTATTTTTGAAAAGATTTAAATACAGTGAAGAATGAATCCAAACCAGACATGGTTTGACTTAAGAGTTTGAAATCTCAAACTTTTACAATGGATTGATGAACAGAGGTCAGTTATTTCTGCTTGGAGTAATTAAATATTCAGATGCAGAAGACTGTAACTAAAGTGTTTTGGATCATCAGTATTGAATGAAATATAGCATTTCCTTCTAAAAAATATGAAATAGGAATATCAAAAGATTGTGATGACCTTCAGGAACTTGTAATTTGATGCCTGGAACCTCCGAGTTCCAGCAATTGAATTAGAAGAAATCCATATTGTATTTGAAGCAGTTGGTTATGAATGGGGTTGAATTGAAGCTTGGCATTATGGGACACCAATTGAGACACGATTAAATCCTCAATGATGAAAGGACCACAGAATTGAATCATCATAGTAACAAGATTGTTTATAAATGGGTGTAATTTCTAAAGAAAATGGTGGACAAAGCTTGACCCCAGGTCAGCGTTAAGTGAGTGACCATCAGGATAATGAGGTCTGTTCGATTCAGCCGCAGATTATTTTGATCTCATCATGTCGTTAACAGATTATTCTCTCCTTGTTTATAATTTTCATCAGAACTGCTAGAAAGTTTGTGTGTGTTGATACACTGTAGAGATTCTGTCTTTTCTTACATTGGTGCTGTTGTCAAGTTTGTATGTTGTTTAGTTTGTGCTATTGTCAAGTACTGTTGTTAATTTTGTACTTTTGTCAAGTTTGTATTACTGCCATGTTTGTGCTTTTGTTAAGTTTGTGCTTTTCTCCGGTTTGTATTACTGTCAAGTTTTACTGTTATCCATTTTGTGCTGTTGTCAAGTTTTTACTGTTATCCATTTTGTGCTGTTCTTAAGTTTGTGCTGTTATCCATTTTGTGCTGTTCTTAAGTTTGTGCTGTTATCCATTTTGTGCTGTTGTCAAGTTTGTACTGTTATCCATTTTGTGCTGTTGTCAAGTTTTTGATTTTGTATGTTGTTTAGTTTGTGCTATTGTCAAATTCTGTTCTTAATTTTGTGCTGTTGTCAAGTTTGTATTACTGCCATGTTTGTTGCGTGCTGTTAAGTTTGTGCTTTTCTTAAGTTTTTTGTTATTTTTTTTCTGTTCTCAAGTTTGTATTACTGTAAATGTTTGTGCTGTTAATCCTTTTTAGTGTGTTCTTAAGGTTTGTTCTGTTGTCCATGTTTGTATTACTGTCAATTTTAAGCTGTTGTCAAGTTTGTGCTATTCTTAATTTGTGCTGTAGCCAAGGAGTCCAGTTTGTGCTGTTGTCTAATTTGTGCTGTAGCCAAGGAGTCCAGTTTGTGCTGTTGTCTAATTTGTGCTGTAGCCAAGGAGTCCAGTTTGTGCTGTTGTCTAATTTGTGCTGTTGTCAAGGAGTCCAGTTTGTGCTGTTGTCTAATTTGTGCTGTAGCCAAGGAGTCCAGTTTGTGCTGTTTTTGTTAAGTTTGTATTTTGTGCTGTTGTATTGTTTTAAATGTTTTACTGTTTGCAAATTATTTGCTGTAGTTATTTTGTCAAGTTTGTTTGTTTAAGTTTATGCTTTTATCATTTGCTTTCGTTAATTAATTTTGTACTGTTGTCTGATTTCTTATTTGTCAAGTGTTTGTAAGTGTTTTAAGTTGTTAAAACTTTGATGTTTTAAAACCATTTTTACATGCATTTAACGCTTTCAACGAAACTTTCTTAATACAACCTTTGATATATATCGATCCAGCATTATTGTTTTCTCACATTGATTGTCTGAATTAGTTACAAGAAAACACGAGAGTTGCGGTACTTGATGACAGTACTTGACGATGTTCAGTATTTCAAATGTCCACGCACTTAAAAACCTTTTCATTACCAATATATACACTTTTATAGATTCTTCTCGGAAATAACTTGTATAACTTTTAAGTTTTTGTCTTATTAACCCTCTTGACATTAACAGCCACTCTTCCCACAACATGATTACGCATACATTACTCGAGCAGCTATGAAGGGACTTAACTCTTTCAAAACATACCACTGCTTTCACTGGGCCATTTGATGTTTTGGTGTAAAATCAAAGTGGCTGAGTTCAACCCTTGTGGTAATATACTTTTAGCAGCTATGAAGGTTCTGTGGTGTACAACCAAAGTGCTCCAGAGAATTGGCTTAACCCTTTCAACACAACCATGGTATATAGCACAGCTTTGGTAAGTGATTCTTTTAACCGCTATGGTACCAAAGCTCCAGAGAATTGGTTTAACCCTTTCAACACAACCATGTTGTATTATACCTGCACAGCTGGTTAAGTGACTTTACCCTTTTAATACCAGCTACTGATGTACGGGCCAAAGCTGCCTAAGAATTGGTTTAACCCTTTAACCTGAGGATTCTTTAACCCTTTTGACATAAGTAGTCTCTGTACTGGCCATATGATATACTGGTGTACAAAAAAGTACTGAAGTTAACCCTTTCAACACGAGAAATCTCTGTACTAGATATAAGTGGTCATTAAATATAGTGTTGATTTTTTGACTCATTTACTCTTTCACATTAGAATCAGCTCTACCAGACACATTATTATGTGTTATTATATTGGCGTAGTTTATCCATAATAGTATTGGTTATTAAGTCTAATTCTAAATATCATTTAAATATTATTCATTGTTATTTTTTAAGTCATTAAATTTAGAAATATTCTTGTCAAAATCTGATACATAATTTCTGTAGAGTGTTAAAATTTCTAAGTGTATAAAAATACAAAAAAAAATTTAATGCAGTTGAAAACTGTAATTTATAAGCTTATTACGTTTCAATTTACCTATAAATGCTGTCGTAATTTCGTTTCAATGACAAAATCAAGTTAACAAATTCAACAACAGAGAAATTTGGTTTCCAGGGAAATGAAATGCTGTTAGAGATGGACAAAAACATTTCAATAAATGATATTCTAGAATTCCCAATTTTGTTATCAAAATTCTGCAGTTTAAGGAATGTATAGAGGTTAAGTTGTTATGTGCATCAGAAAAAGAAACAAACAACTATATTTTACAAGGATAACATGGATTTTAAATGGGTTCACAGTAAAGGATCCTTTCTACCAGCTGGTTCTTGACCAAACCTCTTGGCAATGATTTTACAAGAACAACAAGTTTGGTTCACAGTTAAGGATCCTGTCTACCAGCTAGTCCTTTACCAAACTTCTTGGTATTGATCTTTCCCAGATTATCTGTACCCAAAAACAGCTGGGTAGACTGGAATTATGTGTGAAGATTTTCACATGCACGCTGATCGAGATGGAACCTACAGCAATAATTGGCTTTCTGTAACCAAGCTGATGAGGTTAGTCATGTAAATAAGAACCAACAATGTAACCGACTGTACTATTAAACATGACAATGATAGCGTCAATTTGCATCAGTCCTATTTTTAGTCAGCCATCAATGTCTTGCAATTCCACTTAAACTGTGTCTACAATTACAAATAGCTTACTGAAAAGTGTTGGCTTATATCATTATGTCAGGCAAGCTACCCTTTTTTACCTTCAATATGAAAACTCTCTAATTATCTCCAGCTCAATGTAACAAAAGGGTCTGCTTTATCGTGATAATTTCTAAAATTATCTTTTTGATTTCGCTTCAACTATTATGATCCGATGTGTGATATAGAAATCAATAAAAACGTTCGTACAACCAAGATAGTGTTGATTGTTCGTTAATTTTTTAATTAATCAAGCTTAAAGGCACGAACACCAGTACTTGAACACTTTTAATTGTTTTGTGTTGAGGGTCAAAATAATTCTTCAGAGTTAAAGATACCATGTTGTGAGTTGGGGAGAAAATTTTCAAATTTTCTGGAGAATGTTGAAGATTGAAACATACTTTAGATTCAAAAATAATATGTATGAGGTCTTAACAAAAGTGGGAGCTATGGTGGCTCCAACCTGAGGGTCCAGGGTTCAATTCCAGTGTGTTATAGTCTGTGCAGGTTAAAGATCCCTTAAGGATGGAAATTGCAAAAAGAATAGGTTAATGCTGCTGTCCTGGTTACATTTCCATCATTGCACACTGCATGGCGTTGATTGACTTCATTAGCTCATTAGGTGCAGAAGTAGGGCGTAAAACTCTATTTCATTTTAAGAGAAAGTCTCAAAAAAAGAAGACTTAGTTTAAGTGTATTTGCAAAGGTGTCTGACCCAAAATTGAAATGGTGTAGTGCCATAGCACATACCATTAGTGTCCCTAATGCACTTAAAAAAATCGAAAATCTCTTTTACAGTCCCTTTACAAACAAATCTACGAAATCAGCTTGGAGGCATTAGGTTCAAATTCTGTAAAAACAAGGAAAGAATGATATTGAATAAAAGGCTTGTTATACCATAAAACGAAATTGATGATGAAGAGCGTAAGAATTTCAACGTTCTCTCTTTGTGTGAAGTTAAAACAACAAAGAAAAATATTGTCAAAACAAATCAGCAGAAGACCAGAAATGGAAATTGGCAAAAAAATGAATGGCAAGTTGACAATATTACGGTCAAATGCACAACAAAGGCATATCAACCACAAATCTGTGTCTCTCGGTGCGATTGTACGACAAAAAATTTATCAGTGGAAAACAGACAACTTAAAATAATCTGCGGAAAAAAATACTTCCAAACAACTTGATCAAAAGTAATATGATATCAACAACATGCAACCATCACATCGATATCAAAATCATTTCAGCGTTTCATTAAATCACGTCAAAACCATAAACTCAAAGTCAATCTCATCACTGTCTCAATCAATCCAGACAATTACTTGTATAGTCTAGAATATCCAGTCATCTATCATGTTGGACGCGATAAAACCGTCATAAGTTCAATGAATACTTTATAGACCAACGAGAACATTTAATGATGGTTTCTAATTCGCTGGAGCGAAAATTTATAAACGATCGGGCAAAAACAATCACTAGGTGAACGGTGTTTAATGTGAACTGTCTGTGATTGATGAGACTTTGATTTGATTGGTCGGTAATAAAGCGAGGCAGACGTGTGTTCGACAGAGATACTATTGTTACAAATAGTTCCATTTAAAACTGTTTTCAAGTACTCAGGACATTTCTGATTGTCATTGTGTAAGTTGTTATCTAAACAAGTACAGCAACATAATTTTTTAAATGATGAAACTTCTTTGTTTGCTACACTACTGAAAAGAACGTAAGAAAACAGAAAACCATTTCCTTACAAGCATAACAACTTTGGGCAGGAGAAAACCAGTAGGTCTTGGCCAAATAGTTTGGTTTTAACTTTTCCCTGCTTCTCCGTACCCATTTACATCTAGGTTGACAGAAAAAAATGAAGAAAGATGACTTATTCAAAGTCACAGGACTTTCACATGCTGACCGATATCAGAACCCATGTTTACCATTTTTATGGCGTAACCAAGCAAATGATGTCACTCCAACACTGTACAAAATGACAATCAAGAATATCCTAAACAGTTTTAAGTGGAGGTATATGAAACAATAGAATCTGTTTCGAACACACGTCTGCTTGTACTTCCTTGTTCTGCCAACACTATCGGTCCACGATTCCTTTGAATAAAAGTTCAGAAAGAGGCAATTAAAATAAAATGTAGCCAGTCAGGGCATTACGACATTTACCAATGTTGAAATCTGAGGGATTGCGGTCACCTTATTTTGTGATGTTTCTGGTATTTTTATTGATTACTTCCCCTTGTCAAGTAAAATAATTAATTTGAATATGACAAAATCGATGACTGTTTCTCGGGAACAATTTATATTTGTCATATTCTCAGCTGAAACGTTAGTGTAAAAGATCTATCTTGGTTTTCTATCTTGGGGTACCATACTTGAATCCCTTGGGTACCTACTAGCTAATGACCCCTGGGGTACAAAAAAATACCTAAGAGAATTCCTCTAAAGGAGAATGACATTTTGAAGAGGAGAGCATAATAAGAAACAGAGAGTCAATATTATGGTATAAGTCACTTCTTTAATAACAAAGTACATAACTCACTTCTTTAATAACAAGGTACATAACACACTTCTTTAATAACAAGGTACATAACACACTTCTTTAATAACAAGGTACATAACACACTTCTTTAATAACAAGGTACATAACACACTTCTTTAATAACAAGGTACATAACACACTTCTTTAATAACAAAGTACATAACACACTTCTTTATAATTTTTAAAAAGGTACATAACACACTTCTTTAATAACAAGGTACATAACACACTTCTTTAATAACAAGGTACATAACATTTCAACACAATTTATAGGTGTTGTCAACAAGGAACACAAAGGCAGTTACTATCATTTTCATCTGAGGACTAAACTGTGTTGAAATGTTATGCATTTTGCAATTAACTTTTATAAAAAGTTGAGTTTTTTATCACAAGGTAATAACCTTGTTATTAATTGTTTTACTTCTTTTAAGAAGTGTTACTCTTGTATTAAATGTATGTACTTGTTATTAAAGAAGTGATGTACCTTGTTATTAAAGAAGTGTGTTATGTACCTTGTTATTAAAGAAGTGTGTTATGTACCTTGTTATTAAAGAAGTGTGTTATGTACCTTGTTATTAAAGAAGTGTGTTATGTACTTGGTTATTAAAGAAGTGATGTACTTTGTTATTAAAGAAGTGAGTTATGTACCTTGTTATTAAAGAAGTGTGTTATGTACCTTGTTATTAAAGAAGTGAGTTATGCCATAATATTGACTTTGTGTTTCTTGTTATGAAATAAATGCTGAAAAAATGAGGTTTAAATTTGATATATTGTCATTCTCTCTCTAACTGTAATGTACATTGGAATCTGAAGTATTGATAGTAAAGTATGATTGAATTACTATATACTAGTATACAAGTATACCAAACAGACAGTTATTGTATAAAATTCATAGCGTCTGCTGATGATGGGATAATTCGGTATATTTTACCGCCAAAAATACTATATATGGTAATATAAGATAACTACTCACAAAACTTTACAAACCCACGTCATAAATCATTAAATTTTGTGTCATAACTTTGATACGGTACATCTGCTTAGAAATTTACTGTTTTAATATGAAGCGATCGTTAACTTGTCATTTTCTAACGAACCAGATATTGTAAATAAACTTTAACGTATGTCTTTCAAAATATGTCCCTGAAATGTAAACAAATTCACGGCCGTGCTAGACTGGTTAATCAGGCCTACAGTCACTCTCTCTCAAACAAGACTAATCCTAACTTGCAAATATAACCAAAATATATTCAGTTTGACATTTTTGCAACTACGCCTTAATCAACATTTTTCAGACATGACTGGTAAATAAAGTCAATCAACAATATTGGTCTACTTAACTCATTCAAAAGTGCTTGACCTTGAGGAAATACAATCAGAGAGTCTTGCACAACCATGTTCGTCTGACATGACTGGTAAATAAAGCCAATCAAAAACCCTGTTTACTTAACTAATTCGAAAGTACTTGGCCTTGAGTAAATACAACCAGTGTGAGTCTGGTACAACCATGCTTGTCTGACATGACTGGTTAATAAAGCCAATCAACAACCCCTGGTCTACTTAGCTAATTCTATGCTTTGAGTAATAAAACCAGTGAGTGAGTCTTGCACAACCATGCTCGTCTGACATGACTGGTAAATAAAGTGAATCAACAACCCTGATCTACTTAATTAATTCGAATCTACTGGAGTAGATCTGTCAACACTGATTAAAGTATTACTCTCGGACTAAAACATTGTCTCAAGGGGAAACAACTGGGTTATCTTCCCCGTTGGAGCAGTATTTGTTAATGGATGCCACGTGGCTCTTTATAGATTTGTCGTCTGTTGGTTTTAATTTTCATGTCTTGTGCTTGGTTTCGGTAATTTACTTTGAAATGTCAAAGCAACATTTTGTCATCACCTTCTCTTGGGAATTTTTTTATGTTTTAACGTCATAAATCTTGCGTTAAATCATTAGTCAATCAGCTTGATGGGTCGTCGTAAATTGAAGTTATTGACTTGTTCTATGTGATAGCCCTAGTTAGAGTTTTAGGTAGGGGGGGGGGGGGTGGGTTGGGCGTGGGTGTGTCTTCCCCTACCTACAGAAAATCAGTTTCTACTCCCAATTTTACCTTCACTTTATTTCTAAGAAAATTGAAATTTGATCCAACATATGTCTTAGAATGATCCAAATCTGATCTATTTCTCAAAAATTTTCAGGGATAAAACCCAAGGGGTAGGATTTCCCTTATGGCCATACAGGGCTTCCATTTTGGGAATCTTGTCCTCACTTCCCTCCCTCCCTATCTATCAGTCTGCCCACTAATCAACCCCTGAGTTCCTAGAGGTTGGCTCCGCCTGTTGAGGTTCAAGATGGCCTTAGAGTGTTTAGGCAGGATGACTTATGAGAGTAATATTCAAATTTGGTCTGGATTTTTTAAAAGCATTGTTTTTCCGTGCCATTAGGGAGGGAGGTTGCAAGATTGATTCAGTCTGCACTAAGATTCATTGTGGCATAATTCCAACATCCCTCGCGGGTTTGAAATTGACTGAGACTGAGTAAGTACTGCTTCTTACTTAGTTAACCTTATTACACACTGCATGTTGGTTGTAAGCTTCATCACTCGAGCAGAAAAGTTTGAAATTAGAAAGAACAGGTTCATGAAGATGTTCTTAGAAAGTGGCCATTATTGCACACTTCGTGTTGCTCACAATTCAATAAGTAAGACAAGCTTTAGCTTCTACATCAACAGAACCATTTTGTTTTTTAGCTGCATGGTTACGAACCACGGTGGCTCAGTGAGTTAGGTGCTTGCTCACTAACCTGAGGATCCAGGGTTCAATCCATGCCCTGATCAAGATGAACTTTGGGGTTTTTTTTCTTTCAAATCCAAGATTTTAAGTAATACAGTAATCTGATTGGACAATAAATCAAAATTTAAAATAGATATTAATAATTGACCAATCAGATGACTGGTACACTAAAAATCATCTTGAATTAAGTTTTGGAGAATAAGACCCCTGAAATGTTGGAGGAATAAATGGTTTATTTATTCTTTAAAGCCTCAAGTTTTTGAGTTTGTCTGTTAATGCTGCTGAAGGAAGGAAATGAGCCTGCAAAATTATCTGAAGACCAAATAAACTCATGACTAACAAATTCAAAAAAATCTCCTTTCCTTCGGCACAATTTATTTCCCACATGCTAATGGCGTTGATTGACAGTTAAGAGCTAGTGACATGGTTTATAGCTTGTCTCTTTAACGCCTCTCATAAAATGGTCATCAAGGAATCGGTCAGGCATCAAGAGAGAATAATTCCTGTTATTCCAGCTGATTGAAGCACTGAGAAAGGGTTAAATAAGCTGAGATGAAAGGCAGAAATTATTCAATAATAACTTGATACGATCTTTAAAGGGAGACAACCCAGAAATTTCAGTCCAAAAATCGCAATAAATAAATCAAAATACTGGGTTGGACAGTTCCCTCATTACACACTGCATGGCATTGCGTCTTCATTAGCCCATAAGGTGCAGAACAGTAGGAAGTAGAACGGCGTTTATTTTTTTTGTAACATTAACATGCATTTATGTGATTTCTTTATTTTAAAGTGCAACACCTTGAAGTGTGCAATGAAACGAAATTTGCAAGGACAGTTGACTAATTTTTTTAAAGTGCTCATCCTTGGTTTTTTGTCATATTTGAATGAATGCTTTTTCTATATTACTGTCTTCATCAGCCCATAAGGTGTAGAAGAGTAGGAAGTAAAACTCCATTCATTTCATTCTGTCTTCATCAGCCCATAAGGTGTAGAAGAGTAGGACGTAAAACTCCATTCATTTCATTCTGTCTTCATTAGCCCATTAGGTGTAGAAGAGTAGGACGTAAAACTTCATTCATTTCATTAGCCTATTAGGGTGCAGAAGAATAAGATGAAAAACTCCCATCATTTCATTTCATTTTGAGCCCCGTTCACCTGAATCAAGTACCTATCCCTATGCCAGGATTGAACCCTGGACCTTCAGATTAGCAAGCAAGCATCTAACTCACTGAGCCAACCTATGCCCTTGAAGGTCTTGTACGAAAACAAACATAGTTGTATTTTTTGTGATAGCAGACAATTCCCCTTTAAAATGATAATAGAGATTTCAGACTGTTTTATTATAACCCAATGCCATTATTACATCAAACTTACTGTCATCAAATTTCCATTAAAAGTACATGACCAAAATGATTTTCTGTTGAAGTACCATTTACTGGAGAATAAGTACTCATATTAAACTGTTTTTTTGTTAATAGTACCAGAATAATGACTTCGATTCAAGACCATTTTCAAACATCATTTTTGTTCAAGTTCCTTCCTTCAAATTGGAAGTAGCATTGTCATTGTTCCATCACATAAAACAGGGGAAGTAATCTAGGATTATAAGTCATGAATTTTAATCATTTGTATAGAGGAAAAGCTTCCTTTAATGATTTATGACTTATCCCATCTTAATACTTCAAGAATGACCCCCATTGTCCAATCACATACTACAAGGGAAGTAATTTAGAGGACAACCTTCCTTTAAACCATGTTGCTATATGATTTATGACTTATCCCAGCTTAATACTTCAAGAATTACCCCCATTGTCCAATCACATACTACAAGGGAAGTAATTTAGAGGACAACCTTCCTTTAAACCATGTTGCTATATGATTTATGACTTATCCCAGCTTAATACTTCAAGAATTACCCCCATTGTCCAATCACATACTACAAGGGAAGTAATTTAGAGGTAAACCTTCCTTTAAACCATGTTGCTGTATGATTTATGACTTAATACTTCGAGAATTACCCCCCTTGTCCAATCACATACTACAAGGGAAGTAATTTAGAGGACAACCTTCCTTTAAACCATGTTGCTATATGATTTATGACTTATCCCAGCTTAATACTTCAAGAATGACCCCTTGTTACTACTAAAAAGGAAATAAGTTTTAAGACAATTTCTTTAAAATGGTATATGATTTAACTTATCTCAGCTAATACTTCAAGAATTACCCCCATTGTCCAATCACATACTACAAGGGAAGTAATTTAGAGGTAAACCTTCCTTTAAACCATTTGCTATATGATTTATGACTTATCCCAGCTTAATACTTCAAGAATTACCCCCCTTGTCCAATCACATACTATAAGGGAAGTAATTTAGAGGACAACCTTCCTTTAAACCATGTTGCTATATGATTTATGACTTATCCCAGCTTAATACTTCGAGAATTACCCCCATTGTCCAATCACATACTACAAGGGAAGTAATTTAGAGGACAACCTTCCTTTAAACCATGTTGCTATATGATTTATGACTTATCCCAGCGTAATACTTCAAGAATGAGAAGTTACTAGTAGAGATTAAGTTAAAATAATGGTAATAATGGTAAAAACCAGACAATAATTCTGTAACAATCTTACTATTTATCTGATAAACCAGGAATATTATAATATAGTCTATTTCATCAAAATCTTTTTATCTCTTTATCCAGTCAAGCGAAAATTATAGTCCATTTCATTTATATGTATTTATGGGTTATTTCCGTGTAAGAAAAGATGTGATTGGTTAGTTAGGTTGATTAGTTACATCGCGATTGGTTAATATTAAGTCGGTGGCTTTGTTCGTAGACAATCCTCATCCCATAAGCCTTTCTACCACTCAGTTTTGAGTTTTTTCTCTCAATGATAGGATTATTGCTATATTTATACCAGAATTCTAAAATTATATCTTAGATTATGTTGTGACTTCCTGTGGATTAATTATTAAGGGTGCTTTCTACTAGACAATCTAATGAAGCCTTTCATTGCACTAACTCGTCATGGATTTTTGATCTATATTTATAACCAAATATAAGAATCTATCTTTAAGACCCCTAATCTACAATTAATAACCACTGTATTATGAATGGAACCATTTTAATTTCTTAAATATTGGTCCTATAACCGTACTCCATCATTTAAAACTGATATCTATGAATAAAGGAAGCCATTTTAAACATCTGGCCTTAACCTACTGGATTTTATGAAAATGAGGTAACCCATTTATAACCTCATCTAAATAATGGTATAATGAAATAAGGTGACCCATCTTTAAACACCCCAATCTTACAATCTAATAATACTGGTATTTGATGAAAATAAGGTAACCCATCTTTAAACCTCTTGGCCTTTAAATATTGGTATTCAATGAAATAAGGTACCCATCTTTAAACACTCTGACCTTTAATACTGGTATTCGTTGAAAATAAGGTAACCCATCTTTAAATGCTCTGAACTGGTATAATACTGGTATTTTTATGAAAATAAGGTAACCCATCTTTAAACACCCCAATCTTAAAATACTGGTATTTGAGGAAAATAAGGTAACCCATCTTTAAACGCTCTGAACTGGTATAATACTGGTATTTGCTTGTCAAACCTAACAGACAAAACCATATAAAAACATTAATATAGAAAGCCCACAAGTCAAAGTCAGGTCAATTATAGACATTAAAATTTTATATTTACAACCTTTGAGTTGGTCATTTTTGATTAAAGCAATTTGGCCAAATGTCACAAGGTGGTAGTTAACGTTGTTTTTAAAATGTTAATGTCTTTATCAAGACAAACTATTATCATTAGACTGATTGAAGGGAATCAAATGATGGCCGAGGAGACCATTGACGGAGCTGCTGAAGAGATTTGACGCGAAAACAGTCATTGAAAATCTAATTAACTGTAATGTTTTGTATTCTAATCAGGATTTTACAATTACTCGAGAAATTGTCGATTAAATTTAATGATGTCCATTTTGGATTACAGATTAAAATTTCTATTATGTTTTTTTTATTTAATTCAGTGGGTTTGTGTTTAAAAAACCTAGAAATTGTACGTCTTCAATGTACAAACAGACTTGCTATGAAGAAACAGGTTCTACAGGTTTTGATTGGATTAAAATTATGTCGCGAAAAAAACTTTGTAGGTTCAGATTGTCGGGCTACGTGTAAAAAAAACTCGGAATTGTACCTCTTCCGCGCCATAGATTATATTTAGTAAAATGTTCTTCACGAACCAACTCTTTTGTGTAAGATAGCTTGAAACGAACTGCACCCCTATAGTTAGGGTTACTCCCCTTTGTTCTCACTTTACCTGTGCATCTCCGCGGGACGACATGTTGTATTTTGATAAATAAACAACTATGTATTATTTAGGCCTACCATCAATCCTGGTTATGAATTAAGTCCAGCTGGCTAAGATTCCCTATCATTACCATTCTACTGGGGCTGTGTACAAACAGAAGTCAAACAGACCGTCTGCTCGGTCCAGAAAAGGTAATTTTTACTGACAGACAAATTAGGTTTAATGACATTTTATGAAGTCGAGGTGTTGTCAAGGAAAGTGTGCAAATATGTTAAATTGGTCAGAAACTATCAAATTATTTGTCTGAAAGACCAATTTTAATTTGGGACTCGACAGAAAATTTGTGAAATTGCTTCATGGTTTATGTCAGTTCGCAAATTGCAGAGCAACGGAATTAAATTTAAATAGGTTTTGGGTTACACGGCAAATGAAGTTTATTTATAACATGAAATGAAACAGAAAATTGCGTGGACCAAATTTACATTTAAACGGTGTCAATTTCCAGTGTTAAATTTGACAGGTGAAGTGGAAATTTGACAGAATTCTGTTCAACTATGTTGTTTAATCCACTTGCCACTATTTTTTGCGGTGAAATTTATTGTATTTTGGACTACCAGTCTAGTAGTAATCTTGTTATTTGTCATTTCTTGTCCTTTTTTAGGGTATTTATTGAGAATTTTACGGCATTATGTAGATTACCTGACTTAACCTAATTAAGGTTTGTGTATATTATATTACCAAGTTGATAAACGGTTTAACGATAAATTACTGAAATTCTTGTCTCCATTGTTGGACAAGAAATTCAAATACAGGTTAAAAGGCTGATAACATCGTATTTTACAATGTCAAATTTACAACTAGAACTGTGAACAGCTACGAGCATGGCAGCGATCCATTATTCCATGGATTTCGGACCTTTTGAAACTTTTAAACTTTCAATTTCGATGATTTAAAGTTGAAATTTTTTTTTGACAGGTAATTAACAAGAAGTTTCGGGTATCTAATACAAACTCAACTTTGTACATACACTCCAGAAAGGTCAATGATATTGCATGATAAATATCAAAAATATTAATTACTTCTTGAATAATTCGATTTTGGCTAATTCACGAATCTAGATGACATTTAAGAGTAACTCTCCAATGGAGGGCAGCGTCGATATAATTGAATTATGGACTTTTAAAGATAGGTTCCCTAATGTATTTATAAAAATATAAAATAAGGCCTTGTAATACTCACAAATACATCTAACAAATACTTCAAAATAAAACGGGGCCTCGTGACACTGGCACACGCAACCATCAATTGTTAATTGTTGAAACATTGTGTATAATAAAACTAAGGAGTAGTATAACATATAAACTGATGATGACAATGTTATACTATACCATATAAACTGATGATGACAATGTAATACTATACCATATAACTGATGATGACAATGTAATACTATACCATATAAACTGATGATGACAATGTTATACTATACCATATAAACTGATGATGACAATGTAATACTATACCATATAAACTGATGATGACAATGTATACTATACCATATAAACTGATGATGACAATGTAATACTATACCATATAAACTGATGATGACAATGTAATACTATACCATATATAACTGATGATGACAATGTAATACTATACCATATAAACTGATGATGACAATGTAATACTATACCATATAAACTGATGATGACAATGTTATACTATACCATATAAACTGATGATGACAATGTAATACTATACCATATAAACTGATGATGACAATGTTATACTATACCATATAAACTGATGATGACAATGTTATACTATACCATATAAACTGATGATGACAATGTAATACTATACCATATAACTGATGATGACAATGTAATACTATACCATAATAACTGATGATGACAATGTTATACTATACCATATAAACTGATGATGACAATGTAATACTATACCATATAAACTGATGATGACAATGTTATACTATACCATATAAACTGATGATGACAATGTAATACTATACCATATAAACTGATGATGACAATGTAATACTATACCATATAAACTGATGATGACAATGTTATACTATACCATATAAACTGATGATGACAATGTTATACTATACCATATAGACTGATGATGACAATGTATACTATACCATATAACATGAACATGTAACTTAATTAATGATGATCAATGTAATACTATACCATATAAACTGATGATGACAATGTAATACTATACCATATAGACTGATGATGACAATGTAATACTATACCATATAAACTGATGATGAGTGCAAACATATTAAGATATGCCACTTCAAGTATAATTTTAACATGAACATTTAAACACTTAATTAATTTATCATTTGCACTTATGATGACAATGTAATACTATACCATATAAACTGATGATGAGTGCAAACATATTAAGATATGCCACTTCAAGTATAATTTTAACATGAACGTTTAAACACTTAATCTAATTTATCAATTGTGGCACTTCATTTAAAAAGTTTGTGTTTAAGATTTATTAAATAACTGCCCCCTGGTGAGTTTAAAAGTAATTAAATAAAATTCTAACATTCTTAAATTAACGAAAGTAAAAAATACCATTTTCTTAGCTGAAATATTTCAATTTAGAAATTCCTTACAATTAAAATATTTGTTTTCCATCAGCAGAGGTTCGTTAAATCTACTTGGCATGTTGGAAGGTCAATTACGATATTGAATTTATTTGTGTATATTACAGTGTTCTTTCTAATCAAGAGAATTTGAGGATGGGTTGTAGCAGAATGTGTTAGAGCGTCAGTTACATCAGGCTAATAGTGCTGGTGGGTTCTTATCTTGGTTGGTGTTATGGTGATATGAGAAAAGTATTCTCACAGGCCTAGGTCATAGAGCTAGAACTATATATTTCAAAGTGCTGTTAGTTCAGTAAGTAAATAGAAATAAACAAGATAATAATTTGGCGGTACCGACTTATAGTGATCATCTGAAAGAAATATCAACAAAATGTATATACAAAGTTCTCCTTACAATTCCCACTTAAAAAGAAAATATGTTTAATATAATTAATTATAAGAATGATGATAGGCCTGCAGTTCAATATCTAAACTATAATTGTTTTTATTTATTATAGTAAGGAGAAATAAATTGTGAGCAACAAACTAAATATAGTATAACACAATCCCAAATTGTTATCCTTGTAAAAATTCATGGTTGCTAAGGACATTATTATGGAGGCAAAGATTGATGCAAAGAGGTTTGACCAAAGACAACACAATCTTGAATTATTATCCTTGTAAATTATAGTTCTTTGGCAGACGGTCATGGTTGCTAAGGACATTATTTAGGACATTTTTATTAGTACAGATTGTAATGAAATTTTAAAAGCGGTTATCAATAACAATTTTGATTCTCAAAAGCTCTGTCGTGTCGGAAACGCCTCCTTAGTCATGAAAATTGAATATTCATTTATTATACTGCGTCTGCTGAATTATTTAACGAAGATCAAAAAGTCCCATGAAGTGACGGAAATGATCCTTTTGAATAGAGTACAATTTCAAACTATTATTATCAAAGATATAAAACTATTTGAAATTTGTCCGAGATGTCAGGGAAAATGGATGTACCCAGACATCATTCATCATTATAAATTTTATTTTCAGATCACTTTACCGATAATAATAATGTAACATTCATACCTAATATTTTCCTTTTTTGGAATAATGATATACGTGAATAACACAGATAAAATGAAAGTAAAATGTTTTTGCTTATTTAAATGTTGTGCATCATCGTTTAACTGTTGTTGTAATTGGTTTAAAACCGTTTTGTTTGGCTAAGGTTAACATTTTCTTACTTAGGAAGTATTCCATCAAAGTTTCAGTTTCTTTTCATTTTTTCTCTGTCAAAGAATAGGCTATAGAAACATAATATGATTTATATGGTACATATTGAGTGCTTTTAAAGGCAGACATCTTGGACTGTTACTGTATGAAAGAAACATTTGATTCACTTCTAACATAACATGGCAGTTGAGGTCCAGTGTGCTGCAGGCTGTGCATGTTTTAGATCCCTCGACAATTGGAAATCGCAAATGAGTAGGTTAATGCTGCTGTCCTGGAAAAATTTCCCTTATTGCACCCTGCATGGCGTTGTCCATTAGGTGAAACTCTTTGAAGGCCAGGCTTCTGGGACTGTTACAAGATCTTTCCAGAGACCTTTCTTAATTAACTCCATCAAGTGCGAGGCAGCCCTAAGGGACTGACACGGAAAAAAAGTTTAGTTGTTCCTAAAGGACAATAAACCAAGGTCCGTGTGCTACAGGCTGTTCATGTTAAAGATCCTCCCACAGTTGGAAATTGAAAAAAAATAGACTAAAACTCCATCACTGCTCTCTGCATAGTGTTGACTGTTTCCATTTGACCAATTAGGTGTAGAACAGTCCCTTTTTGACTGGCAGGTTACTGTCATCGTAACTCCGCCTATTTGAAAACAATCTCCTTTAAACACATTTTCTAAACATAAAAAATGCTTTCAGAATCTTAGAAACCAGAACGGTAGATCAATAACAATCTTGTGAGATCATACATAGTGAAGAAAAAAAGTTTTTTTTGTTTTGAATTAACTGACTACCACCCTTGTAAGCTCCGCCCATGTCAATATAATCTCCTTCAAACACTTTTTCTAAACAGAAAAACACTTTCCATGGCATAAAAGCTCTTATTCTGGGTTTAGAATAATTGTCGTGTACTTAACGGATATCATATAATGGTAAAATCAATTTAATTCTGCTAAAAAAATGCTTTTGTTGAACTTGAAGAAGGGGGATAACTGTCATTTTGCTGTGAGTTAATACTGGATAATTGTTATCAAGAACTCTTCATATGGAGTTTATTCAGGTTCAATCTATAAATTACTGTGGAATATCAGATTTTTTTTATTCTTACAAAAAAAGTATGCCATACTTTAAAGGGACTGTAATGAGGTTTTGAAATTATTTCTCGCAAACAAGGGAACCTTTTTAAAGTGCTTTGTGTTTCTTTTTATCCCACTAAAAGTAAGCATTTGATGACGTAACTATATGTCCTTAGATATTATTTGCTAGGAGTTCAAGACTACAATCATAACACTGTTAAATTTTGATTGTTTATACCATGTCTGGATGTAAAAGACACTACAAAAATTATTCAATTTAATTCTATTTATATATTTTCTGGATGTAAAAGACTACTAAGATTACACAGTTTAATAGTTATTATGCTGTTTAATTTTAAAGCTATATCTGGATGAACCAGACTACAGAATTCATTCTTTAATTTTTATAGCCTTGTCCTGATGTAAAAGACTACAAGGATTATAATATTTTTTTTGATAGTTAAAGTCATGTCTGGTCGGTCAAGACTACAAACATTACAGTTTGATTCAAATGTCTGGATGCAAAAGACCCACCAACACTACAAAGTAAGATTTAGATGTCTGGATGTAAAAGACAACATAGATTACATCAAAAACGGCTTGCTTGATTAATTTTAATCTGAACAGAAATCAACACCGCCGCAATGATAGTCATTTTATAGCATCTCAGATCATCGGGATTACTTTCTTCTTGTGTTTTTATCTCCCCTCTTCTCCTTCATTTACGCAACAAAATGTCTGAATTGTGATAAAGTTGTTTTTAAAGGGACACTACTGACATATTTCTATTGACATAAATTTTAAATATCTGATTGTTTATTCAAAAATGCGATATAGTTTTTTTTTCTGTAGGGTTCTATAGCACAGTGGTAAGAACTTTCGTTCCTTGTTCTTTGCTTGGATACATTTAAAATATCGGACATGAGTTCTAATCTCAACTGGAGTGGGAAAGATCGATGAAAATGTCATCTTCACTGATAATTCCAGTCCACCCAGCTGTAAATGGGTAGGAATAATACGGGAAAGATCAATGCCAAGAGGTTTGGCCAAGGACCAGCTGGTAGAATGGATCCCTGTCACGGCAGACTTGTGAACCTAAGTTGTTATCCTTGAAAAATATAGATGTTTCTTTCTCCTTTTCTTTTTTCATTGGAATCTTTGGCCAAATGTTTCTTTTCTGATTTTTTGTTTTTGTGGCCACAAGGCTTGAAGATTCTGTCTGAGTACTCTCCATTCTTCTATTATGAAAACATTAAAATAGAATCGTCACAAGCCTATGATTAAAGATGTCTTGATTCCTGGCCGATGAGATTTGGTCTGGTGCTTCCATTTCTCTGGTATTTGGTGCCATTGTGTGTTCATCCACTTTAAGTCTTTGACTAATTAATTGAAGTCTGTGTTTGAATTAAGCTTTTTGATCATTGTTTTTTAAATTTAAAAGTTGACGTCTGTTAAACATCCGATGTCATGATTAGGTACACAAGTTCATCTTGAGGTCATCAATGTTCATAACCAAGGTTTCAGTCAGAAAATGTCAATATCAAAGGCATCAATTATTCTGATAGTCAATCAAGACTTCGCTAACCAGTTACTTGGTCAAAGAATAACATTAATATATCAAATAATGCAGACTCATTATATTCGACTGGAAAATAATCAAAGATTATTTATAGCAATCAGAAAATTACGATTTCAAGACAATGAACTCATTAATTGCATATAAAGTAACTAGAACTCATTCATTTCATTTCATGTTAATCTCAACTTGAACTTTACCAGATTGCTATTTTTAGATTCCTAGTAGCTATCAAATATAACAAATAATGACATAGTTTGAGACTTTCAATCTCAAAATCATTCAGTAAAAGAAACTTTGGTACAAATACTTCATTAAGGTCTTCATTCTGGATACTCAAACTCAATGAGTTTCAGTTTTTAAAAAAATAATATTAGACTTTCCAAGTGTGATTCAATCTAAACAATTGTTGACTCGTAACTTTGGTCCAATAGATAATAAATTTAGGAAGTCAGACAGTAATTTCAAGTGTAATATCCAATGATTGTTTCAAGAAAATATTACGTTAACTTTTGGTACAATTGCTTCATTAAGTCGTTACTTCAATGGCCATACCATAAGCTAATAAATTTGACGATTGTTCAGATCGTTCAAGGAATAGGTAGTTAAATACACTATTAGTTTCAGATGTGATTACTCATAGTTTAATACAATAGTTTGCTTTCCAGATCTCTATAACTTTGTCCTTATTAGATAATTAACATTTAGTCATTGACTTGCTAAATATTTTCAAAGGTAGGCTAATTAATTGCCAGTAAGATTTTTCAGAATTGATATTACAACAGTAGTTTTTAGATGACAAGTTAAGTCTGTTCCATTGGGCTGATATCACAAACAAGGTAGTTGTTGGTAGATGACAAGTTAACTTTGCTTCCAGCAGTGCTGATATCACAAACTAGGTAGTTGTTGGTAGATGACAAGTTAACTTTCTTCCAGATGCTGATATCACAAACTAGGTAGTTGTTGGTAGATGACAAGTTAACTTTCTTCCAGCAGTTGCTGATATCACAAACTAGGTAGTTGTAGATAGATGACAAGTTAACGTTCGCTTCCAGCAGTTGCTGATATCACAAACTAGGTAGTTGTTGGTAGATGACAAGTTAACTTTCGCTTCCAGCAGATGCTGATATCACAAACTAGGTACCGTAGTTGTTGGTAGATGACAAGTTAACGTTCACTTCCAGCAGATGCTGATATACAGCTATATATAGGTAGTTGTTGGTAGATGACAAGTTAACGTTCTTCCAGTGGATGCTGATATCACAAACTAGGTAGTTGTTGGTAGATGACAGTTAGTGATCATTTCCAGCAGATGCTTATAAAGTTGTTGGTAGTCATGAGAAAGAATTCTGCAGTTTCTTTATTTAAATTATCTGTTGTCAAGGGTATGAACTTTTAACCAATCATGTTTCATTATCAACTTTATTTCTAATTTCAGGTATGTCAGCATCCTTACGCTGGAATGAGAAACTGGGGAGCTGAGGCGGTGACCTCCTTGGTTAAGGCAGCATTAGGCTATAAATTTGATACACCCCTAAATGAAAACCTGGTAAGTTTACTATAATTATGATATTCCACAATTTTAGTCATTAACCCAGAGGTTTGGCTTGAAGAGGGAGGTTTGGAGAGGCACAAGTGGTGCTCAGAGGGGCCAGGCTGGGAGAGGCACAAGTGGTGCTCAGAGGGGCCAGAGCTTGGGGAGAGGCACAAGGGGTGCTCAGAGGAGTTCTGGGCTGGGCTGGGATAGGCACAAGGGGTGCTCAGAGGTGCCAGACTGGGAGAGGCACAAGGAGTGCTCTTATGTGATGCTGCATGTAACTGAGGGATGTAAAACTCCATTTTTCTTTCTAGAAACTGCAGAAAACCATACTACAACCACTTCAAGAAATCTCATCTACCAATTATTCCGACATTCGTCAGAAACAACTGGAATGTGTTCTACAGATCTTACATAATAACGGTGATCAACTTCTACATGGTTGGCCCTTGATTTTAGGGGTCATTGGCGCTGTTAATGACAATCAGGGGTAGGTAACTCTATTTAACGGTGGAGAGTCTATACAATGTTATATATTTATAACAATATTATATGGATATCAGATTACTGTAATAACATATAAGGCAAGGTTGTTGTTGGTGTATTCGTAAAATCAATTCAGCTAGTCAATCAGGGGTAGGTAACTCTATTTCAGACAGTAGGGGGTCTATATAGTGCTTACGTTGCTGTATCTGTAAAATCACTATCATTATAGCTAGACAATCAAGGGTAGGTAAATGTTGTTGTTGCTGTATCTGTGAAGTCACTATCAATATAGCTAGACAATCAAGGGCAGGTTACTTTAAGATCTTATTGTATTACTCAATTTCATTTCTTAAATAACGACAAAATAATGTTAATTTTTAAGTACTAATTTTGTATTTCCTTGTCTGCTACAAAACGTGGTTTATTTCGTTGAAAAATTTCAAGAAAATAAAAGGTAATGTGCCTTTAAAATGAACCAGAAACTTGTATCTTTATGCGTCAAATCTTTATGGCCAAATCTGCAAGAATAAAAAGTTATTAAAAATTTCCTAAAAATACATGGTGTAGTCCCTTTAAAGTAAACAGGAAACCATCTAAGCTTGTTATATCACACATAAGCAACGTCTCTTGAGAAAAAACAGACAGTGGTTGTTGAAATCTCTTACTAATCCTGTCCAAAGCCTTTCCTAATTCCACAACTAATCCGTGTGATTATTTGATACCCTACAAGTAATATAACGCTGTGATATTTCCAACCATTCTGACGTCTGAGTCCATAATTCTTTATATGTCAACAGCCACCATTCATGCCATATTTGATTTGAGAAACGCGAATTCAAAATTTTTGATGTGTAATAGTGAACTCGAACCAGCCGCGGTGGCTCAGTGAGTTAGATGCTTGAGGGTACAGGGCAAAGGTCGAGGTAAAGTTTGGGATTTTAGACCCATCAAAGTGAACACAGGTTGAAGAGACAAGAAAGTCTTGAACAGAAAGCACTGGCACAGGATTGAAACAATGTTCACTAAAGTTATGATCAATCTAAGTGAATACTTTTGAGTACTATCTCGATAACCAAGTGACTATTATTCAAATTTAAGTTATTTAATACTCCTTACATTACCTTAGGGGTTAGGATGATTGAAAAAAACATGATAGTCTTGAACAGAAATCACTGGCACAGGATTGAAACAGTCTTTACTGATGTTAAGAGTGATCTTTGTGCATACTTTTATTAAGTTTTGATTATTCAAAAAAATTATAGTTCAATTATACCCTTGTGCTTAGGATAGTTGAAAGTAAGAACATACTATTCAACAGAAAGCACTGGCACAGGATTAAAGCAGAGTTCACTAAAGTTATGAGTATTCACATAAATTTTAGTTCTTTAATACCACTTAATGAACACTTTTAATTAATTTTGATCAGTAATTGACCACTATTCAACTAAATTTAGTTCAGTTTTCACTTCTTGACCAACCATGGTGAACACTTTTCAAAGGTGATCTTGTTAGTTTGTTTAAATCATTAGTACAGAAGATTTTCAACTAGCGACATCACTTCTGCTTCTGTATGAAGAACTTGGGGAGATGAAATTTAAAAATCTTGTTTAAGGTAGAATACTTCTGTTGTATTAGAATTTTAAAAGTTTGTTTAAATAAACACGCAATTAATATAATGTATTGGAATTGAAAATAAATTTTCTAGAAGATAACACTAAAAATATTCCATTATTATTTATTTCTTTATTATCTAACAGAGATATTGGGTGATAAATAAAATCTCAAATTCATCTTTCTTGATATTAAAAATATCACATTTAAAAATCCTGTTCAAAGTAGCATACAATTGAAATAATGTTTGTTTTTTTTTGCAATTTGAAATAAGGAGCATTTATTTAATTTTCCAACCAATCTTTGTCCTGATATACGACCATAATCGCCCTAGTGTAGCAGTTTATTGACTAAATAAAGCAAAAACGAAAACTCTTGTAAACAAAATTTCAAAATGAACTAAAGAAATAATTAGTAAATTATAAAAAACTTAAATTACAAATTTTGAGCAAAAAAAAATAGCATAAAAGTTTAAAACGAATATTAGAAAAGAGTATAAAATATAGAATAATATGAATTGAAAGGGGAAAAGATGAGAAAGGGTAAAACAAACCAATCTATGAATATGTCGGAAGTATAAAAACAGATTGCGTGAACGTCCGCAAGTTATTTATGATATGCCATCAACAGGATGTTATTGTCTGTTCAAAATGTAATTACCTAGGAAATATGACACTTGTAACGCTTCTCTCCCCTTTTTTTTCTCGCAAAGTTTTTCTTAATCACTATATTTCATGTCACACATGTATTCTTCAATTTTTTTTTTCGGCACTTAAAGAGATATTTAAGAGGTTTTCATAACGTTTTATAGTGTATCAGGGACACTGATAACATCGATTTACATCATTCTAATTTTCAGTCAGACATCTGTGGTTCTTGTTACTCCACTAAATTTCATTGATACTTTTTTTTATTTCTCTTATAAGATTGTTAAGAGTTTTTTTTAAAACTTTTTATGTGTTATTGAGGATACTGATAGTATCAATTTGTACTTTTGTGTCATCCGCAAAAAGTGGATAGGCCTAGCCTCCATGAGAAAATTTGGACAACCGATAAATTTCATTGCTTATCCCTCCCAACAATCAAGACTGGCTACAGGCCTGCCAAGCCCAATTTAAATGTAACCCGCATTGCCGAGGGAAATGCAAAAAAAAGTCCTAATTCATTTTGGTAACAGTAGATTACTATTAAAGGGAGGTAATCCATCATAAAGGAAGTACAGACTACAGTTGTTCATTTGTGATATTAAAAAATCCTTTCGTGGTGAGGCTAATAGCTGTAGAGAAGGATGTAAAATTTTATTTCAGAATTCCATTGAAAACAGAATGTGTTTCAAATCTCATTTTTGTAAAACTTAATATTTGTTTTTTTGATGTTTTTAGAGAAAAATTGGTGCAGACGGCTTTTCAGTCGTTACAAGTTGTAGTCACAGACTTCCTTCCCATAATTCCAAGCATATATCAAGAGGTCTGTGTAGAGGTGGCTGGAAGATTTGGTCTACAGAATAAAGAATTAAACGTCAGTTTAACGGCAATTGGCTTGTTGGTGAGTTTCAAACATCGTTCGTTTCTTTGTGTTATGTAAGGAATGTTGCTCACAACCAAATAGATTCCCAAAGTCTATTAAAGTTTTAATTATTTGTCAGGACGTTGTGGGTTTTTATACATTGTTGTCATCTCTAAGGGTTCATTTAGAAATGCAACTGGCCGTCAAAATCATCTGTTAAGAGAAATTGCCAAAGTTTTGGTATTTGGCTGCTTTCGAAAAGACAAAAACTCTATCCCAGATATGGAATAATTTGCTTTCGCACCCAGTCTTCAAGGGAAATAACTATTATAGCAATTATAATTTATAATTCTCTTTCTTTTCCAGTGGAACATCTCTGATTTCTTCTACCAAAATCGACAAAAGATCTCTGAGGAATTGGAAAAGTCCCAGGCTGAAAACGACGGAAGTAAAAGCAGTCTCAAACCATTTGATGCATTATGGATGTGTTTGTTTTCCAAATTAGGAGAATTGTGCGTAGATTCTCGTCCAGCTGTCAGAAAGAGTGCTGGGCAGACGCTCTTCTCTACCATTTCAGCTCATGGTAGTCTGCTGCAAAAATCAACATGGTCAAAAGTGCTTTGGCAGGTAAGGAAATACAGATAGAGAAAAGAAAGGCCAACTTAAATTCTCTTAGACCTATAGTTGGTGCTAGGTGAAACCACTTGGTAGCAGCCCTGTTGTCAGGGTGGGGTGCCAGCGGGAAGACCCTAACTAGTAAGAATTAATCCCCACCAATTGTCCTCTCTCAAAACCTTCTTCAGTTAGCAGATATTGATTAATTTACAAATACCGAAAAGATGAACATTTTGATTGGGATGTTGACTCCAGATTTCTAGTTTACGAAATTTCCTGGGAGAGAGGAGAAACATAATCTTAAGAAGCATTTTCGAAGTTCAGGTGAATCCTTTATTACTGTGTGCATTTCTGCTAGTGATTTAACCTTATTGCACACTGTCTTGCTTATCTTCATTAGAGCACTTAAGAGCAGAATAACAGGACGTTAAAATTCCATTTCGCTAAAATCAATTATCAATTTCAGGTTCTGTTTCCGCTACTGGAGAATGTTCAATCCTTATCAAGCAGTGCCTCCTCCACCAAAGACGAACAAACCACTGGTAATATCCTGATACACCATTCTCGAGACACTGCCGAGAAACAATGGGCAGAAACTAGAGTTCTCTCCCTTGCTGGAGTAGCTCGTACTTTCAATTCTAAACGCAAAATATTGCAGCAAATAGGTAAGAACTACCATATTTTAAATATATTAGGCTTATAAATAGCACAGGCCCATTTTTTATATACAACCTTGGAAGTTGGACATATTTTAGATTTTTGCCTTTTTTTCCATATTATATCTATAGTCTATGTTGGTCTCTATGGACTGAATGTTAGACAGGACCATATCCTTGTGTATTGGACCTAATTCTGACCCATGTACAATAAAGAGTCTATGTTTGTCTCTATGGACTGAATGTTAGACAGGACCATGTTCTTGTGTATTGGATCAAATTCTGACTCTTGTTAATAAAAAGTCTATTATTCTAAAATGCTTAGTTAATGCGAGTCGACAGCTGTCCAATCTTTGATATCGCTTGCTGTTTGGCATTAGAATTTCCTTGCCTGTGTCTAATCACTATGCACTTGGGTAATTATTGCAAAATTTTGATTGAATTTCAGGTGACTTTCCCAGAGCATGGTCGTTATTATTAGAACACATTGAAAACTCGGCTTTATGCCTCAGTGCTGAAGTCTCTCTAGCTGCTTTAAAAAGTTTTCAAGAAATTTTACAAATCAGTCGAGAATCAAAATCAGATGATCCCAAGATATTTCTAGAAGCGCCATCTGGTGAAGAGATCAACAGAACAGGGGAGACAATCAAATCAGCATCTACAAAACCTTTGCCAAAACAGGAAGTCTCAGATGTGGATATTGCATTATGGTCTATGGCTTGGAAAGTGTTTTTAAATATTGGTACGAACGCCACAAAACCTCCAGATGATTCGAACAAAGTTTACGTCCCGTCTCAGAACTTTTTAACGGCGCTAATTCAGACATTTCCTTCGTTATTCCAACACATAAAGCCACGCTTTGTGGCAGCAGATCTGACAAAATTATCCAATGTGTTGTTTAGTTCGCTGTCGGTGCCAGTTCACGGTGATGCCTCGCCCTTCATTATACCGACCTACCCAGAGGTAACCATCACGCCACTTCAAGATGCTACTCTTCAAGCCATGGAGGTTTTGATTCAGGTATTAAAATATTAGACTTTTGGAGCTTCTCTCTAACAAACTTAATCCCAAACACTCAGAAGTATAGCATATTGGAGACAAGATCCACATGTTTGAAACAAAGAACTAGACTTCTTTTGGTGTCTTTGAAAATTTCATATTTTGTCTGACAAGACCTGCCTTTGACTGATATTAACTGGGATGGCGTTTCATTGTATGCAAACCTTTTCATTCTGTGATGCCTTAAGGAAAGGGGATACATATTTCAATTAAGTGTTGAGATTAAATAGATTTACCTCCCTTGAATCATAAATACTTTATACCTGCGTTTTATTTCAATATCGGGAGTTTGTGAATTTAAGAGTTTTTGCCCTTGATATGAATTATTTCTTGATTCCACATTTCTTCCAAAAAAGAAATCTATAAAATCAATTCATCATGATGAATTATTGCCCTTGATAATAAAGAAATCTATTTACTTTTTTTTTTCTTATGAGTTATTGCCCTTGATATTTAGATATTTTATATGATTTCAGGCCCTGAGAGAAGGCGAAGAATCTATGAATTTGATGTATCCTCATATTTTTGATCAATTGTTAACCTACAGTAAATTTGGTGTTCAGACTCCCAAATATGGTCACTTAGAAACCAAAGTCTTTGGTACTGTGAAAGGCCCTCAGGTATGGTATTTTCAGCTTATGTGACTGTAGTTTCAGCTCATTTTGTAACTCTGAGCGAAGCCAAGCCTAGGGTTCTATAGCACAGCAGTTAGAGCGTCGGTTCTTAACGTCATGACGTCATGTTGGTTGAATATGTTGAATATGTCTGACATGAGTTCTAATCTCGATCGGTGTGTGAAAGAACGATGAACTTGAATAAGTCATCTTCACTCACAATTCCAATCCACTCAGCTGTAATCGGAGACGGATAATCCGGGAAGGATCAATGCCAAATGGTTTGGCCAAAGACCAACTGGTAGAAAGGATGCCTGTCACAGCATGCTAACCTGAGTTGTTATCCTTGTAAAATATAGCTAGTTGTTTCTTTAAAAATGTCTGGCTTTTTAGGACATGCTTTTCTCTCTGTGATACAGTTTGAAAACCAACATTTCACTCACTCAAAGACTCACTGGTTGTTGCTTTAGATTGCTAAGTGACTAGTTTCTATAGATACAAATTCAAAAAGGTAAACAACATTTTTGAATTTGTATCTATAGAAACCAGTCACTTAGCAGACTACAATTCGACTTGCAGCTTGCAATTGCTCTTACTTTTATTTTTTATATCTTACAGGTCGACTGGGTTACAATGAATTTCGTCCCGTTTTCAGAAAGGACAATCGAGATGGTTGTGGACCTGTATTCAACCTCAGCCAATCACAGCTCTGTAATTAAAGCACATGTTTTGCAAAATATAATTAAGGTATGTATGCTACCAATCCCAAGGAGCCGCAGTGGCTCAGTGAGTTAGATGCTTGCTCGCTAACCTGAAGGTTCAGGGTTCAATCTCAGCAAATCTTTCGGATTTTTTAGTGTTTGTCCCCATGGGCTGAATGTTAGACTGGACCATGTCCTTGTGTATTGGGCCTAATTCTGACCCATATAAAATATAGAGTTTGTTTGTCTCTATGGGCTGAATGATAGACTGGACCATGTCCTTGTGTATTGGAACTAATTCTGACCCATGTAAAATAAAGAGTCTATGTTTGTCTTTGTCTCTATGGACTGAATGTTATACAGAACCATGTTCTTGTGTATTGGACCTAATTCTGACCCATGTAAAATAAAGAGTTTGTCTTTGTCTCTATGGACTGAATGTTAGACAGGACCATGTTCTTGTGTATTGGACCTAATTCTGACCCATGTAAAATTAAGAGTCTATGTTTGTCTTTGTCTCTATGGACTGAATGTTATACAGAACCATGTTCTTGTGTATTGGACCTAATTCTGACCCATGTAAAATAAAGAGTCTATGTTTGTCTCTATGGACTGAATGTTAGACAGGACCATGTCCTTGTGTATTGGACCTAATTCTGACCCATGTAAAATATAGAGTTTATTAATATTATTAAGGAGCAGAATTATCTGAAAAATGTGGTATTTTCTCATACAGTTTGAGATCTAAGATGGATGTTTTCTGTTTTCGACAGGATATTATGGATGAGGTTATTATTGTATAACACTAATTAGATCTGTTATTAATTAATCTAGTAATTATGGTATAATCTCACCATCTGGCACTTTAATATAGCCATCCCATAATATTCAACTATCTTATTTTGTTTTTTGATTTATAAATGAATCCTAATCTCATACAGATTCGAATGAGACAATAAACCGAGGCCCTTGTGTAACTGGCTATGCTCTTTAAAGATATATCAACATTTGAAAACAGCAAAAGAGTAGGCTTATGCATTGCACACTGCATGGCGTTGCTTGTCTTCATTAACCAATTAGCTACAGAGCCATTTATTGAGATGGTTCTAATGGGATATGGTCAAAATGGTCCCAAACCAAAATGGCCCCTAGTCAAAATGGCCCTAATTAGGCGTAGAAGAGTAGGACATAAGAATCCATTCATATCATTTTATTTGCAACAGAAATAAAGACATTTTCTTGTCTCGGCAATTAACTTTGAAAGAGGAAGTCTGGATTAGCTCAACCGTCTTGACTTCCTGACTGCACCCTTTTCAAATTGATCTATCCCCATAATCATGTGAACACCCAAAAGGTGTTTAGCCAGACAGGAAGAAGGTTTGATTAACTTATTTCATTCATTGTCAAAATAAATAATTAAGGGGGCAATGTCATCACCTTGTCTTATACCCCTCTGGTCAAACTTCTTTTTAAATGTCATAAATTGTTGATTTAGGGGTCATTTTTTTATTATGAGGAAGGAAAAATATTTTGACTTCTGTTTTTTTTTTGTTTTTTTTTTTTGCACAAGTATTGATACTGACTTTTTAAAGAACTTAGAAAAAAAAAACGCATTAATTTGGTATTTGAATCTTTAGTTTGGGAGGAGTGAAGACTCCTAACACCATCCTTAATCCAAATCTTGAAAGAGGACAAACCTAGGGAAGGACATTTACCAATTTTACATCATCAATTTTGGCTTGTAAACCAGATTGGGCTCAAAAATTGAAAATAACAAAATTGATAGGAGTTTTGAATTTTTCGATCCAAGTCTTGAAAAAGAACAAACCTAATGAAAAAATAAACCAAAATAAAGTCATTAATTTGCTAAATTTTCCAAAAGTAGAGTTCAGTTGAAACACCCAGTGGTAGATAGACATTCACTTAGGACAAAATTGTAAAGAAATTGGAATAACTAGTCTTATTATGACAGGCTAATCAACAGTTGATGTTTTGTTTTTGAGCTCACACTAGTTAAATTTGAACAGAAGTGTCAACTGGGCCACTTAAGATAAAAACAAAATGGTGGCCGAGGACAAAAAAAGGATTTTGTTTAGAGATAAGATGCATCAATGGCTGTTGTTATTTTTCTTACATCACATGTCAAAGCCACATCTCAATCAACCATGCCCAAGGCTTGTTTACAGATCATCTCAAACATGTTTGTTCTTTAGGCAATTATATTTGAGTTTATACTCTTTTTAAATATGTTCAAACACCATGGACACTCAATTGATGTGACTTTGTCCTATGGCCCTTTGTAGTGTTGAGACAGTAACACAAAGCTAGCTTGGCTGAATAGTTTTGTAGTGTTAAAGGTACTTTTGTTTTGAACCAGTATAAACTGAAATTTTCCTGTCATTATTTTGGGAAATAAGTTGATTATAGGGGATGTACCTCCATCTTCTTTGATAAGACTTTGAAATATGTTAAAATTTCAAATGAAAAACTACGGAAAGAAACTCACTAGACATGTTCTGAAAATATTAAAATGAGGCTGAAATTAAGCTGTTTTGACCCTGAGATTTTACTTTTGCTATTTTGGGATATTAGTTTCTTACAGGGGTCACCAAACACGGTCAGGCCCTTTTTTGAAACTGAAATATATGTTAAAATTTCCAAAAAAGGATTTAAAGATCATGCAAAGAAACCCTATTAGACATATTTTTGAGAGACCCAAGTCCCGTATTAATAGTGGGAGCTGGCAAGTGAGATTTAGCCCCTCCCTCAAAACCTTCTTAAGTTAGTTGAGATTGATTAATTTACGGAAAAAACAAAAGTGGGATTTTGGCACATTAGAATCAGCAGAAAATGTTCTCTGGGTTTCTAGTTTTTTAAATTTCCTGTGGGAGGGGGAGAACCAGGAAAAATAATAAGGACCCCAGTACCAGTTCTGTCCTAGCGATGGTGCAGCAATGAACGTAAAGAATCACAAGTTTATTTCAAGAACTATCTCCAGGTAATCCAATAGACAATAAAACTAACATGCAAAATGAAAAAATTCTTTCAAGTTTCTACCACAGATAATTTGGACTTATTGGGTTGCAAGGGATTAAGTGTGGGATAAAAAATTTTAAAAAGTTTTGAAAGGTTATCATATATCCTGGTTCGGATTTGTGTTGAGATGATGTCATAAGAAAGAAAAAGCTACAAGGGAGGGGAGGGGAGGGGCTGGTGGGGTGGATTGAAAATGTCTGATGTCAACGAGAATAAAGAGGGGGCTGAAAACAACTTGTTTCTTTTGTGAGTCTCAATCAGTTGATTTTACTGGGTATAAAGAGTTTTAAGGGTTGTTTGTAGCTGGCCCTTATTAACCCTCACTCAGCCATGTGGTAATTGTTATACAAGTAGAGGTTTAACCCCCAGGCAGCCCCTTTACTGACAGCTTGTCAACACCCTTAACCCTCTTTTTACTTATTATTATATACCCCTACACTAGACGTACTAATTGCTTCCAGTTTCTTTTTATACATATACCCTAATTAATGCCAAATTCTCAAACTTCCACCCTCCAGTTTAACAATCCCCAAGTTTACTTCCCTTTCACCCTCCATTTCAACAATCCTCAAGTTAACTACCCCTCCCCCCTCTCTATTTTTTTTAGTTTTTTAGATGATGTGGACTTCTACTAATTATAAACCCAATGCCCCTGCCCCCCCCCCTTCTCTCCTCTCTTTTGGGTTGAGTAAAGTTTAACCCCTTTCATTTAGGTTTATCTTCTAGGGGCTTGTGAGATAAATGAAATTTTGCACACGAAAAATTGATATTAAATTTACATCCAAAACAAAGCCCATCACACCTAAATTTGACCTTTTTGGGTCAGGGGTTTTATGCAAAATTTCAGTAATTCCTTTAATTACATAAAAATAAAATACATGTTTCATATATTTTTATTAAATTTTCTTTTTGAATATTGACAAAAACCCTGAGATAAAAAATAAGATATTGATGGCGCTATTTTCAATAAATTTCCAGGAATTAAAAAAAATTCAACGGTTCAAAATTTGATTTTTAAAACAGAAATAAATGAAAAAGGAGATCAGAATAAAATTATGGAAGACCTTATTAGTGAAAAATATACAGGTTCAACTTGAAAATAAGTTTTTGCAAATACTGATTACTTTAATACAAGGCCATATCTTTAAATCCATATAATTTTGATATAAATATTGGTGTAGGGTCCAAAATTAATTAATTTACTCGCATCGCACTTTAAGCCGTATTTTGCTGAAAATTGTATCAAGACTGCAATGCATTACCACTTATTTCAAACCTTGTATTAATCCGTATACTATAGGACCATTCAAAGATCACTTGGTGATTATTTAGTGACTATTTTTCAGGTGAACGATCACAAATGAGACATTTTAACTTAGAAATAAATTTAAATTTAATTTTTTTGTAAATTTTTTTCTAAACTTCTAATTCCAAGTATTTAAAAAACAATGTAACAAGTTATACTTTAGAAAAGGATATATTAAAACTTTTTACAATTCATATTACACAAATAAATGAGACACCTGAAAGAAAGCACCTGCTAATTTCTTGAAAACTTAAATGAATAAAGATCCAGGGGCCAGATCCAGAAATACTGTAATTTAATTGGATAAAAAAACGTAATTGTTACAAAAACAAATCATTGTTTGTGATTGACCAATCAGATGACTGGAGAATTAAAATTGTCTCAAGTTAACTTTTCCAGAATAAAGTTAACAATTGCCAGCTTCTAGGAATTTGTTAATTTTAAAAAACAAATTGATTTGATTAATACACATCAGTTTATGAAGGGCAAATTGAGTCGCCCCCAGTGAAAATATGAAACATCATAATCTTCATTTTTATTCCACTGTTTGTGAAACCTTTCATTTAATCTCATGTTGAAACACAAGCACGAATCTCTAGCAACAAATTCAATCATAAAATTAAAGTTCCTATTTAAGGGATAAATTCAACTAATCATTCACCATATAACTAGAGTTCTATCAAGTTTTAAAGCCTATATTTTAGACGTCCATATCCATGTATTCAAATGACACATTTTCACTGGCATAAATATATTATTATTTCTCGTTTGTTTCTCGAGAGCTAGTTTGGATGAGTTCTGTTTTAGAATATTTCTGCAGGCTTTCCAGTAGAACCCATCAGTTTACAGTCTGCTCCAGTCCATTGACTGCCAAGGTGACAAGAGCTCCAGTCCATACACTGCCAAGGTGACAAGAGCTCGGGTCCATTCACTGCCATAGTGACAAGAGCTCCAGTCCATTCACTGCCCTGGTGAAAGAGCTCCAGTCCATACACTGCCAAGGTGACAAAAGCTCCAACCAAGAAAAGTTTTCATTTAAGACCAAGCCTTAATTTAGTTTTGGGGAAATTCCAAGTTTGTTTCCACGGTTACAAGTCACTCATCCAAAACTAGCTCTTTCACTTTTTCTTGTATTTTTTCAAAAAATATAAATGAGTCTAAGAGTTGTACAACATACATCTTAATTTTTCAATCTCACTCTTCAATAGCGACACTTCTGTACGCAGCTGAAGATTTTCTTGTTCAAGGTAGACAACTCTCAATGCAATCTGCTCTTCTTTCATTCTTCTGGCCTCTCGTGACCTTTTGGCAGAGTCGTTATTTTTCTTCCTTTTATCCCAATAGGTGTCATCTTTACTTGTATCTGGAATTGAACATGGCCGCTTTTTCGGTGGCATCTTGCTGTGGTCTGAATCCAAATCTTTCATCTTCTGATCTGGCGACACTTCTATTCCTTCGTCTGGTGGTGAGGCTTGGGACGACAGATCTGAACCGGAGGTATGATTGACATAATGATCGATCGATGAATCTTTTTCTGGTTTTAAATTTGGTATCATTTGCATTGTATGTCCATTTGAGCGCACACGCATGTCCTGCCCCCCACTACATGAAGCCATTGATTGGCTATGACTGAAATCAAATGCAGTCGCATTCGGTAGTTGCATTCCACAGTTGCCAGGAGGCATGTATGAAGAGTTCGAATATTGGGAGCCATAGTAGGATCCTTGCATCTGGACAGGGGAATAAGATTTGTACGGTCGGTCGGGCTCGCCACGACCGTCTATGGGATAAGGATATGATGAACTTGCCGCGTTCATTTTTCAAAAGTAAAATATGTCTGTTAAATTATTTTAAGGATGTTTACACTTATAGTTGTGACCATTTATCAGATGAACTCACTGAAAAGATAAAAAAAAATACCATATAAAAGCAATATGAAGGCTATCTATTCCCATAATCTTCCATCAAAGAGCTATTTAAAGTTGTTTAAGAGATTTTCTTAACATTGTATGTATAACCAGCATCAATTTGCACTATTCCAATGTTTAGTTGGACATTCATGGTTTTTGCTATACCATTAAATCTACAAGGAAAACCTTTTCATCAGTTTTTGACTTTGAGATGTTGATTTTGTTGGATTGTATTACTGAAACTAAGTGTGTACTTGTTTGTTCAATTTGATCATGATGATGTACTTTTGATCAAATGTTCTGTTTAAATTCATTTAGACCATGTTTTTCCGTGACAAAAAAAATGTGTACAAATTAACGACCTCTGATGATCTGACCACAAACATTTTATTTGTCCAATTTGAAAGATGCTCCTTGAGCAGAGGGTCGAAGAGAAGCCTAATATTTGTTAAAACACTTTTAAAAGATCCTCAATTTATTTTATGAGTCTCGTAAAAAGCTCAGCAAACAGGAGTTTTTGTTGAAAACTGAATGCTGGTTGTAAATGAACTCTTGAGTTTATTCGAGGCCCTGTGATGTGTTGTTGAGTATCTGTTATGAGTGATAATGTACAGACCTCTATGTATATTTACTCCAGATTCAATGTTTGTTAATAGTCTTAATAGACCATTGCCCTATTACATGGGTAACATGTAATGATGGCTAATCTAGTTACGTCACTTTACATCACAGCATCATGCCCCAGATACAGGACCTAGACCTCACAAATTTGTTTACTGTTTCTATAAGAAAAGCTTTCTTGGCATAAGAGATATACCTAGTTTGTTGAAAATGCAATGCCCTAGACTCACAAATTCTTTTGCTGTTTCTATTAATGTTCAATGCCAAAAAACATTTAGATTTTTTGGCCGGTTTCCCTTTGTCAGTAATGCATTCGGATAGAACCTGTGTGCTACGGGCTGTGCACGTTTAAGATCCCTCGACAGTTGGAAATTGCAAAAAAATGCTTATGCCGCTGTCCTGGCAAAATTTCTATCATTGCGCATGACATTGCCCATCTTCATTAGCCCATAAGATGCAGAAGAGTAGGATGTAAAACTCCATTTTATTTCAGAAACTTGGAAACAACCATATAAAACCTACTTGAAATTACTTTTCTTAACTTTCATATAATGAGACATGTATTACTCGTCTGTTGAAATCCAGCCTTAATTAACTAATTATAATTATGAATATTAATTTGCCATTATGTAATTATTAAGATAGCTCGTTAATAAATTGATTGATTGCTTCCTTGAAGTCTGGCTAGAATGGATCGGCTATTTTAACATGATGAAAGGGTTTGGGGGACACTAGCAAACTAACTTCGAAGTCAAAGCAATAATTGTATTATCTTATATAAACATTCAGTGTAACCATTTTTGACCTTTAATTGTAGACAAACTAGGCTTCAGATTATAATTCTGGAAAGTGATATTGATGGCTTAAATTGAGCTCTATAATTCAGTACCTAGCAGAAATCAAAGAAGATAAAAAAAAATCCTATTGGGCCCTTTTGAAGGAACCTTTAGCTCCTAAAGCATGTGTAGGAACTTGATGTCAGATTTTAGTTTTGATAAGTGTTACAGTTAGCTGATATTGAGCTCTATTCGAAGGACATGTTAGAAATATATAGAAACTGTATAAGGCTCTGGTATCTTAAGCTCATAACTAGAGTTCAATTATACAGATTGTAGAATTGTATTAGGTTCGTTCAATGATAACTTGAGCTCCTATTACATGTGGACAAACTAGAACAGACTGTCTCTCTATTAAATTATGTTGCTATTCTTCCTTCCCTATTAAGAATAATTATATAAGAATTTTAACTGGTCAGCCTAATTAATAAATTTTATAATAATTATAATAAATTATATGTTAATCAGAAATTAATGAGAATTTAATACAAATTTTAATATCATTTGATCAATGTACTAAATTAACAATATTATATTAGCTATGTGGACTCTCAAAATAGCAAGCTGATATTAACTTAGTTTATATTATCATATAATGATTGAATAACTTTCCCCTTATTGCACACTGCTTGGTGTTTACTTTCTATTTTAGACCAAATATAGAATCAGAAATCTTATATTTAAATCTTCATTTCTTTCTTTCCATTATTAAATTTCATATTTTTAGCGCCATGTTTCCACTTTTTTGGACTATTTTTAAGACTACATTTTCCAAATTTTTTGACAATAGCCTCTTTTTAAGGACATTTTGTATGATTTAAATCAGACCCAATTTTCAGCTATTTGTGAATCGTTTCGTCAGCTTGTGCAACGTTACAATAGTTTGAAATTTAAGATATTTTAATCTTAGTTACTCAGCCCCTGATGGCCTGGCGTTCGTCATTCAACACATGTAGGGGTTTCATGAGGACACAACACTAAAGCTTCAATAAAAGTTGAAGGGTTAAAGAGATTATAATGGTTTAAACAGAAATAGTTGAAATTTTATTGTTAAGTTAGGTTATCTGAGGACAAATTGTGTTTGAATCAGAAAAATTATTATTGGATGAGAACTGACAAAATTAGTTTCTTAAAAATGAAATAATTTATGATAATGTTGAATTTATTATTTAAAAATAAAATGAAGCTATTTTCGCCTTTATGAAATTTATTATTTATTATTAAAATAAAATTATTTATACTTATATTAAATTTAAAATTTATTATTTAAAAACATAGGAAATAATTTATACCAATATTTATATTTAAGATAATTTTTAAGCAATTAAATATTTAAATGGTTCTTTCAGTAATTCTTAGTATTTTTTATTTTTATTTATATATATAAGAAAATAATTTACAAGAATTTGCTAAAACAATACCTAATAAATGTCTTAAATAATAAATTTATTTAAACTTAAATCAATTAAAATTTATTATTAAAAAATTTAAATATTTTCTCTTTCAATTATCTTAGTTTTTGTATTATTTAAAAAGATTTCATATTGAATCTATTTATATGTTTCATTAGTGAATAATTAAATAATTTATAAAACCTTGCTAAAACAATATATATATATTCACAGTAATTAGAAATCAATTAACACAATTATATCTAATTAATTCTAATAGAAATTAATTGATAAATGAAACGAAAAATGCATAAATAAGAATTTCAAGGGTTTTATTCATAGAAATAGAATTGTGTAAAGAAGGACTTGATATATGGATATACAGACAGTGTTATCCAGAGATTGAATGGTTGAATAACACTGCATATGAAATGTTGAGTTAATAAATGTTAAAAATTTGGGTATATCCATATATCTAGTGCTTCTTTATAATATTTGATAACACTGCTTGTATTAGCGTGTGAAACGTTGAGTTAATAAATATCAGAAATAGTATATCTATATATCTAGTGATTCTATATAACATTTGATAACACTGCCTGTATTGGCATGTGAAACGTTGAGTTAATAAATGTTAGAAAAGGTATATCTATATATCTAGTGCTTCTATATAATATTTGATAACACTGTCTGTATGAGCATGTGAAATGTTAAATTAATAATGTTAAAAAAGTATATCCATATATCTTGTGCTTCTATTTATATTCATATATTATATCTGAATTTTGAATAAATTATATTTTTGAGAAATATACAAAATGAATTGCGAAGTTTTAATTAATTATCTACATTGTTTACGATCTCAATTCATATTGATAAGTAGAATATCACCAATTTATATTCTTATCATTATAAGGTGTGCCGTTTTTGATAAACCCAGATATCACATATATCATCAGTGAATCTTTACATCCTTCTTTTGGGAAATTAAGTAAATATTAGTCAATTTAATGACAGTTCTTGTTGAAAAATAGCCATTGTGAATTTGATCCTTAATGTTTCTTGAATGTTGTTTCAATTAAGAATTGATTGCTGCAGATTTTTTCCTTTTTGAGTCCAAACTGTATGAGAATCCATTTTAGTTTAGGATTTGGCTGGGGATAATTAATAATTGATTGTTCAATATTTAAAAGAAAAACATTCTTAAATTTCTTTAATTTTCCTTAGTGGTCACTAAAACAACCAAACTTTTTTGATAAAAATCTTGGTGATAAAGAAGCAATATAAGTGTTTAACAGTGAGTCTGAATTAACCCTATAAATGCCACAGATGGTGTGTATATGTATTAGTATAATAAATAATGCATGACCATCTTGGGCACCCCTGGCTGATTGCCAATTAACAAATTGCCAAATGTGGCAAGACCATATCAAATACAATTTACTGAAATTAATGCCAAATCTACAAGACTGAATTTTTTCAACTGCAGCAAATTTAAAAAATCTGTTATGTTTTTTTAACCATTAACCAATAATCATTTGACCTTTAGTATTTTTCAAGGGCAAAGTCTCTTTAATTTGAAGGATGGTACTGATGGTCAAAAAATATATTTTAATAAATGTATATTACAAGTATAATGAAAAAAATTTGCATGAAAAGCTCTTTGAAGAAAATTTTCGCTTAAAGCTGCCATTCAGTTTTAAAATGATTTTTTATCAATATAAAAAATATTTGTCCAACTTTGTATATGGACATTTTTAAAAACATGGTTGTTGGTTGCTTTGCGTAAAGTTTTTTAGAAAAAATGCCAGCCCCTCAGCCATTATCCAAAAACTAAAGATGTGCCCAAAGATTGCGTAAAATTATGAACAAATAATTGTTTACTTACATATTAATAAACCATATTTCATTAAATAAATCCTCAGAAATAAATCCACCATTTCAAAATGGCCATCATAATATTGAGCAGAAGCCTGAAAATTTTACCACTAGTTACTAGATATGTTGTCAATATTACACAAACTTGCCCAAACTGTACATTGACCAATTAATTCTCTGCCTTCATGCTTGACCTCTTCACCCTTAGGGTCATGTGACCAGGTCTGACCAATAAGATTATGTAACATTGCCCAATCATCTCTCTCCAATGTTAGTCAATAATGTGTCAATGACTTTTGGAGTGGCCCTGATTAGACTTGTTGATACAGGTCAACCCCCAATTTACTTACAATATACATTTAGCCCCTCTCCCTTGACCATGGGGGTGCCCTAAATTACCAAATTTGGGTGGTCTCCTTTTTTTATAATGAAATATTGGGTAATGTCTCATTAGCCTTATACATTGTATATTTTTGGTTGGTAAAGGGTTAACTTGAAATATACAGTTGATTATGTACTTTTCTCCTTGTGAAGTTTACTTAAATGAACCTAATTTGCTAAGATAGGGTGGTCTCTATTTTTAGGATAGATTATTGCATAAGGCAACTTTAAGGCTCCTTACATTTTTTGGACAATGAATAAGGATGGATGTGATCAAGAAGGTTTTTGGTATAATCACTATTGCTGGTGGCAACCAATCGTTCAAATTTCACTAACCATTTGTTTTGTTTTTTAAACATTTTACCAATTTTTCAAACGGTGTTGAAAAGGTTAAAAACAATATTGAAAAATGTTCTGAAAAAAAGATTTAAATTGCTTTTTTGAATTCTATGCAATTATTTAAACAATTAACATTAGTATTTAAAGGGTTAATATTTATGAATTTTGTTTTGGTGGAATAAGGGTTAACTTAATGGTGACCTTTGTGAAAGCATCTAAAAATTGTTATAAACATTGAAGATTGAAATTTTCTTTACAATTTACTTTTAAATTTAAAGGGTTAATATGAATTAAACATTTATCAAATTTGTTTTGGGAGAGCAAGGGTTAACGGATGATGACCTATATAAAAGGGGCTCAAAGTATATTTTTTCAGATCTGTTTGCTATCCCCAAGGCTATCAAAATAGATAACTCCTTTACAATACCTCCAGTCAGACAAAACAATGGGTTTTTAGGGGCTATTTAAGACCCATTGTTAATTGTCATACTTAGTTGTCATTCTGGTCTGATTGGAGTATTAACCCCTATTGTTTTAACAATGTCATTCAAGCAGAACCAAGAGGCTTTCCTTTATCTGGCAATCTTCTTTTGATAATCTGAAATTACAATTTGGCAGCTTTATTTAGGGGCTATATTTGAGGTTAAAAGGGTTAACTTTTAAAACAATGAAAGTGTTTAATTTCAATGAATCTTTTAATCAGTAAATCAGAAGTGTTTTCAAATATTTATAAACATTTCTGGCAAGTTTTAATCTGTTGGGAATTTTGAAGATGTTTTTACTGGTCATTGTTCACTGCCAGTGAGGCTGTAATTGTCTCTATCAGGGACATTGATGATGATTGAAATGATGACTCCCCCCCCCCTCACCCCCACCCTAATATTGTAAAAGGTTGTGTACCTGATTTAAACAATATTTATTGAATAAAAATTTACATATCAGTTACAATGATTACACATACATTGGATTCGTAAAAAAAGGACAAGGCTCATGTTTATCTGTCTCCATAGGTTGTTTACCTTATTGGGGGGTGGGGGGAGAGGGGTAGAGGGGAGAGATAAAACCTTCATTGCAGACAATATGTTTTTGTCATGCTATGTGTGGACTCAATAGTCAAAACACATGCCTCTCTTCGAAAATCCACAAATTTATCTGCATATTTGGGGTAAATAAATCCTCTATTGTTTTTGCTCTCCATTTAACCTTTTTCACAGCAATGTGAGTTATTGCCCTTGATCAACATATTTTTATTTTCAAAGTTTATGAGTTTGAATAAGGATGGAAATCAACCGAAACTAAACCATATTTTGTTTATTTCAAACAGAGTTATAGCCCTTGTTAAACACATTTACTTTTTAAAACTTCATTTAAAATAAGGTGCAGGAAAGGACATTTCATTCTCCTCTGAGTTATGGCCCTTGATCCAAAACTTATTACCATTTCAGACTTTCCGTATACCGTTGAGTTTAAAGTATAGCTGTCCGTCACCCTCTACATGGAAGCTAGTAATAAACTCGCTGTTTACAGTATTAGACATTGGTCTACCTGTTGCTAGGAAACATGGTGAGTTTCGAAACGTTATAACTATATATACTTTGAGGATAAATTATTATCAAATGTAAGATTATTCATTGCCTTGGTTTGTCAACTCATCAGTCTTAAGCTGGACACAATTATATGGATAACAATTACATGTACTTTATTAAATAACTTGCGACCTTTCAACAAGGGGTTGCAAGTTATTTAAAATTGTAATTGTCATACTTTATTAATTAGCTTGTGGCATTTCAACAAGGGTACTCATTACTTGAAAAATACAAGACTTGAAACATTACAAGTTATTTAATAACGTAATTGTTATCTATATAATTGTATCCAGCTATATATTCTTCAATTACTAAATGCCACTCAAGGACATCATTGCTTGATAAAGACGGAAGTACCTTTGTTCAAACATCACAAGCTATTTAATAAAGTAATTGTTATCCATATAATTGTGTCAAGTTATTTAATAAAGTAATTGTTATCCATATAATTGTATCCAGATATATATTAAAGTTATTGTTATCTATATAATTGTATCCAGATACATATTAAAGTTATTGTTATCTATATAATTGTATCCAGATACATATTAAAGTTATTGTTATCTTTATAATTGTATCCAGATACATATTAAAGTTATTGTTATCTATATAATTGTATCCAGATACATATTAAAGTTATTGTTATCTATATAATTGTATCCAGATACATATTAAAGTTATTGTTATCTATATAATTGTATCCAGATATATATTAAAGTTATTGTTATCTATATAATTGTATCCAGATATATATTCTCCAAGTACTTTCTACTCAAGGAAGAACCTCAGCAGGCATAAAAGAAAACTAAATATGGCTAAGATCCCAATTTCAACAAAAAAGTACTGGTTTAAAAAAAAAGCAGGTGTTGTCAGATCTTCTTGTGTAGAATCGTTTCATTTGGAAATGAAAAATAAAGCTGAGGATAGGAAAATTTCACAAGGCCCTTTAGGTTAAAGGTTAAAGTTTAAGGTTCAACGTTTTATTTTTAGTGGAAGAATCTATTGGAATGTGGGCTGAACTGTCTCAAACTTTTGAAGAATTTCTCTTCACGAAACAGTAAGTAAGGTTTATATAAGTAACAGGGGTCCATTAAGCTATTGCATTGTGAGTTGTGGACATAGAAAAAGCATCTTGTCAGCCTATAGGGGTTATAGGTCAATGTTACTTGTGCTACATAATGTGCAAGTTAAAGGGATAATAGGTCTTAAAATGAACATAAAATTAAACAATTTTAAAATTGGCCAATAAGAGCATATAATCATCAGTAAATATTCCTGCTGCACCATGTTCCTGCTAAGACGCAGTATCCCTTTTAAGATCCTCTAAAAAATGGAAAATTAAAAGAGTAGTGTTTGTCTGATGTTGATGCCATATTTCTATTTTGATTGTTTTCAGTCCATCACCCCCAACATTAACTGTAGAGGAATTTCAGCGTGACGAAGCCATTGATTGTAAGGTATGGTATTTTTTACTAAGTTATTGCCCTTGATTGTTCTGAGTTAGGAGCAATAGATGAGCCCCATAGACATGTAGTTCATTGATATTTAACCTCAGTGACAAGGTCACTGTTTTTCCCCTCGATTCCAAGGTCACTGTTTTGCCCTAAATGTCAAGGTCACTTTTTTTATTCTTGATGCCAAGATCACTGTTTCTTTCAATGTCAAGGTCATGTTTTGCTTTCTATGCCAAGGTCACTGCTTTTCCCCTCAATGCCAGGATCACTATTTCTATCCTTTTCAAGTTCACTATACTTATTTTTTCTCAATGCCAAGGTCACTAATCACATTCTATATTTTCAGGTTGTCTATGTAATAAGAGATGATATTTTACCCTATGCTGGCAACTTGCCAAAAGACTTCATCGTCAAGATTATGGAGATTTTAAATAAAGGTTCGATACATTCAGCAACCTCCGACACATTTATAGGTTAGTATCCCTTGACAACCAGACGTAGTTCTTAAAAATTGAATTGTTTCTTAAAGGAATCGAAATGAGCTGTAACATTGCAATTTGAATTCGCAATAATTTGGGATATCAAAGGAAATTTGATCTGTCACTCAAGCCCCATCTCCATGACGGCAGATCCTTTAAGAATCTAATTAAAAGGGATTCTGTTGTATAGTTATGACACCAGGTAAGTCAACTGATGAATGTATACTCATATTGACCAAGTATGAGAATTTTATAACATCATGTTCCTTTAAGCCATACCAAGCCAAGTGAACTGTTTATATTTCAAAATGACCTGCATGTGCACAAATAACTCTGACCTAAATTCAGTGATCTGAAAAGTTTGTGTGGAGAAAATCTGATTGAAATTTCAATGTTTTTAATTTCAGTATTCTCTGCCCCCTCTTATCATAGTATAGGTAATATTTCCATCACCTAGCTTTGTTAATTCCACCCTTTATTTCTTTCTTCTTGATTTAACTTTGATCGTATTTCAAATTTCTAACTCGAATCCGCGGTGGTTTAATGAGTTAGACTCTTGCTCTCTAAACAGCTTAGTTCTAAACCTGGAGCTTCAGGGTTCAAACTCTCGTCCAGTCTTTCAGATGGGACAAGTAACTGAGGCTCTGTGCTCTACAGGCTGTGTTAAAAAAGAGCTGGCAAATGCCATTATCCTTGCAAAATTTAAAATCTAATCATTGCACACTGCATGGCATTGCCCGTTTGCAGAGATGCAGAAAGTGTACTCCATAAAATTCATTTCTTTTTTAGATATAACAAATTTTGCTGCTTTTCATTTCATAAAGCAATGCCTAAGAGAGTAATAAAAAATTGAACTAATTCCTTGAAAATTTCAAATTTTGGGTGAAAAAAATCAAAGAAAACTGAAATAAAAAATGTTGAAATTTGAAATCAGTTCGAAAGAGCATGAAATATGATAGAAATTTGAAATACAATCGCAGCGTTATTTCAGGAATTGCACCTCAATGTATTTAGTTTCGCTTTGTGGTTGTATTTATGTTACTTGGAAGAGCCAGGGCTTTTGATTGGGTGATAGAAAAGAACGGAAAATTAAAATGGCCGATTGAGCCAGTTATTTTTCCATGGTTACTGTATTTTTAGACTTTATTTTATTTTAAGTTGACTCTCCTTGGTGAAATTGACAACTTATTAAAACACAAACCTGGATGGTTTTTTTTTTTTTCTTCATATGACTCCACTCGCCATCTACGATCTGACAAGATTGTTATGTATCTAGTATTCAAGGTTATTGAATGTTCCACCAATCAATTGCTCTGTTTAATTTCCTGGTAAAATTTCCCTCATTGCATTTGCATGGCATTGCCCATCTTCATTAGCCCATTAGGTGCAGAAGAATAGGACATAAAACTCCATTCAGTTAATTCTTATCAGAGTCTTTCATTAATCTGAACATAATTTGACTGAGAATCTTGTTGGATCGTGGATTACAAATGGAATCATTAGAAGAATCACAAACATGAAAAAACGAAACCAAAGTTTAAATAACTCAGTATATAATTTAATACTATATTTATTTCGGTTAGTGTAAAATTCCCAACGCCCAAAAGCGCCCAACGGCAAAAAGATGTCTGGATAATCAAAACTACTGGTCGGATAAAAAATTTGAATTTTCGGTGAAGGAAACGAGAAAAAAAGGAGACGCTTTATATGATTTACTTTTTTGCCGTTGGGCGCTTTTGGGCGTTGGGAATTTTACACTAACCGTATTTATTTGATCTTTGGTTAATTAATAAATATGTATAATTAATGTTATGATTGAATTTCTTATATAACTTCTCAAACTTATAAGTATATTGTTCTTTATAAAATACTAGCATTGTTTAGAACTACAGTTTGAAATCTATTGACTCTTTTTGGCTCTTGTGGATTAGATTTTTTTTTTCTGGACAGAGAAGGTTGTAAAATCATCTAAATCATTTATATTTTAAAACTATATTAGTTTACAATTTTGAGCCAAATTTTGTCAAAATATTAATTTTAATTTTTTTCTTCCCTTTAAGAAGCAATATTTTGTCCAAAGATTTCATTTTATTTATTTATTTTATTCCTTCCCTTGCAAGATGTATCCTTGGCTTTTCTGTCCCCCAAAAACCTGTAAGAGTTCAAAAGAGTTAGTAGGTTTTAGACCTAAGAAATCTTTTTAAAACCTACTATGTCATTATTAAAATCTGCATGCCGTTACATATGTCATGATATAATATATGTTCTGAGTAACAACATGTTTTAGATTCTGTTTTAATATTTCTATCTGTTGGATAAAAATCCTACTATTAACTGTATTGAAAAGATAATTTTTGAAATATTATGTATTTAATTGTAACCAAACCTCATGCGAAAAAGTATGTTGTATGTAGGAACAAGAAGCAAATAGGAAACTGGAAATCAAAGTTTCAAAGCATTTGATGACGTCACTAATTGCAAATATGTTAGTATAATATTAGGCCTTTGCAATTAGTGACATCACAAAATTTCCCTCATAGCACACTGCATGGTGTTGCCCGTCTTCATTAGTCCATTAGGTGCAGAAGAGAAGACATAAAACTCCATCCATTCATATCGTTTCTTCAGATCATCCAACTGGTTCAAATATTCCCACTACAGTTCAGTGCAGAAGAGTAGGACGTAAAACTCCATTCATTTCATTTCATTTCACTACAGTTCAAAATAGCACATTGTGAATTGGGACCCTGTCAAAGAAAAAAAAAAAGACTGGTTGTTCAAAAAAATTTTTTAAGAAAGATCTTCAAGACACCTTGTTTTTTTAAATTATTGAATAAGGGTTTTCATTTCAATGCACAATAGGTATTATTTTTCATTGGTTGCACATATTTGGGCTTTAAATATTTCATTGGTTTTAGCTTCACATCTTAAGGTACTTGAATTGGGTGATGTTAAGATTTATGAGAGATACCAAACTAGACCGTATCTGACCTAGTTACCAGAATCAGGACACAAGAGACATTTTGAAGGCATGACCTCGCAGAATTTATTTTTTATATCAGAATATTTAATTTCTCTTTACATTATTTAACTGATTTAGTCTAAAAATGGACTCCAATTATGTTCAGGTCTGTTATTTCTATGCAGACATTGAAATAGTTTCAGATTCAGAAACAACATAGTGTATCCACTAAAGCATTGGCACTGGCATCATTATAAGATTTTCTTGGCTTGAAGAGATTTCAAACAAAGTTTTTTTCCTGATTGACAATAATCCAAAAAGCTATTGTCTGAGCCATCCAATTCTGCTACATTTTGATTTTGGTGGCACGGTCAGTATCAAAGATCTGTCGTAAAAAAACTTTATCCAAGACAATGTTCTGATGTCAAGTCCAGCTCTTTCGAGGATGGTTTGTGCTTTCAAACACTTGACTTCACCCAATGGAGAGGGAACTTATGCTTTTTGTTATAAATCAAGCTTTTGGTGTCATCTTTTTCATTATATTTTGTGTATTTTTCATCTTGAATTGAAATATTTGTAAAAATGTCCCAAAATTTACAAATTTTTGTAAAAAAAAAAAGTTTGTAAATCTTTGTTGAGGTTGATTGTGAATGAGCTCTTAAACTGTTGTCACTTCCAGGGCATTATCAACTTGTCACTTGCAGTTACGACTGACATTACGGTGTCACTTATTATTAATTATTACACAAGTGAATGCTATAATGTCCTGGTAGTGACAATTAACAATTACCACGGTATGCCTTTACTGAAATTTAGGTAAAACAGATTTTACATTTCAATTCTGGAAAATGCCGTTTACGAGTGAAATCTGTTCTTATTGATAACCATATTTACTGAATTGTAGATGAACAGGATTCAGGATTTCAATTCTGATATTTGCTACAGAAATTTGAAATTGAACACCATTTTGAAAATAAGTATCAGTAAAATTTATGCCCATTTTTAAAAAAATATCCCACCTTTTTAATTTCAGATACGGAATCGAGTCGGAAGTTACGCGAAGAGTTTGCCAAAACCTGTTTTGAGACGCTACTTCAATTCTCGTTCATCAATCAAGATAAAGAAGGGGAGGGAGCAATTACTAAAATAGCTGTTCTGTCGTTATTACAACGCTGCCAAGATGTCGTGAAAAAATATGTGGACGATGAGAGATTGAGTGGAAAATGTCCCCTACCAAGGTAGGTTCATCTTTATTTTCTAAAAATATGCAAGTCACAAGATCAACCTTGATCCAGAGGAACCTTTGTTACAGCCAAGTTACATGGTAAATGAGAATTTGTGAACATTTTCAATTGCGGAAAGGAAAATGTCATCTGCACATCTGTTTTCATTCTAATTCTTCAAAAGGAACCTAAGTTGTGTGCATGTTTAGGGTAAAGAAAAGTTAGATTTGAAAAAAATAATTTTTCCTTTTGCAGACCCAGAATGGCTGAAATGTCTTCAGTTTTGAAAGCAATTTCAACTTTACTTGGATCATTGAAAAGGGCACCCAAAAATAATGGTCAGTATTTTCTATGTTCATAGTTTATTTAATATTCATTTCACTCAAAAAACCACAGTGCATACACAGGGCTTTGCAGCATGGACCTTGTATGGTAACAGAATACAGAGGGGAAATAACTCTTGCTTAATAATTTATTCATGACCACTATTAATTTATCAAGTTGTCATGTATTCAACAAGAGCAATGATGGGCGTCATTGGGACAGAGTAATGTTATTGAAGGGAAATAACTCCTGCATTGTAAAACCCAGACCACAATGCATTAATCCAGTAATTAATATTTTTATTTTCAGTTGAGGCTGGTGTGTGGAAGCAAGTAATAAACTTATACCCATATTTAGTAGAATGTACAACCACATCAAGTCCTCACGTTTGTAAGGCATTGAAAGATGCTCTACATGAATATAAAGACTTATTATCTGCCCCTGGCAGTGGCGTACCCAATGGAAAATGAAAGCACGATCTGAAATGAAACCTAAATAATAAAAATTTCTTTGTATCATAAAGGAGCCTTATTCTTTAAAACTTTTATTTAAAATGAGTTTAGTATTCCAGTCTTTTGATTGGACAATATCTAAATTTACAATCAATTTTTGAGATTGACCAATCAGATGACAGTATTTCTTAAAATCTTGGTTGAATTTAAGTTTTAGAGAACAAGGCCCCTGGTTATATTCTGTCTGTCTGAACACAATATTATGTAAAATTTAAACAATTGTGAACAGTTTTCATTTCATTCAAGTTAACAGAAATGTTTTTGGACAAAAACAAATTCTGGTCAAACTTGTTTACTGAATATATTGTATATTATATAATATGGCATGTATTATTATGTTGAAAATTGTTTGTGGGATAAATTTTAAAATATATTAAATTAAAGTCATATATATATACTCTTAATGTGATTTTTTGGCCAACTGCTTACCTCCAGGTTCCCAATATAATATATTTCATGGTCTATTGCATTCAAGCTACCATGAAATATTATATTAAAGCTACCATGAAATATTATAGCTACCTCAAAATATTAAAGCTACCATGAAATATTAAAGCTACCATGAAATATTAAAGCTACCATGAATTATTAAAGCTACCATGAAATATTAAAGCTACCATGAAATATTACTATATTAAAGCTACCATGAAATATTAAAGCTACCATGAAATATTAAAGCCACCTCAAAATATTAAAGCTACCATGAAATATTGATTTAAAATTGATATTAAAGCTACCATGAAATATAACTATATTAAAGCTACCATGAAATATTGATATTAAAGCTACCATGAAATATTGATTTAAAATTGATATTAAAGCTACCATGAAATATAACTATATTAAAGCTACCATGAAATATTACTATATTAAAGCTACCATGAAATATTACTATATTAAAGCTACCATGAAATATTACTATATTAAAGCTACCATGAAATATTACTATATTAAAGCTACCATGAAATATTGATATTAAAGCTACCATGAAATATTACTACATTAAAGCTACCATGAAATATTGATATTAAAGCTACCATGAAATATTAATATTAAAGCTACCATGAAATATTAAAGCTACCATGAAATATTAAAGCTACCATGAAATATTACTACATTAAAGCTACCATGAAATATTAAAGCTACCATGAAATATTGATTTAAAATTGATATTAAAGCTACCATGAAATATAACTATATTAAAGCTACCATGAAATATTACTATATTTAAGCTACCATGAAATATTGATATTAAAGCTACCATGAAATATTACTACATTAAAGCTACCATGAAATATTAATATTAAAGCTACCATGAAATATTAAAGCTACCATGAATTATTAAAGCTACCATGAAATATTACTACATTAAAGCTACCATGAATTATTAAAGCTACCATGAAATATTAAAGCTACCATGAAATATTAAAGCTACCATGAAATATTACTACATTAAAGCTACCATGAAATATTAAAGCTACCATGAAATATTGATTTAAAATTGATATTAAAGCTACCATGAAATATAACTATATTAAAGCTACCATGAAATATTACTATATTAAAGCTACCATGAAATATTACTATATTTAAGCTACCATGAAATATTGATATTAAAGCTACCATGAAATATTACTACATTAAAGCTACCATGAAATATTGATATTAAAGCTACCATGAAATATTAATATTAAAGCTACCATGAAATATTAAAGCTACCATGAAATATTAAAGCTACCATGAAATATTACTACATTAAAGCTACCATGAAATATTAAAGCTACCATGAAATATTGATTTAAAATTGATATTAAAGCTACCATGAAATATAACTATATTAAAGCTACCATGAAATATTACTATATTTAAGCTACCATGAAATATTGATATTAAAGCTACCATGAAATATTGATTTAAAATTGATATTAAAGCTACCATGAAATATAACTATATTAAAGCTACCATGAAATATTACTATATTTAAGCTACCATGAAATATTGATATTAAAGCTACCATGAAATATTGATATTAAAGCTACCATGAAATATTAAAGCTACCATGAATTATTAAAGCTACCATGAAATATTACTACATTAAAGCTACCATGAATTATTAAAGCTACCATGAAATATTGATATTAAAGCTACCATGAAATATTGATATTAAAGCTACCATGAAATATTAAAGCTACCATGAATTATTAAAGCTACCATGAAATATTACTACATTAAAGCTACCATGAAATATTAAAGCTACCATGAAATATTGATATTAAAGCTACCATGAAATATTACTACATTAAAGCTACCATGAAATATTAAAGCTACCATGAAATATTAAAGCTACCATGAAATATTACTACATTAAAGCTACCATGAAATATTAAAGCTACCATGAAATATTGATTTAAAATTGATATTAAAGCTACCATGAAATATCACTACATTAAAGCTACCATGAAATATTGATATTAAAGCTACCATGAAATATTGATATTAAAGCTACCATGAAATATTACTACATTAAAGCTACCATGAAATATTAAAGCTACCATGAAATATTAAAGCTACCATGAAATATTACTACATTAAAGCTACCATGAAATATTAAAGCTACCATGAAATATTGATTTAAAATTGATATTAAAGCTACCATGAAATATAACTATATTAAAGCTACCATGAAATATTGATATTAAAGCTACCATGAAATATTACTACATTAAAGCTACCATGAAATATTGATATTAAAGCTACCATGAAATATTACTATATTAAAGCTACCATGAAATATTAAAGCTACCATGAAATATTACTACATTAAAGCTACCATGAAATATTAAAGCTACCATGAAATATTGATTTAAAATTGATATTAAAGCTACCATGAAATATAACTATATTAAAGCTACCATGAAATATTACTATATTTAAGCTACCATGAAATATTGATATTAAAGCTACCATGAAATATTACTATTAAAGCTACCATGAAATATTAAAGCTACCATGAATTATTAAAGCTACCATGAAATATTACTACATTAAAGCTACCATGAAATATTAAAGCTACCATGAATTATTAAAGCTACCATGAAATATTGATATTAAAGCTACCATGAAATATTACTACATTAAAGCTACCATGAAATATTGATATTAAAGCTACCATGAAATATTAATATTAAAGCTACCATGAAATATTAAAGCTACCATGAAATATTAAAGCTACCATGAAATATTACTACATTAAAGCTACCATGAAATATTAAAGCTACCATGAAATATTGATTTAAAATTGATATTAAAGCTACCATGAAATATAACTATATTAAAGCTACCATGAAATATTACTATATTTAAGCTACCATGAAATATTACTACATTAAAGCTACCATGAAATATTAAAGCTACCATGAAATATTAAAGCTACCATGAAATATTACTACATTAAAGCTACCATGAAATATTGATATTAAAGCTACCATGAAATATTGATTTAAAATTGATATTAAAGCTACCATGAAATATAACTATATTAAAGCTACCATGAAATATTACTATATTTAAGCTACCATGAAATATTGATATTAAAGCTACCATGAAATATTACTACATTAAAGCTACCATGAAATATTGATATTAAAGCTACCATGAAATATTGATATTAAAGCCAACATGAAATATTACTATATTAAAGCTACCATGAAATATTAAAGCCACCATGAATTGATATTAAAGCTATCATGAAATATTACTACATTAAAGCTACCATGAAATATTGATATTAAAGCTACCATGAAATATAACTATATTAAAGCTACCATGAAATATTGATATTAAAGCTACCATGAAATATTAAAGCTACCATGAAATATTGATATTAAAGCTACCATGAAATATTAAAACTACCATGAATTATTAAAGCTACCATGAAATATTACATTAAAGCTACCATGAAATATTAAAGCTACCATGAATTATTAAAGCTACCATGAAATATTGATATTAAAGCTACCATGAAATATTACTACATTAAAGCTACCATGAAATATTGATATTAAAGCTACCATGAAATATTAATATTAAAGCTACCATGAAATATTGATATTAAAGCTACCATGAAATATTACTACATTAAAGCTACCATGAAATATTAAAGCTACCATGAATTATTACTACATTAAAGCTACCATGAAATATTAAAACTACCATGAATTATTACTACATTAAAGCTACCATGAAATATTAAAACTACCATGAATTATTAAAGCTACCATGAAATATTGATATTAAAGCTACCATGAAATATTACTACATTAAAGCTACCATGAAATATTGATATTAAAGCTACCATGAAATATAACTATATTAAAGCTACCATGAAATATTGATATTAAAGCTACCATGAAATATTACTACATTAAAGCTACCATGAAATATTAAAACTACCATGAATTATTACTACATTAAAGCTACCATGAAATATTAAAACTACCATGAATTATTAAAGCTACCATGAAATATTAAAGCTACCATGAATTATTAAAGCTACCATGAAATATTGATATTAAAGCTACCATGAAATATTGATATTAAAGCCACCATGAAATATTACTATATTAAAGCTACCATGAAATATAAAAGCCACCATGAAATATTGATATTAAAGCTACCATGAAATATTACTACATTAAAGCTACCATGAAATATTGATATTAAAGCTACCATGAAATATTGATATTAAAGCCAACATGAAATATTACTATATTAAAGCTACTATGAAATATTAAAGCCACCATGATTTGATATTAAAGCTATCATGAAATATTAAAGCTACCATGAAATATTAAAGCCACCATGAAAAATTAAAGCTACCATGAAATATTGATATTAAAGCTATCATGAAATATTAAAACTACCATGAAATATTAATATTAAAGCTACCATGAAATATAAAAGCTATCATGAAATATTAAAGCTACCATGAAATATTGATATTAAAGCTACCATGAAATATTAAAGCTACCATGAAATATTAAAGCTACCATGAAATATTAATATTAAAGCTATCATGAAATATTAAAGCTATCATGAAATATTAATATTAAAGCTACCATGAAATATTAAAGCCACCATGAAATATTAAAGCCACCTTGAAATATTGATATTAAAGCTATCATGAAATATTAAAGCTACCATGAAATATTGATATTAAAGCTATCATGAAATATTAAAATTACCATGAAATATTGATATTAAAGCTATCATGAAATATTAAAACTACCATGAAATATTGATATTAAAGCTACCATGAAATATTAAAGCCACCATGAAATATTGATATTAAAGCTACCATGAAATATTAAAGCTACCATGAAATATTAAAGCTACCATGAAATATTAAAGCTACCATGAAATATTGATATTAAAGCTATCATGAAATATTAAAGCTACCATGAAATATTAAAGCTACCATGAAATATTAAAGCTACCATGAAATATTGATATTAAAGCTACCATGAAATATTAAAGCTACCATGAAATATTAAAGCTACCATGAAATATTGATTTTAAATTGATATTAAAGCTACCATGAAATATTAAAGCTACCATGAAATATTACTATATTAAAGTTATCATGAAATATTGAAGCTACCATGAAATATTGATATTAAAGCTACCATGAAATATTAAAGCTACCATGAAATATTAAAGCTACCATGAAATATTGATTTTAAATTGATATTAAAGCTACCATGAAATATTGAAGCTACCATGAAATATTAAAGCTACCATGAAATATTAAAGCTACCATGAAATATTAATATTAAAGTTATCATGAAATATTACTATATTAAAGTTATCATGAAATATTAAAGCTACCATGAAATATTAATATTAAAGCTACCATGAAATATTAATATTAAAGCCACCATGAAATATTACTATATTAAAGCTACCATGAGATATTGATATAAAAGCTACCATGAAATATTAAAGCCACCATAAATTGATATTAAAGCTACCATGAAATATTACTATATTAAAGCTACCATGAAATATTGATATTAAAGCTACCATGAAATATTACTATATTAAAGCTACCATGAAATATTACTATATTAAAGCTACCATGAAATATTACTATATTAAAGCTTCCATGAAATATTGATATTAAAGCTACCATGAAATACTGATATTAAAGCCCCCATAAAATATTAAAGCTACCCACAAGATATTGAAGCAACCATGAAATAATATATCAAATCTACCATGAATATGGTATATATTTTTTCATCATTGCCATTATATTATTTCACAGCTTTTTGCATATAAAGAACAACAAGGAAACAATGTTTTAAAATTCAAAAAGTTTAATATTAGAATATACCATTCAGATAATATTAATAATAAAAATATCATTTGTATCACATGAGGTAAATGTCCTTGATCTAATAAGCATTTATTTCAGCTTAAAGTTGGTTTCCTTATTTTCATACATATACATATATATAACAAAATTGGGCAGGTAATACTTATATCAATAGAAAGTAGAGGTGTTCTAATGACTGGGAAAAATACCAGATGGTCCCACAAGTCCTTAATTAACTTGTAATTAGGCTATTTATGACGGGATTTCCCTCGGTAGGGTACTACCATAGGTATGTACGTCAGGTCTCAAATGTCGTTGGTCTTTTTTTGATCATCCAGTCTCTTAATTCGGTACATAACCAGACGCTGTGTTTGTTAAGTATGCACGCATGCATATCAACAATGGCATTTTGGTATTCCATTTTTTATCTCTAGCAAAAGGCAAAAAAACGTTTAAATATCAATCATGGAGTCTAAATTTAATTTCAAAGCAGATCAGAGTCAAATGGATTCCACAAGCATTTCTACGTCTACATAGGTCTTTTGAACTTGAGAATACATGGATTATTCATTAGAAACCCCAATCAATCAATTAGTAAGCTTTATTTGGCTCTAATTAATGAGGAAACCAACTTCAATAGAAGCAAATTCCTACAACACTTAATCTAATTTATTTGATCCAACTGAAACAGAATCATACAGCAACTGATCCAATTCATGGTTCAATAGAAGCAAATTCCTACAACACTTAATCCAATTTATTTGATCCAACTGAAACAGAATCATACAGCAACTGATCCAATTCATGGTTCAATAGAAGCAAATTCTTATAATATCTAATCCAATTAATCTGATCCAACTGAAACAGAATCATACAGCAACTGACCCAATTCATCTGGATCAATAGAAGCAAATTCTTATAATATCTAATCCAATTTATCTGATCCAACTGAAACAGAATCATACAGCAACTGATCTAATTCATCTGGATCAATAGAAGCAAATTCTTATAATATTTGATCCAACTGAAACAGAATCATACAGCAACTGATCTAATTCATCTGGATCAATAGAAGCAAATTTATACAATACATAATCTAATTCATCTGATCCAACTGAAACAGAATCATACAGCAACTGATCTAATTCATCTTGTTCAATAGAAGCAAATTCTTATAACACCTAATCCAATTTATCTGATCCAACTGAAACAGAATCATACAGCAACTGATCCAATTCATCTTGTTCAATAGAAGCAAATTCTTATAACACCTAATCCAATTTATCTGATCCAACTGAAACAGAATCATACAGCAACTGATCTAATTCATCTGGATCAATAGAAGCAAATTCTTATAATATTTGATCCAACTGAAACAGAATCATACAGCAATTGATCTAATTCATCTGGATCAATAGAAGCAAATTCTTACAACACATAATCCAATTCATCTGATCCAACTGAAACAATCATACAGCAATTGATCTAATTCATCTGGATCAATAGAAGCAAATTTATACAATACATAATCTAATTCATCTGATCCAACTGAAACAGAATCATACAGCAACTGATCTAATTCATCTGGATCAATAGAAGCAAATTCTTACAACACATAATCCAATTCATCTGATCCAACTGAAACAATCATACAGCAATTGATCTAATTCATCTGGATCAATAGAAGCAAATTTATACAACATTTAATCCAATTCATCTGAAGCAATCTTAAACACACCACTTAGTTTAGCTATAGTTAAAAAAGACATTTGTCGATCAGCCAAGTGGTTAGAGTGTAAACTGTGATAGGAAAATGGAAAGGTTTCAGGTTGGGAAAATCTACCATGTAAATGGTTTTCTTCAGCTCTACTAAAGCCTAATTGATCTGAAATGGAATGAAATTAATGAACTGATAAGTGGAAATCTTCCAGAAAGCTCTGAAAGTTCATCTCGACCTTTGTCGGGATTGAACCCTGAACCCGCAGGTTAGATAGCTGGCGTCTTACTCACTGAACCGCCTTCAGTGTCTCATAAACGGAAAAAAATTAAGTCTATTGTTGTCTGTTCCCTGAATCCTGTATTTTAAATAAAAAATAAAAACTTTACCTTGGTTTACAATCAGTGGAACTCTTGTCCCATCAGCATCCTCAAAACATTCTCGTAGTATCGAACCCATAGATAATGGTTCTTCTAGAGATAATACTTGCTGACAGATCAACTCCTCCTGACCCTGAGGTTGATTTTGACTTGACACTGACTCTTCACCTGGTAATGATTCTTTACATTTCCACGGCTCATCTCTCTCAGATGTTAGTTGCATTGGGGTTTGACTGCCTGAAACTTGTTGCAATGGATCTACCCTTTCTGAACCTTGTTGCATTGGGTTTTGACTGCCTGAACATGGTTGCAATGGATCTACACTTTCTGAACCTTGTAGCAATGGATCCTGACTTTCTGAACCTTGCATTGGGGTTTGATTACCTGAACCTAGTTGATATGGATCCAGACTTTCTGAACCTTGTTGCAATGGATCCTGGCTTTCCGAACCTTGTTGTATTGGGGTTTGACTGCCTGAACATTGTTGCAATGGGTCTTGACTGTCCAAAAATTTCATAGCATCGACACTAGGCATTGATGAACAAGCAGAATCATCTACTGCTTGCTGAAGATCTTCTGGATTGTCCTCATTTGAATCATAACCTGGTATGGTTGAAGAGATTTCAAGAGATTTATGACTTGATATTGCCCCATATTCCTGTAGCAAATCTGTGTTCTCTTCAATAGGGGTTTTTGCATTGTCATTGTGGTAGAAGAGATTAAAGGTTTCTGTCGAATTTGATGGTACCACGGTCTGTTCTGCAGAGTCCTGTTTGTCAGATCCTTCATTGCTCTTAAAGAATTGAGTAACTGGATCCTCATTAGACCACTCTGTGTCAGAATCATCTTGATTGTCCCTTTAAACAAAAAAATTGACATTGAAGGACATAAAGAAAACGTATTTTTCTAATTACTAACATTCTTCAAGACAAAAAAATAAGCGGTTGCCTAGCAAGATACGCCCACTTTAAAAAATATATTCTGATTTTAACACAGACAGACACCCTTACATTATTTAGGTCTAATCCAAGTTCTCTTGAGCAACATCTCATCAACTTCAATGATCAAACCAAATTTCATGCAAATCAGATGAAAACTGTTGTCTCTGTGGTGATCACATGTCTGTTTTGACACGTTTTGACTAAGTCAAGGGCAATAACTCAAAAAATATTCACCAAAACATCCTCACTGTTAAACTTGTCTAAGATCTCATCAATATAAATAATGACGCAAAATTTCATTCAAATCCAATGGAAATTGTGATCTCTATTGCGTTCACAAGCCAATTTTGACGGGTTTTAACTAAGTCAAGGGCAATAATTCGCCAATATCAAACTTGTCTGAGATCTCTTCAATACAAATAATCACAGCAAGTTTCATTCATATCAATTGAAAACTGTATTCTCTATTGCGTTCACAAGCCAATATTGAAGTGTTTTGACTAAGTGAAGTGCAATGACTCAAAAACCGTTCATCGAAAAAAATCGCCAATTTAGAACTTGAACGAGATTTCATTAATATAAATGATCACAGCAAATTTCGTTCAAATCCAATAAAAACTGTAGTCTCTATCGCGTTCACAAGCAATTGTGGACGGACCGAGGGACAGGGGTGACGACAATGTACGACCACATTATAATGTGGGCGTATAAAAACTTTCTTAAAATCTGGTGTACTAGGTCATTTAAATAAAACTAGGTTTTGTCGACCAGTCAAATCACTTAGCAATGACTGTACAGGGAAGGATACAATACTAAGTTTCTTAAAGATCTTGTCCATAGAAATATAAAGAAGTGGTTTCTGAGCAATATGTGGACACTTACAAAATAAGTCTAAGTTAATAGAAAAACTAATTAAACCAACAAGTCCGTTTTAAAGCAAGAGGATCTAAATGCCATTCAAAGATTTGTTTATGTATTTTATGAAAACATAAATGGTTTTATAATATATAACATTAAAATGTAGATGTAAAAAAACAAAGACTCTTAACCATATGAACAGAATATATATACCGTGTAATTCAGTATATGTATAATGCGCACCCCTTCCTTGCCTCTGCGAAATTGGGGAAAATTCATTTACCCATATATAGTGCGCACCCCTTTTTTTGCGGCAAACATTCGACAACGTTGGCATTTCACAGACACACATATCGGGAAATAGTTGTCAATACGTAAGTCATCATTCACAGTTTTTAAAAACATTTTTATACCTGTATATAGTGCCCACCCCCTCTTTGTTGGCCCGGTTTTAGGGTAAAAACCTGCGCATTATACACAGAATTATACAGTAATGAGAACTATACTTACAGCATAGACAATGTCTCTCTGTAGTGATTACCAGGGGAAAGTGAACTGCAACCAATTTGCACAAAATTACATCCAATCATTCTATTTGCTACTTTCTTCCCTTTAGGTTTTCGCGACATTTTCTTTGATATTGTAGCTGGCAAAGGTACTGAGTCCATAGGGGTTCTAGATGATGCACGGCTGTTTCCATACCTTTTGAGTCTTCCATTTTCTATCATATCTAAGTAGGGCCAACTCTTTGCTTTTCGTCTTGATATGTTCTGTGGTGTCCCTTGAACCATTATATCTTTGTTTTTTTGAGAAATAACAATAGAAGGGCAGTTAGAAGCTGAGTTGCTGTAGTAGGTATTTTCACTTTCAGTATATCCACTATCCTTATCGTCAGGTATCCAACCATTATCGTCAGGTATCCAACCATTATCGTCAGGTATCCAACCATTATCTGCAGGGATCCAACCATTATCCGCAATCTCGCTTTTTTCTTGAATTAAAGCAGATTCTTTGTTAATATCTTTTCCCAATGAAGTAACATGTGTTGGATCGCCAATAGCATATACTGAAGTTTCAGATACCGATGTTTCAGATATTGGTCTTGCGGATGAAGTTCCCTCAGAAGCTGGTAAAGATAATGTTTTCAGTGAGTCCTTGGGCAAGCATTTTTCATTCTTAAAACAGTTAAAGAAATCTTTCAAGTCTTCCAAAATGGAGGGCTTCTCGAGACAAAAGCCTTCTATGGTTGTAAGACCCAAGGGAATTCCGTACCTCCTTGTTCCTTTCAATTGAGTATGAAGTGGCCTCACAGAACAGTACTTTTTCTGAACCAAAGTTGGGGGAGTTCCACAATTTCCACAAGTATCGAGTCTTGTTATTCCTATAGCCTCCTCCAAAAACAAATGGAAGTTACTGTCTCCCTTACAATTTTCAGTTAACAAAACAAAGATAAATGAGCACTTTTTGACCACACAACATATCTTTTTCACCTTTGATGGACTGAACAGTGGATGATTGTACAAACATACATCAGGCTTTCTACCATTGCCCAGATCTATATTGTTCATCATTTTCATGATTTGTTTGGCTTCCTCAGCATCTTCACTAGAGAAAGCAATAGCAGCATCGTAAACTATTCCACTACTCTCCAATGATGCAACGGAATCACTTTCAAGATCCATGGGTCTCATCTTTGATTTTTAAACTGCAGAAATATATGAAACCATGGTCTGAAAAGAGAAAAACTTTGATTTTGTACCCTTGACTATGTTTAGATATTGATAATAAAATACAAAATCAACTCTTATACACCTTCCTTTCATATGACGTCATTTGGTCACAAACATGGAGTCTAAATTTAGCATTTCAAAGTACATCAGAGTCAAATGGATTCCATAAGCATTTCTACGTCCACATAGGTCTTTTGAACTTAAGAATACATGGATTATTCATTAGAAACCCTAATTAATCAATTAGTAAGCTTACTTTGGCTCTAATTAATGAGGCAACCCATCCTCAATATCTTTTTTTAGACTTTGAACACAGGCAGAATTAAAGAGTACATTTCTCGCTAGTGTGTGCTGCTCTAGATATTTACAAATTGTACTCAAATATGATAATTTGTGAAAAGCTGATAATAAAAGTTGTTCTACATTTAATAGTATTGCCTTCTTTTAAACTTAATGTATAAAAATGACAATACCTTGTGGTATAATAGCGTTATTGAGCCCAATGGCATTCCCTAACCTTGTTTCACATCAATATTTCCTTTTGACTAATTCTTTTCTATAAATAGCCAAGATAGGTTTTTCCCATTTCCATAAATAAACGGATAATAGGCGTTAGAACGAACATAAAATTTTAAGTTCACTCAAATTTGGACAATAATAGTATATATCCATCAGTGGACTTACCTATACATCAAAATCCCTCTAAAATCCGATAAATCCCCAAAATAAAGTAGTTAATCATAAAACGCTTGAGCCATCCATCAAGCGATTTTCAAATCGTGTAAATATAAAGGGAAGTATCTCTAACATGTGGGTTTTCACGCGTCCTTGACCCCTACTGTTGAATTCCACAATGATGTTTTAGCGTTGATTTACAAGACGCTTTTATTCTCAAACTGAATGGAATCGTCGCTGGCTCACTTTTTTTTAAAATTCCGAATATTTTTTTATTGTGGCTTTTTAAAATTTGGTAAAGTGTGGGATGCATACTTATTTAACTAATAGTCAATTGAAACACATAATATAACCTAGGACATTATTCTAACAGCCATTTCCCTTTCATATAAACGTTTTCAGTAATAATGATCAAGGTTACAAACCTATACAGGATATATACATTAGGGCTGGGAATCGATTATGATTTTAATATCGATTATCGGCAAATAATCGGTGACGTGCACCGACCGATAATCGATTAATAATCGGTAGAATTTTCATGTCTATTTTAAGTAAGGGAGATAACCACATTCGAGTATCGTAAACACAGTACATTTGAAAATGAAAGTAGCATATCCTCCCAGCAGATGGAGCTCTACACTGTTGTTATTTATAGGCCTATAGTTGTTATTGTGTCGTATAAAAGTCGATAGCGGTATTATTTGGTAGGTTTTGTGATAGTATTGTTCATTCCATCTTGTAAACAGTTGTTTGAAAAAATTGATTGAATATAATTTATTGAATCATGATAATCGATTATGGAATTTTAGATCGATAATCGTAATCGGCAGGTAAGTAATCGACGATTAATCGGAATTTCGATAAATTTTGCCAGCCCTAATATACATACATGATTATTCAAACCAAGATATTTGTGCTCATTCAGGGGTGATTCATAACATAAACACAAGCAGTCCATGTAGTTTCAGTTTCAGTAGAAATCAACAAAATATGTGGACTGTTTGATAATGTTTCTTGGTAGAAAAGAAGCAATGAACCCAATATAACTTCAGTCTATATATTCTATTTTTTAAATAAACAAGTTTTTTTTCTTACAGGTATGAAAAGGATTGGGGAAAAGGCTTAAATCTATATAACCCCTCTCTGTTCTTATTCATTTTTTTATTAACCTTCATAAATAAAATCTCGAACGGGTTTTCTTAACATAAAAAATATCACCACTCGTCGATATAATTCCAAAAAACCTTGGCAGTGGTTATTATTTGGTTATCAAGAAAGATTTGTAAGAGATTGTCCAGAATATATCTTAGTAAATTCTGACTTTTTTACACAATGGGCTAATGAAGACTGGCACCCCATGCAGTGTCCAATGAGAGAAATTCAGTTAAGATAGAGAAATGAGACAACCCTTTTTTTGATTTCCAACCATTAAGGGATTTTAAATTGTCTGCTTAGGAACCACAGAAGTCTGATTGAAAATCAGAAAGGTGTAAAATGATGTTATCAGTGTCCCTGATACACATTAAAAGTTTTGAAAACCTCTTTACAATCTCTTTAACCACAGACATCTGATGAAAAATCAGAATGGTGTAAGTTGATGTTATCAGTGTCCCTGATACACATACAAAGTTTTGAAAGCTTCTTTAAAATCTCTTTAACCAAAGCAAAATTTTAAAAAAAGGACAAAAAAAAAGGTTTAATATGAAAATTTAACAAAAAAATGGAATGATATTGACAAAGGCATATTTAAATGCAAATACAAAACATTTGACGTAAAACATAGCATGACAGTGTTGTTAAGAAAATTCAAATCAATAATAAGGTAGTCTATTTTATTGAATTTAAAGGCAAATTTTTTTTTTCTGTAAGTGAAAATTGTTCAGACCCAAATTCCATGGAAACTAAACTCTAGCCAAATTAAATGACATTTCTACTGAAACTTTCAGGTATAATTTATAATGTTTTTGATAATGAAAACCCTACATTCTGCATATCGAACTCCTTTTCTATACCAGAAAATATAACTCTTTACATCATTCGACTGTGTTAGTCAGGCGTTATAATTTCATGGACTCCAATTAGGTTGAAGTCTGTCATTTCTATGACATAAGAATGTCGCGATAGTTTAGAATGCCTCAATATCTGCAATTTTGAATTCTACTTTAACTTCTCTTATCAAACCTCCCATTCATACAATATATTCCCAACTACCCTACAAAGCACCCCCTATTTCTTCCCACTTAAAGAGCCAGGGATGGTCGTCTTTTTCACTTTTACAATTAACAATGAGGACATAAATCTCTTTGTTTCAAATATTTTAAAATAAATTCCCACAATTTATACTGTACCAGATTTAAATTCAAAACATCATACCAAACTACTACAGACAAACATGGTTCACCACCATTTTGAATGTCTATCTAGATTAATTCAGAAAAATTTATAAAAATTTCAATGAAAACTTCAAATAAATCATATTTAAAGCTATTTCTAATTCTCAAAAATCTTCAATAAAGCTTACCGGTACCGGTAGTTGAAATATCAAACTTTAAAAAAAAAATTCAATTTATGAAGTAAGTCGTGGGAGATTCAAAATAACTGTGTACTTCATGAGTAGAACAACAGATATCATACATTGGGTGAGGTCAAATCTTGTGTTAGTGTTCCGTGTTAGTGTTACGTGGTTTATTTGGTGTTATAATACAGTGTACTCCGAGTAATCTGACAAATATTGGACCGCAAAATAATGTCAGATCAGCGAGTGTGTCGGATTACTCAGAGTACACTGTATATTAACATGAAGAATGCGTTTAAATGTCGTGTTACGACACTAACACTAACACGGAACACTAACACGAGATTTGACGTCACCCAGTGTCCATGAACTTCCTGGCATTTAATAATTGGTGGATACATTATCTTGACATAATTTTATGGATAACAATTACTTTATTTAATAATTTGCAACGTTTCAACGATGATACTCTTGTCTTTATCGAGCAATATCATGGCTTAATAGAGACAGAGTATCATCATTGAATTATTTAAGTAATTGTTATCCATATAATTATGTCCAGTTAATGCCCAACAACAAAACAAACATGTGTCTTTCAGCTTAATAAAGTCTTAACATTGTATTTTTGTATGGATCTCAACAGAACAAAATATCGGAACAATAAAAGAAAAAAGAAATCCAAGAAAAAACAATAAGAAAATCATTCATTTAGCACTAGTGGTCTATAACACAAACAGACACACACAAAATCCCTAACAATTATGGCACTGTATGGCTAGGGTTCGCCTAGACTAGGCTTGATTTGACTAGGACTAGACTAGGGTTTGACTAGACTAAGGTTTGAATAGACTAGGGTTTAACTAAACTAAGATTTGACTAGCCTAGGGTTTGAATTGACTAGACTAAGGTTTGACTAGAGTTTGACTAGACAAGGGTTCGGACCTAGACTAGACTAGGGTTGGACTAGAAAGGTGAAAATGAAATGAATGGAGTTTTACATCCTACTTTTCTGCACCTGATGCCTTTGTGCTAATGAAGATGGGCAATGCCATGCAGTGTGCTATGAAGGAAATTTGCCAGGACAGCAGAGACGTTTGATTGAAAAATGAAATGGTAGAAATCGATTAAATCAATGTCCCTGATACACCTTGTCAATAACAAGAACTCTTAACACAACAATGGCAAAACTTTTGTATGCAAAAAAACAAACGTAACCAAACTGTTGTACTAGTGTGCTAGTGGTGTTAAATGTTTATATCCAGGTGTTTGTTTCAGTCACACAGCTGGATATCTATTTCAACTATTCCAGTTTGAACTGTAGAAGTTTAAAAACATTTTCAAAAGAATGGATCTAGCTTAGTTTTCCAAAAGATATGATATATACACATCAAACATTGGTCCAACAGCAGTATAACGAAGTGGATCCACACAAACACTTTGATCCAAAGATTAAATTCCAAATAATGATGTCATGTTGTCACGGCAATTACTAAGCACTTCCTGTACAGGTATGCCACGTCTATGAGCAACGTCTTCAGCTACAGTCAAAGCAAATCCAGGAAGGGAGATAACTTGTTCTTCTTTAATCAACTACAATAGGAAAATTGTGCAAGTAAAGTGATGCTCCTACTTACCTGAATTTACTATGTTCAGCAAAAAAAAAAAAATGAATGGAGTTTTACATCCTACATTACTACTATTATGAAGATGGGCAAGGCTATGCAGTGTGCAATGGGGGAAATTCACCATGTTCAGCAAAATATATAACAATTGCTTAAATGGAGTTTTACACTAATGAAGACTTGAAATGCCATGTAGTGTGCAATAAGGTAAAAATATTGCTTGATCTTGAGTGGGGCAGAAAAAAAAAAATCATTACTCACAGGTTTTGGTACAAAGTAAGGTGAATCTGTTTCTAACAACAGTCTGTTGAGGGGTATGTTTCGGGCTACATCATGAGCGGCGTGAGCCCCATTGAAGGTCACGACGGGGGTCAATCCCAGATATAGATTAGGAAAGGCGATAGCCATCTCTTCGCCTGACTGTAATTACCGGAAAAACAGTGGCACTGGATTTTATAATTTCTTGGAATAATCTGAAATATACAGAAAGGATTAAATGCCGGTAAAAACCTGAGCGTTATTCATGCAATTATACAGTATATGTCCATTGGTTAAATATCAGATCAACAACCCTGCCCCTCAGGCTATAGTCCACTTCCAGCAGGGTTCGCAAATATACGGAGGCTGTTCAATTACTAATCATTCGTCTGGATAAATAAGAATTAAAATGTACAATAATCTGATTGGATTATAAAACTAATTTTAAATTCAAATTAAGTGATTGACCAATCATAAAGATAACTGGAGCACTAAATTCCCTGAAAGTAAGTCTTTAGGAACATTTATTCTCACCTCTTCCATAATCTGTAGGCAATCATCTTCTGCATCACGACAATGAATAACAATAGGTTTCTTTACCTCCAAGCTAATCTTCAATTGTCTTCTGAACACAGATTTCTGTAAATTTTCAAACTGCTTTTGGCTACAATAAATACAATAATCTTTAAATGACATTTAGAAGAAGATAGAACAAAAAACAATAATTGCAAGTGAATTGTAAAAAAAGGCAATCATGAACCACATTGACCACAATTTCTATACTAGATAGATTGTTAATTAACCATGTCTTAATCCCTTAATTAACATAATTAATTGACTTCAAGTTTCTTACTTTCCAGAATAATCCAAGCCAATTTCACCCAAAGCAACCACTTTGGGATGTTTGAGAATCTTTAGCATGTTTTCTTCCACCATTTCATTGTACTGTACAGCGTTTTTAGGATGACAGCCTATAGATATCCACACATCTTCTTCCTCTGCTAATTTCTTCCATAAACCATCTGAAAATAACATGAATAGGTCTTAAATTAGGACAATAAAAAGGAAATGATGTTAAATGAACAAGTTTGAAAGAAAGACAACTGGGCAAGCAACATAATGAAGTGTGCAATGAGACTTTCTGCTAGAACAATCAAATAATTGTTAAATCTAAGGCATTCCTTTGTTAACGCTAGACAGTACACGAGAATTCAAATTTTTAATTTATCACTTGAGATGGTGTTTAGAGAGCTTAAATCATTCAATTAGCATTAAAAACACATAAGAAAAAGTTTTTGTAGTTAAGAGTTGATTTTTAGCTTTGGTAACCATGGAAACGTCGAAAAAAGTCGCAAATTTCAAACCACGATATCTCTAACCCTAATTAAGATAATTGAAATCTGTAAAAGCCAAAATAAAGCTTATGACAATACTAAAAGATCTTCAGAGGCTTTTTTTGATACAATGAATATTTTGACTGTGACCACAGTGGGAAGAAAATAACCCAAAATTCGACATTCAAACGCTCATATTTTCAAAACTATTATAGATATCCAAAATCCCTTCTGAAGATTTCTTGGTAATCAAGTGAGCTTTATTGTGCCCAAATTTGACATCTCTATGATGAAAACTGTGGGAGATATGGCTCAAAACAATTTTTTTACAAAATGAGAAAAAAGACTTTGAAGTTCAAGTGTTTATATTTTTAAAACTTTTTCATATATGACTTTGAATCCTATTGAGGATTTGATCATAATTATATAAACTTTAATGTGTTAAAATTTGACAGCTCTATCTTTAAAACTCTAGTTGTACTAGTAGTAGAAGTAGCAGAAACATTGTCAATTGAACAACATAGCATGTATTATTAGTATTGACTTCTATATAGCAGAATTTATTATTTCTTGCAATGATTCATTGACTATGTTTGTTCTTTGTTTTTCTCGTAGTAATACCACATATTCCGGGTTTTTTTTTAACCATTTTTAAGAAATAAGTTCATTTAAATGAGAAAATTACGAAAAAAAACTAAGAAAATACGGTAAATGTCCCGTACGTAAAAATTCGTAGACTCGTTTATCACGCATTGAACATTTTCCTATGTCAGTAGCGACTAGTCCGATCGTGTCTACATTATTGTCGAAGTGCGCATGCTCACTAATAGATGGCGCTGCATAAAACATGCGCAATACAAAATTTATCTCATTATATATTCATTGCCCTCAATTATTTATTCTATTGAACTCGGTCATTCCAAATATGGTATTACTCGTGTATTTTGTAGTCGGCTTCTGTCGGTGATTACCGGAGCTAGCATTAATAATCAGAGTTATCTCCCTTTTACGGAAATAGCCACAATCACCAGCTTTCAACCGGTATCAACAACATGGCTTCCAATACATTGTCGGAGAAGTTATGGACATTTAAAATACGTCTATTTTGGCGTTATTTTTATACAATAATCATTTTCTGGTCGTTGTTAGGAAGATAAAAACATGATTTTCAGTAACTAAATAAATGTTTTTGAGAAATAAAATGGATTGATCGTATTTAGAAGATATTAAATAAGTTGAAACTATGAAAATGTAATTTTTGATTTTTTTTTAATTTTTGTCCAATTCTCGTGTACTGTCTAGCCATTCCTTTGTTTGTTAACTCATACCTTAGTCTTAGAAACAGAATTTCTATTTGGACCAAGTTAATCAGTAATAGTGTTAACAGCTCACTGCAATTTTTGTTCAATCAAAAGTTTTTCTTAAGACTATTTACATAAAGCAAGACCAAAATCAACTCCCAGACAATCGCAAAGTTGTCCCTTAATGCAATAGAAAATATACTCACTAAGTTGAAAATGTCTTGGGTAGCAGAAGATGGCAATACATCCAGCAAAATTACTAGGGTAGCAATCCGAAAAACGCTGTAGGAATTCTTTATAAGTACCATAAAAATTAAGTCTTTCATACAACAAGTCTAGGTGACAATGGCTGTCAATGAATGGTATTTGATACATCTTGCTGCGTTCCTTAAATCTGATCTTCCACATTCGGTTGAAGGATGAACGATGAGTGGCGTCATTGTTCAATCTATTGTCGTTCTGTAATCGTGCCGAGTAAGACGACTTTGAAGAGATGCTATCCATGGAACTGCCAGGAGTGCTGGAATCGAAGGCACGTTGATCCGAGTATGGTCTGTAGGGATCCCGATACAATTTGGCATCGTTGACCAAAGATTCTGGGATCTGTCCACTGGAGTGCCTTCGTCTCAATTTCTGGTCCTCTTGAGGATAAGCTGATGGAACATTGCTGAATTTCGCAGGATATGATTCTTCTGGATCTGTTTTTTGACGCCAATTATTCGGCCGGTAATTGGCCGGAGTTGGGGTTGTATTTTTGTCCGAATCTGTTGGTGAGCTCTTCAAATATTTCTGCCACACTTCATATGGATTGCGATTTTCTTCTTCGAAGGCATTCAATGCTCCAAACTTAGTCATTGGTCTGTTTTCTCCATAATCAGAGAACCTTCGTTTATGGGGAGGAACATATCTTATATTTGTTTGTTTCAGATCAAAGACTTCCTTCGCTGCTAAATCCCTCTCAATGACCTTTCTGAACGATGAATCTGTATCACTCACATTTCTCTTTGGACCTTTTACGCTTCTACCCAACTCTGGGAACTCCTGATGGTACAGTTCCACAGGTTTCTGATTAAGAGAGTCTTCTATCAGTTTGTTACAGATGATGTTTCTTCTGTCATTAAGAGGATCTCGTGGACCAATGACTTTACGTACATTTTTTTCTGTATCCTCGTAATAATCGTCATCATCGGTGATGTCGTAGCTCACCAGAATCGGACTGGGAGACTGCGGTTCTCTACAATCCTCCATATTGCTTTGATTCTGGTTTTGGTTTATATCTAAAAAGATATCAGAAATATGCAGAAATCTGGATTAAATTCATAAGCATGGCTTAATTTAACACAGAAATATTGCCTCTTCTGAAATCCCTCACATTTAAGATCCAAGCAGTTATCTGCCCTAGGCAAGCTCAAATTCAATTATACAATTCCTTTGACTACGGAATAATAACCACAACCCCTTCAATTGTGCACTATAAAATAGAGCAAGAATTTTCACAAAAACAAGCAAACCTAATATGAAAAATGTGTTATAAAAATATTGCAAATTAAATAAGAAATCTATCTGGAGAAAGAAAGCAAATTACAAAAGGGTGCACAAAACAAAACAGCAGTGATTTTAGCAGTTTTATATCAAAGAACTTACAATAGTTTCTATAATCATGATATCTAGTGTCTTCAGTAGTCTTCAGTGCAGCATCAGGATACTCGAAGATTTGGTTGGGAAGACCTTGATGAGGATACTGAGGACCTTCGATTGGAATAAATTGAGGAGGTTGATATCTTGATTGATACTGATAGTGTGGCTTCATTGATGATCCATCATTTGGGGCAGAAGCTCTCCTTTGAGGCTTATGTGAAGATGGGTGACACTTCGTTGGGGACTTTGTCTTGTTCTTGTTTTGTGGTGGTGGTTCTATAGTCGCACCAACTTCTAAAGATGGTTCTCCTTGGTTGGAAACAGCTCTATAATAAGCACCAGAAGCATGAGGGACTTTTCTCACCAGCTGATCTATAAATTGAAGCAGCAATTGAGCTTGTTCTAAATCAGTTATCTTATTTAATGGTACAGTTATAAGATGACTAAGATTTGGTACCTGACCTTGCTGATCAGAATCTTTGCTTTCTTTCTTGACAGACTCTTTCCCTGAATTTTTGTCTCGCTTAGGAATGACTGGGTCTTCCCTCTCCTTTTTAATATGATGTCTCTCCTCTTCTATTTTCTGATGCTGCTCCATGAGGCTGTTTTCATACCCTGGATAGTAGGGTGGGTACATGTAGGGGGGATAAAAGGGGATGTATGGGTTGAAGAGTCTTGGATCAAATGGAGGACCAGGAGGGGTCTTGCCTGGATGATAGTACGGATACTCCAAAGGCTTTGGTGGCATAGGCGACTTCTTTTTGTAATCCATATCACTAATTTCTGCTTTTGGAGTCTTTTGGAACCTCAGATCTGCTGACCTGCTGGAGATTGTTTCTGAAATGCTCATATCTTGACTGGAATATCGATATAGATGCTTGCTCTTCATGGAAATTGAGGACTCTGATGTTGCAGAAGGTTTTTTAAGATCAGTTTTAGGGTTGGTCTGTTCAAGTACATCATCATCAGAACCCACACTACTGAAGTCTGAAAATGCATCACTGATGGCTACTACTGCTTTGTTTGATGTGCTCATTTTTGAAGACGTCAAAAAGTCATGCTTGTCCCCCGAAAGTTCTTGGTCCATGGAGAAGTCTTTAGATGACTGAACACTTTCATTTTGCACATCTGGATGTTTGAAGTTTTTAGTATCGTTATTGCTTCTTGAATTATCAAACTGATTTGTGCATGAATCTCTTGCTCTGGGTTTTGATCTTGTTTCATTTGGATGAATTTTCTGAGGTGATGAAGCTTTTTCAGTTTGATGACTTCTTTGAGGAGAGCTCTCTTTCCTTTGATTTATATCAACGTTGAAATTTGGGGAATAATTGGAATCGATATTCATCAAAGAATTGTCAGGAATCGGAATAGTGCCTGATTTATTGGAATAATTAGACATATTCTGGAAGCTGTTGGACGAAGCATCGCGTAGTTTTTCTGTAAAATGTCGAGGTTCTACAGGTAGTGATTGGATATCTAAAAGATCACTTGACCAATCCTCGCTCTTGTTTGATTTATCACTTTTTAAGGATTTCACGGTTTTAAAACCTCTTCTTTCACTTCTTACAGGTCTCTCAGTGTAACTATGGGTGCGTGGACGGATGTGCTTCTTATGAGTGTTCGCATGATGTTCTGGTTTTTTAGGATGTTTGGTAAGCCCCAAATAATCATCAATTTTTTTCAGCTCTGCTTCCAGTTTTTCGTCATTTCGATTTCTCAAAGGAGGCGTTTGTGAATTTCTTCTTTGAACATGAGGTCTAGAGTACTTGATGTTTTCTGAGTGCTCACTTCTTCCATCAAATGATGGTGGACGGCACACATTAGTAGGTGGAACGTTTTGAATTGGGCCAATTAGTTTTTGATTTTCATTTACAGGTGCTTTTCTACGAATATCCTGACTGAATTGAGGCGCCACATTTCCAGGAACCATATCGGGGGTACCTTTAAGATTGTTATTAGGATCTTTTGAAATTTCTGTCAGTGGTAAGGTTTGATCCACATTTGGAGGAGTTTTAACTTCGCTGTCAAAGATCTCTTCTTCATCTGGTTCTACTATGTCATTCTCAAATACTTTTTCCCAATTTCCTTCCAATGGGTAAGTCATCAAAGGATGTGGTTTGATTATGTCCTTATCCAATGCAATGCTGCTTCTCTCTGTATAGTGAAAACTATGAGCTCCTCTTGAACTGGGGCTTGGACGGATTCCACCACGAGCAAAGATTGCTTTCATCCTTGGAACACCATCCTGTAAAGATATAATAGGTTGATTGGAATTGGTTTCTGGTAAAACAGCTTCAGTATTGGCAATACAATCTTTGCTTTCAATATTTCTTAAAACCATTGCTTGGTTATCTGCCCTTGGCAACGACTTCTCTAAATTACCTGACATGCAAATCTCAGAAATAAAAGCAGCTTTTTCACCAGCATCAGAAATATTAGAAATATCCTGGTTGGCTTCTTCAATAAAAATACCTGTTACATCAGCTGAAATGGTGTTTGCTTTGGAGCTAGTCCAACCTTCAGCCCAATTTAAGTCAGATTGTAATTTACTGATATTCGAACCTTCAAGGTGTGTCATGTACTGTACAGAATCATTGCCAGTATCTGAACATTTTGTTGAGTCAATGTGCTTAGCAGAATGTGATTGTTGATGGTCAGCCATTCCATCCTGGTCTTGCCCAACATCTGCTCCAGGAATAAGAACTTCTGTCAATTCATCCGACCAATCTTCAGTGTTGTCAACAGCATCACACTTTTTTAGTCATATGTGGAATTTTTATTTTCAGACCATCTTTTAAAGTCTTCTTTTCTGGTACAGATTGGACATTGGTTGAACTAACAGAATCAAAATCTTCAGGCATGGAGTTAGAGTGTAAGTTTACTTGAACCACAGGATTTTTAAGAGGTTCCCGAGCATTACTGGTGGTCTTGTTTGCATCTAAAGTGCTTTTGTCAATAAGGTCCGAGAGTTCAGTTGATTTCTGTTTTGTCTCAGGGGCAGCAAGATTATGTTCATGGTCAACGCTACTTTGTGCTTCTACAATGCCCAAATCAAAATGTGGATGTCCAAGATGTATGTCAGTTGTAACAACTTCTTTAGTATCGTCTACATCAGAAGAAGAAATCGGTACCTCTTTGACTTGATCTAGTTCTGGGTAAGAGGTATTCAAAGCTGAAGCATCTGATGCTGTTTCATCAGGAAGAGATGTGCTCAAACACTTAACGGATCTCTGATCATCCAGTTTTTCTTTTAGGTCCAGTAAATCATTGTTCCAATCTTCTTGATCTTGCCATATTTTTTCCTGATTAGCTTCTGAAGTTTCTGAAAACCTTTTGGTTCTAAATCTTGGTGCCAAATTTCTGTCTGTGTGTCTATTTCTTCGGTCCTTGTCGAAATGTTGATAAGGTCTACAATGAGATCTTTGATCGATGCTATGATAAGAGTTTTGTCGATGTGGTTGTGGAAAGTCTGGGTATGGGTGTCTATTGGGTTTTTGATGCTGGTGCTGGTACTGGATGGTTGAGTCATCATATGAATATCTTCTATGCTGGTTGTATCTCTGTTGGTTATAAGGAACCAATGGTTTCTGTGATGAATGTGGTTTATCTGGAGGACTTTTAATGGGATTGGTACCTTCTTGATCAACATTTGTGATCTTTGGTTCAGCATCATTAACTTCCATAGAGATATCAGGTTTGATCTGAAAATAGTAATAGAAATATTACTTTTATTTAGAATGATATGAGAGTTAAAGTAATTTGTTCAAATAACATTGGATGACCCTCGGTTTCCAACTTTACTTTGTGTCTGATAGACGCTTGTTGCCATGACATTTCAGCTGTCATGCTGATCAAAAAGGGGTCAAATAAACAGCCTTGTTTCCAAAACATACTTGACATTATTAAGACAAAGTCCACAGCAATAAGTTATGAAAAGAAAAGTGTTTAAAGCCAAGATCTCATTCATTTCACAAATTGAATAATAAATACTTGTCAATAATAGATATTAGACAAAATATTTGCATGTACGGTAACTTTCATTTAAAGTGATACTGCCTATTAGAATGAACACAAAATGTAGAGATTCTCAAACTTGAACAATGAATATATATATTCACCAGTTGGACTAATCCTGTACCATAACAAACAACAGAACCTTGAATTATCCGATAAATCAAGGGCAGATAATAATAACTTAGTCTTATGGATTTGTTTCTTTATATAAGGACACCTGGTAACGTTCCACACAAAATCTTATGATCTTAAGTTTAGATTCTCAATACAAATTCTACAATTACTAATGAAATGAATGGAGTTTTACGTCCTATTATTCTGCACCTTATGAGCTAATGAAGACAGTAACCGCTATGCCACCGCAGGACCTCTCTTTAACAATTTCTTATGGTAAGATTTCTTATGAACGGGGCCCTGTTTGTGTATCTATAAAAGTCCAGTGATGAGTTTCATAATGAGGAAAATATCTTACCACATTACTCTGGGTTGTCAATTCCTCTAATTTGCCTCTCATCTCATTTCCACCATCTTTAGGTAATGATTTCTTGTCATCCAAACTTCGGCTAATATCAGTTGCAGGACAATTTTCCTTCAAATTTTCTAGTTCAATGCCAATGGATCTTCTAGAATTTAAAGGCTTCTGTTGTGAATCCATTTTGTTTATTTCGGCTGATGACGATCCAGTACTTAGATTTTCTGGGGACTTCCCATTCTCAGGACTCTCAAACACACTTTCGTCTGACATTTTCTTTCCTTCCGAAAAAGGGCTGTCTCCATCTTTAAATGGACTGCTCTCGTTGGATGATGAAGTCTTGGATGTTGACCCACTTCTGTTTAATTTATTTGAAGTTGCATCCCGTACAGATTTAGCAAAGATTCGAAACGTCCCTTCAGACAGACTTACCCTTTTAGTACTGGTACCAGTATTGACCTTATTGGCCTCCATGATTGGACGATTGAATGTGATCTGAAATATAAAAAAAATATATCGGCATCAATCAAGAAAAGTTTCCTAACTTCAAGTTTTAAACCAGGCCTGTAGATAGACTAGATTGATAGAAGGGACAAGAGGAGGGCAATGGGTTATGGTCTTAGTTAAATACGGTAATGAAAGTGTCAGGTACAGCCATAATGATAACAACTTAGGTTCAAAAATCCGCCGTGACAGGTAACCTTTCTACCAGCTGCTCCTTGGCTAAACCTCTTGGCATTGAATCTCTCTCTGATTATCCTTACCATTTACATCTGGGTTGACTAGAATTACGAGTGAAGATAACTTATTCAAGAGCATAGGAATTTCACACTTTGGGGACAGGGGATTTTAGAACAGCTTGGCTTATTGAATTTGGGCTCTCCTCACTAAACTTATACTTAGTTACCATTAGCCATAATCGGCTGGGCATGGGTTGGGCATAGGCAGGGCTAAGCCTACTTGGGCCAACTCATCTCAGCAGAGAGATGGCTAAGAATTTATGGTAATTTCTAGGATCTACAATTTTCAAAATTTAATCAAAAATGTAGACTATGCCTTATCAATTTGTTAGACATTCGTATAACTGTTTGCAAGAAAATATCCCTTTTTTTCGTGTGTTTCTTGATTCAACTTTCGCTTTCCTGCTTGGATGAACGAAAATAAAATGGCAGATGAGATGATCGCCGATTAGAAAACCTTTTCAAATAAACATTGCTTATAATGCTTTTCCAGTAAGACCGAGACACCGAAATATAAACATTTCACAAAAGTCGTGACAGAAACGATTCTGATTATCAACTATGTACATTTTATAGCAGAAATGAACAAAACTTACAAATATTTGTCAACTTCTTCTGTCGTCAGTCTGACTTCAGAGCACGTGCCACTAGCCTCGTCCTGGAATCTGTCAAAATGACAGAAGAAGGAGCTGAAGATGGTTCCGCGCAAAATTTCATGATTTTTTGTAAATTTATCCTTGTTTCCAAAAACCGTGTATTTGAAGGGAATATGAGTGTTTCAAAACCATACCTTTTTTAAATTTAATGGTGATATTTCAGGCGGCAAGAAAACTGGTTAATTTCAAATGGCATCAAGGTATCATAATTTTCAAATCAGATCTAAAGCTCTCTATGGATCTAATGAATGATTTACCATAGACGTTAATGTCTAGCAGTTTCATCGGGCATGTACCCATGGGGGTGGTGAGGTATGGGATTACCGAACACGGTCCTGGGGGGGGGGGGCTTAGAGGATCACGACTATGACCCAGGCTACAAAATTATATATCTACTTTTAAATTGCTAGCCTAGCCTTATGCCTAATCAGAAAAGGCCTTTTTTCAGTGCTTTTAAATAATGTTATATGAGGAAATAGCCTATGCCCCCTTCCCTTGAAAATTGTCCCTTCTATCGATCGTACTTTTGAACCGTTGCTGACATCTAACAATTATTGCAGACAACTATATTATATAGGCCCTACAACACGGCAACCTTACACTTTTATGAATAAACCATGGTAGGCCCTAATCTTTCTTATGCCCTTCTCGGTTACAGTCCGTGAAGATCAAGATGTCTTTGTGTCAATTTCTTCACTATATATAAACGTGTAGGCCAACATCCAATTGCATCATTGCGGTCTATTTATTAGGTTAAGAGCAATGTCAAAAAAATTCCCTCTTAACATTAAAGAAATAGCCTACATAGGGGCCTTCTCAGAGGCGTTAGGGGTGAGTAGGGGCAACGGATTTATCAAAAGAAGCGCATTGTTTTTTGACATTTTAGTATAGGCCTGGACTATATTCTAACCCCTTGCCTCAACCCCTCACCCCCGGACCTTAGACCCCACGAATGTTATATTAAAAACTCTCAAAAGTGAAAATTGACACCAGGTAATGTACATGTAGTCGATAATTGGCAGATGTTCGATACAGTTTTATTAACTGCAAGCTGATTGTGTGTGTGGCGAAAACAGGGTGGTATGAAATGCCACACGGATCATAGTGTTCAAGTGAGCATAATAAATCACGAACAATATCGAAATTGACTTAGCAGAGCAGCACGATATCATTTTGAATTCTGTACAAAGAACACTATTAAAAGCCTCTGTAGCTTGGCGAGGGGTATTATTTAAAGATCGCCGATCGCTGCTTTAAATGTTCCAGGAAAATTATCAAACGCAGGCATATTTCAAAAAAATAATTTTTTTGTGCAACTGTCTGCATATAAAGTGATAGAAGCTATTATTATAATAAAAATAATAAACTCTTTATTTTACATGGGTCAGAATTAGGGCCAATACACAAGGACGTGTTCCCGTCTCACATTCAGCCCATGGGGAAATACATTGGAAAAAAAAATATAAAATATATAATATCTCAATATACAATTCATCTAAAAATACACAAGTACATGTGCATCAAATGGGTAGAATTTCAACGTACAATTTGTTTATAAAATGGATATTATATATAGTGATATGTCAAATAAGATAATTTTCAGCAAGTTAACATGGTACATCACACCAACCGTTAAAAAGATAGCTGTTGATTAAATCAAACTTACATAAGAAAAGGTAATCTGTTCGTCATGGCATTGTTACAAATTCACAAACCACCCCCCAGTTAGTCAACTTAAGGCTACCCTTCAAACCCAATGTCATTGTATGGATATTTTGTGTTTGATTGTGAAGGACAAAGCAAATAGTGTCATAAAAGCACTGGCCAAGGTCACAAAGGTGGAGGTTGATTATCAATCATCATATTTTGATTGGTATTATTTCGTTTTCTGAAAGAAAATATGGCTGGAAGATTTTGTAGAATTGCTGGACGTTATACAGGATTATGGCTATTGTTTGTGGGTAAGTAAAACACCAAGTGGGCTGAGCATTTGCATTTTTTTTTTTTTTTTGAAAGGGTTGGGGTTTCCCTTTCTTCTTTTTTTTCTTGTTCGTATAAAATTTCAAAAATAAATTAATTTTGATTTAAACTATTTTTTTGTTATTTAATCGTTTTTGAAAAATAATAAAGATATAATATATTAAAGGAACACTGCCTTCTTAAATGGACCTAAAAGTACAAACGTCAGTGTGCTTAGCATTTGTTTTGGTTTTTTGGGTTTTTATTTTAAAAGGGTGAGGTTTTTTTTTTCGTTCGTATTAAATTTAATTTTGATCCTCAAAGTATTTCGTTTTTTCGGTTTTTTTTTAAAAATGAAGGATATCGTAGGCCTATTTTAAGGAAAACAGCCTCTTAGAAATAACATGAAATTTAGAATCTCAAACTTTGTCAATAAGAGTATATTATGTATTTGAGTTTGAATTGGATTTAGCCAGGAGCCAAGAATAAAGAAAATAATCTCTATGTAACACAATATATCTATTAAACTAATGATTATTAAAAAAAAAACGTTCTAAGCTAATTTTAGAATTACTTGGATTATCATTTTTAAGGACTTATTGGATTATCATTTTTAAGGACTTATTGGATTATAGAGAGAATCTGTCGTATAGACACAGACTAATAAAAGCTAACTAACTTCATGAATTTAAATTTTTAGGTCATTCTAGCAGATAATTTGCCTTTAAAGATGATTTTTGTAGCTGTGCAGTTGTCCAAATTATTAGACGTCATTTCCAGTTCTGTTCCATTTGCTAAATAAGGGTGAACAAATAATTAACTCTCATTTTAATTATATTTCAGATCCTGCATTCGGTTGTGAAGACAATTGCCCGTATGTACTTTTACATTAAATTTACACTTAGGCCTATACGGCTACTGACGACAGAGTTATACCCGAAACCTTAATTAAGTAAATACACACACACATACATATTGGTATGGTATTTTCTTGAAACAAGGGACGTTAATCTCCATTCTAAAGTTTTCTATATGACAATCTAACATTGTTCAAAATGAATAAAATGGAATGAATTGAATTTTACTTCCTACTCTTCTGTTCCTTATGGGCTAATACAGACTGTCAACGCCATGCAGTGTGCTTTGAGGGAAGTTTTGCCAGGACAGCGGCTTAGTCTAATCTTTTTGGCGATTACCAACTGTCAAGGGATCTTTAACGTGGACAGCCTGTTGCACACGGGGCTAACACTGTTGACGATATATACATAAACATGTATATGGGTTTTTTAAAAATGCGCATAATAAGATTAGATTATGTAAGCATTCCTTTTGTATTGTGTTTATATTTAGCGGATTTTATCATTAAAATCATATTATTCTAAATCTAAGTCTTTTATAGGATTTGGATTTTAAAGGGAAAATAGGTCTTAGAAATAACATAAAATTTGAAAATTTTAAACTTGGTCTGTAAGAGCTTTATTCATCAATAAATATACCTGCTACCATAAATAACACAAAAAATACAAAAAATGTCCAAAACAATAAGTAATTATCCATAAAAATGCATTTGATTTTTGAAAAACGCTTAATAAATTGATTAAGCGTTTTTCAAAAATGACTAAGTTTTGAGAGTTTTCAAGATTTTAAGAGATTATGTTACTTTATGACACCAGGTAAGTTCACTGATGAATATACACTCATATTGATCATTCTTGAGAACTAAAATGTTATGCTCATGCTAAGACCTATTATCCCTTTAAAGGGTTACTCGCAGTGCGATTTTTTTGATTTTTTATTAATGCACGTGTCCGTTATGTCAATTTTAAATCAGCAGGCTGAATATACTGAGGACCGAACAAGGCATATATGTCTTTACATAATGACCACCTAGGCTGATATACTGAGAGTCGAACAGAATATATGATATACGTCTTTTAATAATGACCACTTCTGGTCAAGGTCATAGGTCATAGTATCTCGAATACGGATTATGTTATTATAATATATATAAGGAAGTATGACGAATGGGGCGTGGTTTGGACACGATGATAGTCTATATATTTCGTCAGGTTTTAAATATAGACATATTACGAACCAACTTGTTATCGCCCGAACAATCTCGCCATCTTTCGGCTGCCTAATTACATATCATTTTCATCATTTCAGGAAGTCCACAGAAAGCATAGCATTATCAGTTATTCTCTGCATAGCAGCTGTAGCTGCCATAATATGCCCACTCCTTTGCCTATTTGGACCATTTAAACAGCTGGCCATACGGTGGCGAATTTTTCTCCATGACAAACTAGGCTGGGAGTATCCACAGAGGAACCAAAGTCACCAAAGTCACCAAAGGCAGTTTCAAGTAGAATGTAAGTAAATGAAGTGAAGTTTTACGCCCTTTTTTTCAGGACCTATGAAGACCAGATTTCCATATAACGCGCATTGTAGCGGGTCGAGCTTACAAATTTACTGTATTCAAAGTTGCACACTGTCAAATGTTCAGTCTTGAAGATGGTGCTTTCAGAACATGGATATGGATTTGTTCTCGAAGCTAGTCAACTAAGTATCATAGCGGACAATGTCGAATACACGACCGGTCATTGATGTTACCACGACGATGCGAAGAAGTGTTCTGCGTTCTCCCGCTGCTTTCACCCCCGCCCCCTCCCCCCAAATATACACGGCACAACGCATAGGCTACTTTTGAAGACCATTCGGCATGAATATCATATTGTAAATGGAAAGATAGTAGTATATTGTATAATGTATTGGCTTTTAATATTTTCTTCTGTATTTTTCAGATGAAGTGTCAACCGGAAATGACGTACCACCCGAATATGTTAATATTGCTTTCGTAGACTTACCACCATCTTACGACGAAGTGGTAAAAAACTCACAGTACTACAAATATGGACCAGCTTCAGAGCATCATTATCAGCGGCAAGATTCTCAAGAAAGCCCACGAACTGAAACGTGCCATCAGATAAGCAGACGATTAGAATATGTTCTAGAACCAAGTTTGATAACTGTTCCGAATGCATCCGTCCAAGAACCAAGAGAACAAACTAACAACACGCTTCAGCTGAGTTCGATAACGATTCAGAATGCTTCTGTAACAGACATCCAAGAACCAAGTGAACAAACTAACAATATGAATCGACTGAGTTCCATAACAATTCAGGATGCTCACCTAACCAACGTCCAAGAACCAGGAGAACAATCAAACATTACTCATCAGTCGAGTTCCGTTACGGATCCAAGTGCACCTGCAACAACTGATCGTGACAGCAGTGAACGGTCAATCAATGTTCATTAAGTCCAGTAACTGTTCCGAACGGTTCCGTCCAAGATTTTGGTGAATAAGGACCGTAGTCACACTTAATTGTTCAGATGGTCTTATTTCAAGTACTGAAATTGGTCTTTTTTCAGAATGCGGAGCGGTCTCTCAAGATCGATATTAATATGTATCATCAGGTAATGGTCAACTGAACAACTGCCCTGCCGTGAAGGTTCTACTTCCTGTTCTACAACAGCTCAGCTTCATGGAAACATCAGAGCAATAATCTAAAGTGAATGAGAGTTACCTCCCCTGTCGAAGAGAACATTGGAGGCAGCATGATTATTCTGGTCAAATCGCCCACTTAAACTATTTAGGAGTGATTTAGAACATTCAAGAACACGGTGTGGCTCACAAACAGTCTATTGAATAACGGTTTATTGTTTATTTTTCGGAGAATTGGACTATTGGAATGCCCAGCTGTATTTGATTGCAAAAAAAAACATGGGATAGGCTAAATAAGAGCATTTTAAATTGTTGTTGGTAATTTTGGAATTTTTAAGGTAACCACCTCACAGAGAATTGTCGGTCATGGAAGTTATGGAATAAAAAGATGTATAGTATTAACTGTGGACTTGAAATAAACTAAGTCATTGTTTATGACGAAATAAAATCTAAAAAAAATTCTAACTAATCATTCTGACTTCTGACTTAAGCAATAAACTTAGACATAGGCCTACGCATATCAAAATCACTATGTGGCCTTGAGTATGTATTGCCCGGAATTCCGTTGGAACTGCACAAAGATTCTAGCCCACAATTTAAGGATAATTTAGAACATTTCAGACAATGGTGTCTTAAAACATTCTTACTAGATGGCTAAAGTCCGACAACTCATATTGCTAATTGATATCCGCTAAATGAGAGAAACTTTTCCAAAAGGCTGGCTGATATAAAAGCTGAGCCTGGCTATAGCCTCTATTACTATTAAAATCTTGGATTCCTTTTTTTGCAGAATTATAAAAAAATCATTCTGATTTCGACAAACTTTTTTATTCATATTTAGAAAAAATAAAATAAATATCGTATGTAGGCCTATTGCACTGCAGAGTTATGACTCAAATAAAAAAAAAACGGGAATACCCAGAGTAATGTATAGGCCTATATAAATAAATAGTTTCGTATTTTAAGCATGTACAATCTACTAGGACAACACAATATATATCAACTCTACTATGGATAAATTGAGGATTCTTATAATATTGATGGTAGACGTCTGCTTGACTGCAAATTTTAAGGTAATATTATTTATTTCACTTTAAAGGGATGCATTCCATTTTTTTTAGGATTTGTTCTCAATTGCTTACAAAATTAAATTTTTGCGAAGAAGATTAGACATAAGATGATAAAAAGTAGAATTTTTGGGGTTAAGGAGTGGACGGAGGATTAGCTTCTATCATCCAGATCCTCTTTGTCTACATACGGCTTCGACGACGACTCCGCGTTGCATCCGAAACGATCGTATCGTTCTGACGTCATAGAAATAACAGACCCGAACCTTATTTAAGATTTAATACAATTTTAAGGTATTTAGCAATCGTGGGTACAGCTAGATGAGACAAAAATTACATATTCATGTTTTATACAACGTTTCGACGCGTTTCCACATTGTCCTCAGGCACAGAGGGATAGAAGGTGATAGAAATTTAGCCAATACCTGTTTAGGTTCTATAAATATTAAAAGCTTTTGTTGGCTTATATTTGCATCCTTCTTATAAGCGTGTTTCACGCAATTAACCTTAGGCTATATTTCATCAGTATCAAGTAACGTAAAACACAGGGGATTTCCCCCCTGAAAAAAAATTGTCAACCGACCTCAACTTAACTTAAATAAGACCATACCCCGTTACCCCTCGGGATATATTACTTAACCCTCAGAACAATCATGTGTGACTTCGAGCCTTTACATAATTGAAAATGAATTTTATTAATAAAAAAGAGACACCCTCCCCCCCCGAAATTATAATATATAACGTAGTCTCTGACACCCAGTCTATTTGTAACTACGACCACGACATACAAAGCTATACTTAGAGAAATGGGGGCTTGATAATAGAGGCTAGATATTCACGTTTATATTTCTATACCATCAAGAGTATGTGCCCCACACTGTAACCGCAAAAAAACGAGGGGTTGGATTTTTCATTAGTTATGCCTACCATCTGCTATTTTATTCATGTTGTAAGTCTTAATGTCATTAACATCCGATCTATCTGGGGTTGCTACTTTAAACAATTATATATAATGATAGTTTTTTCCTTTTTTGACAGTTTCAAAATCGTTTCTATGAATCATCGAATGGTTTGTTATGCCAGCTGTGCCCTGTGGGAAAATTTCTAATTAAACCGTGTGAAAAAGATGGCGGGGAATCAATGTGCAGCGTCTGTCCACGAGGAACGTTTACCAATAAGGTGAATTTCGCAACGGAGTGCGAAGAGTGTACCACATGTCGCTTAACGCAATACCAAAAGTCTCCGTGTACTGACACCAGCGATAGAGTCTGCGCTTGTCCGCCAGGATTTGTTTGGGTCATTTATCGAGGTTATGATGGTATTTGTCTACCAGCATGTAAGGAGGGTGAAGTGATTGATATTCAAGGTAATAAAGCTATATTATAAAAAACGATCCTTTCTGAAATAGATCACGCCTTTATTAGCCCAAAGGTGAAGAAGAGTAGGACATAAACTCCATTTATTTAATTTTATTTTCTGAAATATATAGACGACGAATATAATCTGCCCCATTCATGAAGTGGAATGCCCAAAATATCTAGAATTAGCCACAGAAAAATACTGCGACAATGTTGCCCACGCACTCTTTCTAAAGTGTTCGTAATGGAGAGTATGTGTAAACCAGCAGTGTTTCAAAGATATGTATAGATACATTGTCTTACAGAATCTTTATACTTCCATCCCCTTTCAAAACCTCATTCCATATCTTACAGGAACATCTACCTCTGATACTATCTGCAAGAAGGCACCACCAACAACAACACTGGATACCTTGCTGACCTCAGATAGCGTAAGATCAGTATCAGCAACAGAGTCTAAAGACGATTCTAAGCCTACTGGTCCGGTAACGACGGAACCACTTGACGTTAAAAATACCATCCGAAATAACACGGATCAATATCACGTGTCGATACTGAGACCCAATCATAGGCGACCTGTACACGGAATCGGCATTCACAGGCTCTCGAAGCCCAAGCGCATAACAAATAGTCCAGCAAATCTAGGTGAAATTTCAACAGAATCTCAACAACGTCAGATGGTAGACACACTTAAAAATTCAAGTGTGGTTAATGAACCTGCATATCAAACAGTGGTTAACAGTCCTGTAGGTTCTGCAAATGAAACTGCACGTGTTAATGAAACTGAGGTTAACGCATATGTAATTGAAACTACGGTTAACGCATATGTAAATGAAACATTGGTTAACGCACATTTAAATGAAACTGCAGTCAACGCCCCACCTGCAAATGCAGATGGTACCAATGCCGCACCTGCATATGAAGATGGTATCAACGCGCTGTTGAATGATAGTGCAGTCAATACACCTGCAAATGATACAAACCTTATACCTAACAGTAATAGTAATAAAAATGGCCAAAAACAAAACACAAATGTAGTAATCCTGCAAGATAACATCAATGACATCACTCAAAATCCGCTAACGCAAACGGTCACTGAACGTTCAACGACTACGTCCGTTGGTCGTACACGAAAACATAAAAGAGGAAAGGGCAAGATAGGCAAGAAGGGCAAGGGACGACGCAAGAAAAACAAGAAAAAGAAGAAAAATAAACGAAATAGAAAATGCCGACATAAGGTGGAGAGGAAAAGACAAAAGTGCCTGAGACGTAGAAAAAGAAATCGGCGTCGAATGAAGAAGTCTAAATCAAATTCTATTAGAGATCATAGGACAATTTTAAAGTAGAAACGCATGGGACAGCATGTAAATAGTTAATATGCCTTCGCTTGCTCTGGGTAAGGTTTCACTGTATTTATTAATTGGTTGTGCGATGTATTTATGATATCGATCGACGTGTCAAAATCACACAGTGGCCGCGCAAGTTATCCAGATTTCCTAAGGGTTCTTGGTTAGAAGAATGAATGACAGCTTGATGAACCGATTTGAACCCAATTAACGTCGTGACAGAAGTACAAAGAACATTATTATTTTTATTAATTTGTACAAATTGGAAATCCTTATATCAAAGACATGCCTATGGTGCTTCTGTAGAACTTCTGGGTTTGAAATCTGAAACCCAAAGTTACGACTAGATGTACCCCACCCCACATAAAGTCAGTCTGTCCCCTATTTATACGCCCGGTTCCGGGAGGCTAGCGCCGCCACTGCTATCAGGGTAATGTGAGTTATTAATACTATTTATTATTATTAAATAGATTTATTCAGTGACCCAATCGTGTCTAAATTCAAAATACAGGTAAGCCATAACTGATTTCGGGATAACAGGCATAGAAACGATTCTATTCTTTAGATCTCAGGTGATACGTGCATGAGTTTGATTCTGAAGAAAAGGTACACATAGCTTATACAGCTGGTAAAGCAAAACATTGTAACACAAACTTCAAAATAAAATCATTTTATTCAATAAATTCAACACTTTATATAAATAAGTACAACATACAATATAATATTATATAATAATATATATTCATCACAGCAATTGGGTTTAATTAGTCTGATTTCCTCGTCTCTGCCTTTTCATCACGGAATTTGTCAATGAAAGTAAACCGGGACAAACGAGTGCGCATTATTCTCGCAAATATACGGTATTCAGAATATTCCGAAATACGGAAAAATTGCGAGTATAATGAGTATACTTATTTTCGTTATTAATCAGAATATTCCGAAATTTGGAAATACCGAAAAATTGCGCGTATAATGCGTATGAAAACGCTTTCTCATTAAACAACTTTTCTCATTCGAAAACCCAAAGGCTATGTTTTAATCCTTTTCTATTTCTAAACTTATTTTAAACTTTGACATAACATTTTCACCCCACTAAATAGATTGTCATCACATTATTATCGGTTGTCATAGCTCGGGGTTAAAGTTTAAAAAAACGTTTAAAATAGTATAACATTTCGGCTAAATGCCAACAGATAAAACATCCTCACTATTCGGAACTTTAAATAAATAGAAGAACGAAAACAAGTGATCATTCTTAAATATACTGAAGTGTTTCTGAGGAAGGCATTTAGCTGAAAAGGTAGATGACAGGACAATAGTACATATTTTTAATTGTGTCCCCTGTTATGGGAATTTGTGATATTTAGAGCTAAAACGTTAGATGACAGGACAATAGTATATATTTTTAATTGTGTCCCCTGTTATGGGAATTTGTAATATTTAGAGCAAAAACGTTAGATGGCAGGACAATAGTATATATTTTTAATTGTGTTCCCTGTTATGGGAATTTGTGATATTTAGAGCTAAAACGTTAGATGACAGGACAATAGTATATATTTTTAATTGTGTCCCCTGTTATGGGAATTTGTGATATTTAGAGCTAAAACGTTAGATGACAGGACAATAGTATATATTTTAAATTGTGTCCCCTGTTATGGGAATTTGTGATATTTAGAGCTAAAACGTTAGATGACAGGACAATAGTATATATTTTTAATTGTGTGCCCTGTTATGGGAATTTGTGATATTAGAGCTAAAACGTTAGATGACAGGACAATAGTATATATTTTTAATTGTGTCCCCTGTTATGGGAATTTGTGATATTTAGAGCTAAAACGTTAGATGACAGGACAATAGTATATATAATTGTTCCCCTGTTATGGGAATTTGTGATATTTAGAGCTAAAAGTTAGATACAGGACAATAGTATATATTTTTAATTGTTCCCTGTATATATTGTATTTTTGACTAAAACCCAATACAAATGTATTATATTTCAATTTTATACCCCAATTTTGTATATTTTCTTAAACACCAAAGGGCAAAGTTTTTTATTGTGCACCGATGGAAGATGAATAAATACCATTGTTTTATTTTCCTAGATTGAATTATTATAGTTAGGCAGAAGATAAAGATTTTTGATAGTTACAAAAAATATTTATTAGTAATATACCAAAAACTTCAAAATTATTACTATTTAATGTATAATAACCTATTATCCCAAGGACCAACCTTAAGCACCAAGATCAAAACCACACTTTAATTTCTAGACGATTCTTAAAACAAGGGAGGAAAATATTTTGGTAAAAATATTTTTAAAAAAGGGTCAATCAAAAATTACCTAAAATCCTCCCATAGGAACCTTAAAAAACCCAGTTTTAAAAACCATGCCTCATAAAAGGATGTGTTTAATGGGAATTGGTTTAAAACAGGTTAATAAAACTTGGCCAAATACCAAGTAAATTAAATCACTTGTTATAAGTTTATAACCATGTTAAAAGATGTGTATGGGCCTTGTTTAATACAGGTTAATAAGACTTGGCAAAACCAAGTGTAGTGGGCCTTGTTTAATACAGGTTAATAAGACCATGTTAAAACTAAGTATAGTGGGTTTAGTTTAATACAGGTTAATAAGACCTTGGCAAAACCAAGTGTAGTGGGCTTAGTTTATTAACCAAAACCCAAATTTGATACAGATTATAAGTAGGATTAAGGCAAATTCCAAATAACGAAATTTGCAGTAATGAATCTAAAAATTTGCATATTCCTAATTAATATAAATATACAAACGAATACAGACGTTTAATCAAAATATAATCAATATAAGTTATAGTCTATTTTTTTTGTACAATAACAATCCAAAATATATAATACAATATACAACATTTACAATCAACTCGAAAAAATAAATAAAAATATAGCAAATGAGCACATTTAATTGAGCATCACAAAATACAACTCATGCACATACTGATAATAGTGCAGGAAATCAAAAGATTATATAAAAGCATAAAATATCTAAAAACATAATAATACACCTTCTAAAGAATGCTGATTTTCAAGAATACTGCATATATTTAATATTTATTTTGCAAAATCAACTTTTGGCAAAGGTCACTTATGTGGTAAACCATTAAATTTTTAAAAAATTTAGGATTTAAAAGAATTTTTAAATTTAACCTTAATATTATTACACTGTATGTTCTTTAAAACCAAATTGTCCTAATGACCTATATTTCAACCAAGTATTTTTTAGCTTTATTCAGACATGAATGGTTAATAACTCAACAAAAACAACATCCCTGAAGTAACAGGTGAATTCTATTATAGTACACTACAAACTGGCCTTTTGTAAAATGCAGGAGTTCAATGTAGAGATCATTTCAGATCACTTTTGCAGTATCATATTCTATTGACAGTGTTCTAAGAATTTTTTTCACAGTTGGGAGTTCACAAGGATCCTGTCTACCAGCTGGTACTTGGCCAAACCTCTTGGCATTGATTTTACAAGGATTACAACTTAGGTTCACAAGGATCCTGTCTACCAGTTGGTACTTGGCCAAACCTCTTGGCATTGGTTTTATAAGGATTACAACTTTGGTTCACAAGGATCCTGTCTACCAGCTGGTACTTGGCCAAACCTCTTGGCATTGGTTTTATAAGGATTACAACTTTGGTTCACAAGGATCCTGTCTAGCAGCTGGTCCAGGGCCAAACCTCTTGGCATTGATCTCTCTAATGAGAAAGGAGGATTTATTCACAGTCATCAGACTTTCAAACACTGACCAAGATTAGAGCCTACTACCACCATTATATGACATTACCAAGCAAATGACATCATGTAAGATTTCAACACTCTAACCAAATGTGCTACAGAACCACTCAAATTCTCTGTATATTAGATTTACAGAAGGGGATGGTAAATTTTGAGGTGTCTAGATAACACAAACTTACTGAATATTAGATTTATGTGTGGAGATATAGAAGGGGTTTGTAAATTTTGAGGTGTCTAGAAAATATGAACCCTTGGCAGGTTTTTTGGAATTAATATTGGTATTTTTGATATAATACCCAACAACTCTGGGTAGCGGATCTTTTTTCTGACGTTTGCCTGAACCATCCGTGTACCTTAACAACACCTTATCCATATTCCCTAATCTAGCATTATTGGAATACTTATCTTTGATATTTTTAATAGATTGGGCGGGGTTCAAAGGTCGTATTGTTTCCATAAATGAGCCAATGTTGGAAGGCTTGGAGTTGGCACTCTTCGGCCGGGAGTTTAGGATACAATCTACAATTCTTTCGCGCTGACATTTACAATCTGGGTTCACTGCATGGAAGTGAAGATTCGCTCCGTGCCCACATTCGCTGCACATTCGACACCACATGTTGGGTATTAGTTGGGTTAGACCTGCCAGAAGAAAACAGAAGAAATTAGTGATTTAAATAAAGCTATCAGGGCTTGAAATATGTATCTGACTCAAGGCCCCTGTTTTGTACAATTTAAATTGAAAAATTTCAAATTTGATTTTTGAAAAATTATCAAACTTGTAAGTATGGTATTCTCAATGTCATTGACAATTCAATTCGTAAATTTTTGAGGAACGAAGGTCCAGACGTTTAGACATACAGCAATTTGATTGGATTACAATTTAGAAGTCAAGTTAAGTTCTTGCCAGTGCTGATAGGTTACCTCCCTTGAGTTACTGTTTTTAGTCTAGTTCCAGCAAGGGGAAGTAAGCCTGTCAGTTATATTTCAAGCCCTAAGATCAAGCAAAAATTTTTTCAAAACAGAAATTCAGAACTTGAAACAGACGTGCAATATTTGCTCGTTAAAATAATTAAGTAAATTTTTTAATTAAAAATATAAAAATACAAGATACATCAAGCTAGTTCTGAATTTGTTTTAAATTACAACAACAAATATCATGCAAGAATATTAAGAATCAGAATAAAGTACCAGAAATCCCATAGAGACATGCTATTATGTATTTATATGTATTATAAGCAAAGATAAAACATAGAATTTGAAAAGTCAAAGAGAGAATGTAGTATAATAACATGGAATACAAACCCCCCCAGGGGCGTAGCGTGAGCGTTCTGACTGGGGGGAGGGGGGAGAGTTGATGTAACGTAACGTATACATTCTACCAAAGATGCAAAAAAAAATATAATTAATAACTGTCACTTAGTTAAATTTTGTTACAGTTCAGGTGTTACATTCCCCCCCCCCCTAGAAAGCTACGCTTCACCCCTGCAAACCATAGCCACGTTACATATGAAATGATATTGTAAGCTTTCAAGTACTATGGGCATGCAAGCATGTATTATGTGCACCCAATATTGACCTCTTGTAAATTCTGTTATTGATAAAAGGTACACACCCTGTCTTGATTAAAAAAAAACCTGATAACTGATCATTTCTATTAAATGGAAAATTTCTTGAAGATTGAAGGATTTGAAGATAAAGCCAGTAGAAAAAATAGATACAAAGGTAAAAGATAGTACTAAGCTACTGCTAAAGTCGGCTAAACTAAATATTTTAATATTCCAGGGCTAAATTGTCAAAGGGTCACATTAAATTAGTTTAAAATTTTATGGTCATTTATAGATGCAGTATTCCTTTAAGGAGCCATACAATATTTAAACCCTTTTACAACTGAGTTAAGACCCTAAAAATTGATGATCCCATAAAATAAATGAATGGAGTTTTACGTCCTACTCTTCTGCACCTTATGGGTTAATGAAGACACACGATCCTTTTCACAAAACAGCGGAAGATCCTTTTGACAACATAGCCCAAGAATATATATGATTATGAGTGCAGAATACCTTCAACTATGCCGATTAATAATGTGAACTTTGATCACTGGTAATTTATGCAATACCATATTAGGTGACGTCCTTGACCTTGATAATGCTAGTTTAAGTGGATTAAGCGGATTAAGGTACGGAGTTAATCCATTTAGTTTGATTTTCCTTCTTCTGCCTTGATAATCAACATAAATATCAAATTATTACATAACCAAAAAATGGAGTTTTACATCCTAGTCTTCTGCACCTAATGGAGGTATGTGAATTGAAACGTTGCTTAAATCAAAGAAAGAGTAATATATATATATAACGGTATTTGTTATTATAAATAAATATGGTTCAAGTCACAATCAGCATTGATATGGCAACACAACAGTCAGACCTATCAGAAATGATATAATCAATGACAATACTGCTCAATGTTATTACATCAGAGTTATCCCCCCTTACTAAAATCCTTTAATTCAGAGTTCAATATCCTAGTCAATGATCCCAGCTTCTATCTGTAAATTGGTGAATTGGAAATTTGAGGTGAAATCAATATCAGTAAATATATTAGTGACTAAGTTGTTACTAAATCTATTAGAGGATTAAATAATTAAATTAAATAAACTGGTAAGTTTATTATACCAGGGACAGACTGAGCAATTCTTGACCCTTGCAACAATGGGTTTAATGGGTTACATTTCCAAAAAAACTGTTCTCCCAAGTAGGCAGGGGCATATTTAGTAGCTTTGGGCACTCAGGCCAGGCAATTGGTCCACATGAGCCAAACCCCACTGCCCTAACTAAGTTCTACCAAGTATGCAGGGAGACTTAAGCAGTTGTGAGCCCTTTGGTCAAAGCGTCTTATTAGGTCACATCCCCAAAACCAAAGCAGTTCCCCCATGTATGGGTTTTCTAGGGCCCCTATCCCAAAGAGCATACTACAAATGAGACAACCGCTTCCCCACCCCACCTTTACTCTATTCTCTTTTGATTAAAGTTATTATCTCTATTTATAATTTGACAAATTATCAAAGTTGCATGACCCTTCATTCCTTTGGGTCATCTTACATCTTCTTGGTTTGACCCCTCAGTCTGCCCCTAGATGTAATCTCTACCCTAAGCTAACTTGACACTAAACTAAACTAAATGTAAGCTACCTTTAGTTACTAAACTTAAAAACTAAAGCTAACATTTGGCACAAAATATAAAATAACAGACTGTGTCGGTCACAATTATGGCTGGCTGTCATTCTGGATAGCTTATATTTAAGAAAAAAATATTTTTGTAAATACTGATTTCCAGAGAACTGCACAGAAACTGCACAGAAACAAAAGCATAACGAAAAGCACATTACAAAATGACGAGTCTAAAACAAACGTTACACATATTTTTCAGATAATGCTGAGGTATTCAGAAAGTCACATGATATGTTCTGATTGGCTGCGATGCAAATCGTATTAACTTCATCAATATTCATTTTCAACAGCTATTTTTTTAACCAAATAGTGAAAATATGGGGTAGCTATAAAAATCTGTGTTCGTTCAAATAAATCAACTTATGAAATGAAGGTAAAGCTTCAAAATGGTTTTGAACTATGTTCGCATGTTTTATTTTCATGTTATAACCTAGTTTTGTAAGGTTAGTTTGTCTTTATCAAAAAAACAGAATTTCAGATTTGCAATAACAGGAACCAGACAAGTTAGAGAACTGAAATGGCGCCAATAGAAACTAAAAACAAAGGGTCCCTGATACACATACACGGCTCAAAAAACATCCTTAACAAATTACTGTATAACCATAAACATTTAAAAAAAAACTAAAATAAATATTAATTTCTCAAAAACAAGAACTCTCTAAAAAATAAAACCATAAAAATTCACAGCCATGTTAATATAGTCAAGCACTGATAGTTCTAAATCACACCTAATTCAAAACAAAAACAAGAGCAGTCTGATATTTTGAGGTGGGAAAAATAGGTATCAACAATATATAAGTCTGCTCCCTTTATTCTCATAAACTTAACTTATCTTTAAAATCATCTGGAGTTAAGTTTTCGAGAAAAAGGGACCTGTTTTATATAATAATAATAGCAATAATTATCACTTATTCTACCACCAACCAAAAATACTTTGCTCTTGTTTAAGTTGTGAAACAACTTTGATGCTTCTTTAGTTCTATGCTTGCTTGAATATACAATATCAAATACCGGGAGTATAAAAATAACACTTCAAAATGGTATAAATTCATCAAAACTTAATTTCAAATAAATAAATAAATAAATATTCACGATTTAGGATGTAGAATATAAAAAAATAGTGACAGCAATTTTACATTTTTTAGATGCATATTTCAACATACAAGATATTTTGATTTCCTGCCCGTTACTTGGGTTAAGTTGGGTGTATTTATTGTTTAAGTGTAGGTTAGACTAAACCAGCCCTGTTGTTAGGGTGGGGTCGGTGGTGGCTGCGCCCTGCCACCCAGATAATGAGAATTTACACAAAATTTTCAAGGGGCCAAACAGTACCAAGTATTTAAGAATGCAATAGTTATAAATTTGAAAACTGAGGGCATTTTATGGTTGCCCTAAATACTAGGATGAACCCTATCTTGTCAGACTTGGTGCAAGCCCATGTTGAGGGATTCAGATTCTATTCTAAGGGTTAGACTAAACATGAACGACACCCAAATATTAGAATTGGTTTGGATCTACATTGAGGGATATGAAATATAATCTAATGGTTAGACTAAACACCAACATTACCCTAATGTTACAGAGTTGGATCAGATTGGCCATAAGATATTGGGATCTACTCTAACTAAGGGTTAGCCTAAACACTACAATTCACCGAAATGGATTCTTCCAAACCTCAATTTTCTAATTACTTCCAACTTTTGCAACTGTGGTCATATTTGGTCGAAAGACAGATTCTTGGGATTTTGAGAGATTGAACATTTTTAATTTAGGGAGATTATTGGATGTTTTATCTGTCGTAGTGTCGTCTGCGTTCAGATAGGTAACTTTGGGGAATTTGAGTGTAATGTGAGGCTTGGGTATTCTGGCTGTAGGTTTGACCTTGTTCTTTTTCGTCTTGCGCTTAATTTTTGTCGTTGGATAAAGACAAACGGCAAGATTGGAATCGTTTTTACCTTTTTGAGCCTTGATGTGCCGGAAATCTGTTGATTCTACGTTCTTGACAGAGATAGCAGGTCTGAAGGGTTTTTCAGCAATTGAACCAGGAATACTGTAGTTCATAGAAACGGACGTCTTGGAAACGATTCTTCTGTTACCAACGGAAGCATAAGGGTTATGTAAACACAGTTTTGGTTGTGACGGTGGTTCTGGTTGCCGGGTGGAGCCACCCGATTTCGAATGTTTCGAAGACCCGATGTCTAACGGTTTATAATACTGAGAACGGCTGATACCAGTATCACTCATGGACGATTGAAGCTTGCAGTCTGATTCACTGGCATCCACAGAGTTCGTTCCACATTTCGGTAACTGTTTCGAATGTGACGTATTCACTGATGCACCATGGGTAGGAGACTTTTTAGCCAAGTCTTTTTTCGGTGCACTATCTATTGAACTAGATACATTGTCTTTAGGTTTTGATTCGTTGTTTAAAACAGTAGCAGAGGTTTTCTCCAAAACATTTTGTCTCGAAGTTTGTGGGGACACAGATTCCGCCTTTTTGAATCCAAAGGGTTTCCGAATGGCAGAACCTTCCACTTGTAAGTTTATGCCTATATAAGGAGGTACCGTAACCAATGGTTGCTTGTACGACAACTCAAATCGCCCAATATCACAATTTCTATCCTGCTTTCTATCAATGACAACTAAAAGGTAAAAAAATACCAAATTTGGTCAGGTTATTTCCAAAAGAGAAATTTCATCATTTCTATGACAACCAAAAATCTTCAAAAATATTTTTATTTTTATTTTAGAACTGCTGTTTGACTGTAATTACTAGGAAAGAAGTTTAATATTTCTTAAATTTTTTTTTGGACGCCTTATAGAAGGCAGACTGTTCTTTGAGATAGAACTTCAAAATTTCTTTAAGTTGATGCTAAAGAAAGGGAGACTACTCTGTACAAACCTTTGATAGTATCATCTAAAACATTATTACACATTCTAGCTGTGACAGCTGTACTAGCCTCCATGCTGGGGGAGGAGTTAATTTCAATCAACCACGGAGCATAATCTTCCGTTAACATAAAATCAGCCCCATATAACTCAAACGATGACTGAAATAAAATCAGGACATACTGATTTTAACGGCATCGAACTAAAGATTTTCTGATTTGGCGATAATTAGGAAAACCAAATTGGGGGTAGAATGGAAGACAGAACTATTGGTGGGTATCCAGGATCGTAAATACACAGTTGATGGCTGCATAATGAAAATGGCTGCTTATCAGTCGTTAATTACATTGAAAACTTGTAGGGGGGACTCAAGTGTTGTTTCGCTTATAAAAGCAGGGCTCTTTACAAAGGTGGTTGCTAATCAGTCAGCAATTACATTGAAAACTTGTAGGGGGACTTTATTGTGGTTGTATATTAAAGGTGTGGGTTCTAGATAGAGGTGGTTGTGTGAGTAGGATATACTGTGTGTTTATTAGGGATTGAATGAAAGACAGGCATATCAGTTGGTACTCCAGATTTGATCGATGCTCATAGATATTGTATGGCTTAATTTCAACTCTTTTGTAATAAAAACATTGTTCAGATTTTCATTCTATGAAATACTATTGATTACTGAAGCCCCTACATCTTTTGAAAGATAATGTCCTTTTTAACGAAGGTCCAAAATAATTTGTCTTCCTACCTTTCTGTATTCTATAATGTCTTGGGCTGTTAACAGAGCACACTGTATTGCCTTCTTCATTCCTGGATAGATCATTTCATCCCACAGATTCCCCACATTCTTAGTTCTACAATACCAAAATCAGATATTAATCAGTAAGATAGATGCTAAGAAGCTTCAATGTTGACCAGATAATGATTGGAATGGTCAGAAGAGTTCATTTATGCTCCTCACTTCAGGATATGGCTCAAATGAAATGTTCCAACGTCTCTGATCGGCTTAATGTTAACACTATTGAAAGAAGTGTAGACAGTTTATCAAACCTGACCTGGATAATTCTGACCAAAAAATGAAAATAAAAACATACTTGAGATAATCCTTAAATTGCTCGTGAGTCCACATATTATCATCGGGAAGTTGATTTGATCGAGGACCGTTTTTATAATTTTTCTGTATAGCATTATTAGATAGATGTATGGATTCGTCAAAATCATCCAGAGTGTATTGTTGGGAGCAGAAACGAAGATAACTGTCCTGATAGAAATAGATAGTCAATGGATTCCAATCGGTCACCAAAAACCATTGTCGTATATCAAACTTTGTATTATACACCAGCAATGGCCGCTCTGAAAATGGAATATTTCAGGAATTAATGGAATGAAGTATATGCCTTGCAGTGTGCAATGAAGGAAATTTTGACAGAACATTGGCATTAGGTTCCGCAAGACCCTGTTAACCAGCTGGTCCTTGGACAAACCTCGTGGCATAGATGGTTGTCCAGATTACATATAATCTTTTTAAGATTTATAGAAGCAGGAAGATAAACATGAAAATCACAAGATATATAGATAAACTACTTCTAGGTTTATTATATACTATGTTTCAAACACAAGATATATAGATATACTACTTCTAGGTTTATTACATACTACATTTCAAACACAAGATATATAGATATACTACTTCTAGGTTTATTACATACTATATTTCTGAAACACAAGATATATAGATATACTACTTCTAGGTTTATTACATACTATATTTGAAACACAGATATATAGATATACTTCTAGGTTTATTACATACTATATTTGAAACACCAGATATATAGATACTACTTCTAGGTTTATTACATACTATATTTCAAACACAAGATATATAGATATACTACTTCTAGGTTTATTATATACTATGTTTCAAAACACAAGATATATAGATATACTACTTCTTACTTTATTACATACTACGTTTCTAAACACAAGATATATAGATATACTACTTCTAGGTTTATTATATACTATGTTTCAAAACACAAGATATATAGATATACTACTTCTTACTTTATTACATACTACGTTTCAAAACACAAGATATATAGATATACTACTTCTAGGTTTATTATATACTATGTTTCAAAACACAAGATATATAGATATACTACTTCTAGGTTTATTACATACTACGTTTCAAAACACAAGATATATGGATATACTACTTCTTACTTTATTTCATACTACGTTAAAAAACACAAACAGATAGCATTTCAGGAATTAATGGAAAGAAGTTGTACTGTTCTGTATCTTATTGACCTCATTCAGTTTAAGAATAAGGAATCAAATTGTCTGTGATATTTCCATGTTATTGTTACCATGGATATATTCCTTATATATTCCCAATATAGTTGTATTATTATGATTTTTGTATAAACTTATAATTTTTTTAGTATATATATATATATGTAGTTATATTCATCTTAAGTGACAGGTAAGGGGTTAATTTTCAAATGGCAGAAATTAAGGTATTTACCTATATTTCTGGATTACATTTTTACTATCTTTTCACAAACATTAGAAACTACTGGGTTTTAACTACTTCTAACTTATCATAACAAAGAATATAAAATAAATAATATTTAGAATAACAAATATTATAGAACAAACAATACTTACTTTTTAAACTATGTTTCTAAAAATAATATTAGAATACACCAAACATACTAAGAAAACAAATATTAAAATAACATACAGTATATCCTTGCTTCAATACAGAAATTTATTAGAACCACCTTCATTATTAAGACCACGTTCAAATTCCCAAACCTCATAGATGTTTTCTAGTTAATTAATCTTTTTAAGATTTAATAAAGCAGGTTATACAACATGTAAACACAAGATATATAGATAACTACTTCTAGGTTTATTATATACTATGTTTCAAAACACAAGATATATAGATATACTACTTCTTACTTTATTACATACTATGTTTCAAACACAAGATATATAGATATACTACTTCTAGGTTTATTACATACTATGTTTAAACACAAGATATATAGATATAATACTTCTACGTTTATTATATACTATGTTGCTAAACACAAAGATATATAGATATTACTATTCTTACTTTATTACATACTACGTTTTAAAGCACAAGATATATATACTACTTCTAGGTTTATTAATACTAGTTTCTAAACACAAGATATATAGATATACTACTTCTAGGTTTATTACATACTTGTTATGAAACCATACATATATAATCAGTGAATTCATGGAATAAAGTTGTACTTTTTGTATTTATACCTCAAGTTTAAGAATAAGGAATCAAATTGTCTGTGATATTTCCATGTTATTGTTACCATGGATATATTCCTTATATATTCCCAATATAGTTGTATTATTATGATTTTTGTATAAACTTATAATTTTTAGAATATATATATATAGAATATAATAATTCATCTTAAGTGACAGGTAAGGGGTTAATTTTTCAAATGGCAGTGAAAGTGTTAAGATACTTACCTATATATTTCTGGACAACATATTTACTATCTTTTCTGACTACATTAGAACTGACTAGTTTTAACATATCTTCTAACTTATCATAACAAACAATACCTAAAATAAACAATACTTAGAATAACAAATACTTACAGTAACAAGTACTTAAAATAATACTTAGAATAACAAAAACTAAGAATAACAAATATGTAGAATAACAAATACGTAGAATAACATAAGAATTAATGCAACAACAAACAATATTTAGAAAAACAAATAATATCTAGAATAACAAATATTTAAAATAATACTTAGAATAACAAACAATACTTAAAAACAAACATTTCTTAGAAAACAAAAAATACTTAAAATATACAAATACTTAGAATAACAAACAATACTTAGAGTATCAAACAATACTTAGAATAACAAACATTACTAAGAATAACAAACAATTCTTAAAATAATGAGTACTTAGAGTAACAAATATTTAGAGTAACAAAAACTTAAAATAACAAATACCTGGAATATTCAAAACCACCATATCAAACTTACCACGTCCTCGTGACTTAGCACCGGGTTTAACAATCCAAACATTCTTCACCCCATCCAACTCAAACTGGGGACATTTACTGGGCATCTTCTTCATTAACACCTCACATTTATCTATCAGGGTCTGGGGTACAGTGGGGATCATACCATCATCACTGCAATAAAAACCAGTACATCAGCTGACAAAAATGGAAATGAAATGGAGTTTTACATCCTACTCTTCTGCACCTTATGGGGTAATGAAAAAGAGTAAGTGATTAAAAGAAATACATACTGAGCTAATTGATAGTACCATTGTAGTAATTGATTCCATTGACTCTCGCTTAAAATACCAGTCTGAAACGATAGAAAACACTCATTCTTTACAATGAATATAACCATTGACAAAGATTTTCAATATCCATTTTTCAGTTGTGTGGGCAAATGATCTCTTATTGAAGACTTAATGATATCAGATGTTTCACAATCCCACCCATATAATGAGTTGACCGTTTTAAAAATCAGTGGTACATTGACTTCAGTCTATACACCAAAATTCAATATTCATATTTCCTTGTCCTTCTCTTTTGCATAATAGAAAATGAAAATGATTCTTAAATGCAATTTGTCAGCTCCTGAAAATTCGATTAATTTCAATGATAATTTTGGTAGTGAAGCATGGACTGAGCCCTATATGGTCAGATTTGAGAAAAGATGACTTTCTGCCCAAAATAATAGTGTTTCCATAGTAGTAATGGTTACTTACCTCTTCCAGTTGGTCGATATCCTCATGTAACTTGAACCGTAAGAAACTTTCACATTGAGATATAGCTACTTCTAAAGCTTCAACTGGAACTGTGACAGGCTTCTTCTTTTTCTTCAAATTACGCGGAGATTGCTTTGATTCTGTAAACAGATTTCAATAGGATATAATTTGGCATACTTAATTTAAATGGATTTTTTAAAATAAAACTTTCACATACAAGATTCCTGTATTCAGAGACTACTGGTCTCGAGGGAAGATATGTTTTTAATAATGATATGAAGGGAGTTTTACATCCTACTCTTCTGCATCTTATGGGCTAATGAACGCCATGCAGTGTGCAATGGGGGAAATTCTTGCCATAACAGTCATTAGACTACTATTTTTGCAATACACAAGAATTAGAGCCTAAGTGCTGCTCATGTATTAAAAATAAAAATCCTAATTTACTCACGAGACGGAGTGACTCTTCCAGGCGGAGATAAACTCTCCTTTTTTATTTCTTCATTCTTTTTTTCCTCCTTCTTTCTCTCATCTTCTTTTATTTTGATTTCATCTTCTTGAATGTGAACACATTTGGTTCCATCTTTGGTAATCTCAGCACATTTTGGATCCTTACAACTTGGCGCCACAGGTTTGATTTTTTCCGTTTCTGGCACTGGTTCTTTCTGAATCTTGCCGCCATTATTCTGAGCTTTCTTGACAGTCTCAGATGTTTGATTTTCTGAGTTTATGTTGATGACTGTACAGTTATCGATGTTATTTTCAGATTTTTTCAAACTGAGCTCGGCGATATGGTTGTGCATGATTTTGACGATATTCATACAAGCTGAGAGTCTGTAATCCTCTGCAAAAAAAAATGGAACAATGGAGCTAACCATCACGACCATTTTGATCCATTATGAAAGAACATCATCCGTGTATAAAGTTAAAGTATTCGATATTTTCAGTTTTTGGGTTTTGCGATATTTACAACGTTACTAATTCTAATGCTTTTACTGTTATCATATGCAGGGCTTTTGTTTCAATAAATTCTCAAACATTTATTTTCATCAAGAATGTGTGACAAAGCATCAAAATAAAGGAGATTTGCATAGAAAATGTTCTAAATATCAAAATTGCTGTCAGTCATTTTCGAAATCCAATCAGACATGACTGGCAAATAAAGTTAAATAAACAGCCCTGCATATACGCTATCTCATTCACATTGACTCAAGGTTTAAGGGACATAACTCAAATATTTCACCTACCAATGAAGGCCTCCTTATCTTCTTCATGACTCAGTCTGTAACATCGGGGACAAAATGAATCTTGATCAACGTTCTCAAAATATCTCACATTTCTTAAATTTACACATAAACCAACCTAAAACCAACAATTTCAAAGTAAATTTTATTATCCAATCAGATTACGGTACTCTTTTTCTCAAATTCTAAAACTTATTTCAGTTTTCATAGAGACAAAAATTTTGCTATGAACATGGCGAAAGTTCTCAAAAGCTAGCACTACCCAAAGTTACCTAGTTACAAGAATCAGGACACAACAATTATCAGGAGACATTTTAAAGGCGTGACCTCACCAAATTACTTTTCTATACCAGAAAATATCATGACCCTCTACATCATTCGATTGATTTAGTCTGGCGTTGTAATTAAATGGACTCCAATTAGGTTCAGGTCTGTTATTTCTATGATGTAAGTGTTGCTATTCCACTCAAAACTAAATTTGTATTACTACTTAGGTAGGGCTAGGTGTGTCAGGCTAAATCAGGATCAAGAGTTGTCTTACCTTGGTAGTAAACGATCCAGCTTTACAATAATGATTGACCATTTGATCTCGTAACAAAAAACGATAATCTATCACGTCTCTTTTTAAGACCCAGAAAAACTGAGGGTTCACGTTACGCACCATTCTAGACTGAAATAAATAAAGTCATGTTTACTTTGTGATGTATATAAAATAGAGTTTTACATCCCAGTCTTCATTGGGCTCAAATCTTTCAGATGAGGGTAACAGCCACAGTAGCTGACTCTATATGTCAAATATTAGAATTTGTACAAACGTACCATAATTCCGTACAAGCCATCTTCCTCCTCCCATGGTGGAATTTTAGGTTCATCATCTAGAAAATAAAGAAACAAAACTAAGCCCTTCAGAACTAACTGGGTAACTATGGACAAATGAAGAGGGCAAAGCCATAAAGTGTGCAATGAGGGAAATTTTGCCAGGACAGCGACATAGGCCTATTCATTTGTGATTTCCAACTGTTGAGGGATCTTCAACTTGCACAGCCTGTAGCACAGGGGGCCGCGGTTTATTGTCCCATCCGAACGACTAGACACATTTTTTTGCAAGGACAGCAACATAAGGTCTATTCATTGGTAATTGCCAACTGTTAAGGTATCTTAAACTTTCACCACCTGTTATGCAGTAAATTGAATAAAGAAAGATAACTCTTGATATCTTACTGTCATCATCTGTCCCATCATCATCATCAGTCCCAGCATCATCATCATCATCATTATTATCAGCTGCGGCTCCATCACTGTCAGAATCATCAGAATTCTGCTTACGACGTTTCGGCCGAGAGGGTCGTTTGTTGAAGCCTGTTGTTTTGTAGAACTTTTCTACCCACCCTCTTTTTCTCAGACTGTTTCTAACACTTGCGTATCCACCTTGTATCGTGAACACTTTTCGGTACTAAAATATAGTTAACAAGATACAAATATAGTTAACAAGGTATATCAAAAAATATCTGATAGAGCAAAAAGCACCTTGTATTGTGAACACTTTCGGTACTAAAATATAGTTAACAAGATACAAATATAGTTAACTAGGTATATCAATAAAAATATCTGATAGAGCAAAAAGCACCTTGTATTGTGAACACTTTTCGGTACTAAAATATAGTTAACAAGGTACAAATATAGTCAACAAGGTACAATATGTCAAAGTATATCATAAAATATCTGATAGAGCAAAAGAACCTTGTATTGTGAACACTTTTCGGTACTAAAATATAGTTAACAAGATACAAATATAGTTAACAAGGTATATCAATAAAAATATCTGATAGAGCAAAAATCACCTTGTATTGTGAACACTTTCGGTACTAAAATATAGTTAACAAGATACAAATATAGTTAACAAGGTATATCAATAAAAATATCTGATAGAGCAAAAAGCACCTTGTATTGTGAACACTTTCGGTACTAAAATATAGTTAACAAGGTACAAATATAGTCAACAAGGTATATCAATAAAAATATCTGATAGAGCAAAGAGACCTTGTATTGTGAACACTTTTCGGTACTAAAATATAGTTAACAAGATACAAATATAGTTAACAAGGTACTATAAACTTAATCAAAAATATCTGATAGAGCAAAAAGCACCTTGTATTGTGAACACTTTTCGGTTCTGACAGAGCAATTTTTTTAAGATTAAGGCAGTTATTTGTATATATACTTAAAAATAATCCTGACATAATTTAACTCAAATTGTTTAAGAATTTTTAAATTCAATTGATAAATGTTTTGTAAAAGGAATGGAGAATACTAATATAGAAAAAGTGAAATGAATGGAGTTTTACATCCTATTCTTCTTGGCCCAATTGGGGTATTGCCAGTAACGCCATACATTGTGTAATGAGGGAAATTTTGCCAGGACAGCTGCTTTAGCTCTTTTGCCCTTTAGAGAATAAAATGAGGTAGAATGATATAGATACTAGGTTGGTTGAAGGTCACTTAACAGAAAGCACTGGCAGAGAAACAAAGCCTTGATCACTAAAGTAAATCAAATTACCTTTATCGCCTTGTCAACAATTTCTTTTGCATTTCTAAGTCTCTCTCCATCATTATTCAAAGACAACTTTCTGCCTAATTTTGATCTGGCAATAGAGGGCATAGTTTTACTTCTAGAAATACATGCTGGCGACTCATTCTCTGAAAATAAAGACAAGTTGCTAGGAATTCATTATCTTCTTTAAAAATTTTATTAGAGTTGGTAGATTTTACAAAAATCTGAATCACTTGACATCGTAATGTCCTATTCTTCTGCACCTAATGGGCTAATGAAAACGAGAAAACTCATGCAGTGTGCAATGAGGGAAATTTTGCCAGGACAGCAGCATTAGCCAACTCTTTTTGGTGATTTCCAACTGTCAAGGGATCTTTAACATGTACAGTCTGTAGTACACAGGGCCTTAGTTTATTATCACATCCGAACTACTAGACTCTTTTTCCATTTCAGTCCCTTAGACCTGCCAGGGGACACTTTGACTGTTCATTTTGACCTTTGCCAAGATTGAGCCCTTGACTCTCAGGTTAGGGAGCAAGCATCTAATTTAATGAGCCACTGCAGCTCCCTGAAACACAATTGAGCTCTTTCGGCTGGAAAATCAAATATTTAGACACTATTTTTAAGTTTTTAAATGTGGTTAAAAGATAGTATAAGATATTTAACATCAAATGTGAACAGAAACCAACAACAGTGCAGATAAGAGTGATGGTTTTTCACCAGCCATTTTTATAATGGTGAGTTAGTTACCTTTGTCAGCTTCAATCGGACGTTGCAGAATGCCAGGGTGACTAAAGCGTGTTTTCTGTTGACCCTTGAGAACATCTTGAGGGGATGCATAAGGCCCTGAAATGTGGTGTGTGTTAGTTTTTACAACAATTGCTACAAAGATTAGCTACTCACACAAATATTATTTTTTACAATACAACATTTATGGTTAAGTCCCAAATTATCGTGTCGTTCTTGCGTCATAGAAATAACAGACCTTAATCTTATTGGAGTCCATTAAATTACAACGCCAGACTAAATCAGTCGAATGATGTAAAGGGTCATGATATTTTCTGGTATAGACAAAATAGTTCCGCAAGGTCACGCCTTTAAAATGTCTCCTTGAGTCCTGATTCTGGTAACTAGGTTAGACCCGTTCTCCTATGAGCATGCACCAGCTTCAAATAACTAGAAATTGTTAAAGGATTATGTCCCTTTATTTCAACAATATACAAATCAAGTTTTTGTTAGTGTGAAATTATTCTTGACTTTTTTCTCAATGCAAAGTAAAATTATTATATATAGTACCAGTACGAGCTTCCATTAACAAAACATCGTTTAAAAATATCTGACTGGGAAAAAAATAAATCAACAGCCCTGTAATGAACCCAGTCAAAATATTCAACTTTATGTACAAAGCATGAAAAGGGCATTAATTTAATAAACTGATATTGATTGTTAAGTGTTAATTATATATAAGATTTGTGCTTATAAAGTTATGTGCAATAAAGTGCTATATAATACATATATGTGTATTTAAGTTAACAATTCAATGCAAATTTAATATAAGGCTGACACATATTCAAGTATAAAAGGAATCCTTACAACCAAAGTTTGCACTTTATGACGTCAATGCTATCCTAAATGCTGCTTTTATTTTTTTTTTTTAAGTGCCTTTGCAAGTGAACTTTTAAAAAACCACATTGAAATTTCGATGATGTAAATCAATGGTATCAGTGTATTCTGTACAATTGCTTTGAAACTGTAAAAGTACCAAATATTGCAGCCTTATATCTTGTTTCTTATGCACTGATTGTTAAAAAAAACATATAAAAAGTATATCTTTAATAAAATTACCCTCCAAAAGACGTTGAAGCTTGGCTGAATTCGTGGTTTTCATTCTATCCACAGCTAAAGTACTGACTGCGGGCATTTTGTCTAGATCTTCTGTACTATCTACAGCTTCAGCTTTATTATCTTCTTCCTCGTCCTCTTCACAGATTGTTCCACACTGAACAACTGAGTTCACAGGAGATTTGGCTTCATCCACCTTCTGTAAAAATAAACAGAAAAAGATTACAATAATGCTCTATCAAATAATATCTAAGCACATAATCAGGAAATGTCTCTAACTTTGGTTTTACGTCCTACTCTCCCACACCTAATGGGCTTATAAAGATGGGGAATGCCTATAGTGTCCAATACAGGAAATTTTGCCAGGACAAGGACATAAGCCTACTCATTTTGTGTTTTCTAACTGTCAAGGGATCCTTATCATGCACCACCTGCAGCACACAGGCCTCATTTTATTGTCCCATCTCAACAACATGACATTTTTTCCATACCAGTCCTCAGCCTCAGACCTGCATCACTGACAAGAGGAAAGCAGACAGGGAAATCTGAAAGTTCATCTCAACCTTTGTCAGGATTGAACCCTGGACCTTCAGGTTAGGGATCTAGCATCTAACTCACTGAACCACATAGATCATAAAAAGACCCCTATTTCTGACCCAAACATCACTGACCTCATTTTCGCTGTCTGAATTATTATTTTCCGACTCTTTCTCGAGATCTTTAGAAGATTTTATAGAATTTCTTTTAGTCTGAGGTGATAGGGATACACTCTTCTTATGTACTGTATCAGCTTTTTCTACCTGAAATTACACAACAAATATAAATCGGTTATCTTTGTAACAATACAAGTCACAGAAATAAAAATTTACAAGAATATGAGCTAAAGTAAACAGGTTTCATTTCCTTGGTCAAGTGTAGTTCCCACCAAGTTATTTGCGCCCATTAATATTAATCTGTTGTTCAAACAACTAAATAATGAGGCATTTTACACAAAAAAAACAATTTACAAGGATAGGAGCTAAGGTTAAGGAGGATTCATTTCCTTGGTCAAACCTCTTTAACAGGGTATCTATTTCCCTAGTTATTAGTACCCATTTACAGCTGTTGAAATTGGAATTGGAACAATAAGGACAGATGACATCTTAGTAAGGATACAATTTACAATAAGATTGAAAAAAAAAAAACCACTATGATTTACAAGATAGCAACTAGTTTCAGTGAACGCGGCTCACGTCCACCATCTTCAAAATAAACAAAATCTCTTAACATGGATTCTAGGATTATCAGTAGGCCTACCCATTTATATCTAGGGCCAATCAGGAATAATGGGGACAGATGACTTATAACACTCATAACCTGTTTTTGGACGTCACCAAGCAAATGAGGTACTGTAATGGAAAGATCCCAACGACCTAACTGACTGGGCTACAACCTTCCCTTGTAATATTCAAGCATTCCTTCAACTCACATGTTTTCTTTGTTTTTCAAGATGTTGTTGTTGTCTGGACATAAAATCACTGTTTAAATTTTCAGCAATTTTTAAACTGGCATTACTAAGGCTGGGTTTAAAGGTGAAAACTGAAGAATCTAGGTTTATATTTGTATTTGAATTTGAGGTTGTGGCATTGTTTTCTGCAGCAGAACTGTCAAAACTGGACCCTTTATTAACAATCATCGAGTGTTTGCTGTCACCAGCAATTTCTGATATGAATTTTGGATCAATCAAACTTGGACTGACTATCGTAAATGGCAGATCCTTTGGTAATCTATCTACGAATATTTCAGATGCCAGGTTATCTGTATCTTCTGAAAGTTTTGAATTGGCACCACCTTCTGTATCCTTATTTGCTAATTTAGGCTCTTTGACAGGAATTGGACCCAAAGGTTTCTTGTAGTTTAATTTACTTTTGGTTTCTAACATGAAATGTGGAATTCCTGGTTGTTTTGACTCTCCGCGAGTCGAAACTATTTTTTTACTAGCTTCACTTATTTTTGGAGCAAAAGTGAAGTCTACGTCACAAATAGGTTGTCTCTTCCCCATTTCATCTTTGCCATGGTTCAAAGGCTTTAACACATCCTGGAATTTCGGTTTAAGAACTCGTTTGTTTACATATCTTTAGTTGAAAAACAAGAAATAGGAGAACATGATTTCTGTCGCCAAGGAAAGGCCGCCATATTGTTTATCGTAGTTTCGCGGAAATAGTCTCCAAACCAAAATTATTTCTCACAATATTTTAAAACTTAAGACTACAGAACCAATTACTTTGGTATTTCCATAATATTTATGAATTAAAAAGAAATTGAACAAAAATTAGAACATTAGTAAATCGCTGCATAAATCGTTTAAAGTCGGAAAAGACCGAAGTAAATTAGATAGTCATCGGCACCCAGACTTTTATGTCAATGAGAACAAGGATATAGATCTTTGTGAGACTGGTCGACAAAGACTATAATATAACTATATCATAACATCTAAAAATAGGTCAGGTCAAGTCACGTGAACTTTGGTCGCATCGTAAAAACTGTCAAAAGTCAAAGTGAAAACGGATGAAATTGAAAAGTCATTATTAATAGAGGCTGTGAGTGCATTGTCATGTGAATGAACGTCATCGTTGAATCGAAATCGTCAATTTTATTACATTTGCTGGTGAGAAATTTTGTTTTCTTTTTAATTTGGTTACAATATTGTCAAATACATTTTGTAATAGAAAGTCTTATATTGGCTTTGTCTCTCAACTTAAAGCTAACGTTGCCTACAAAAGAAAGTAACGAAACTGATTTTTTTTTTACAAACTTGTATGAGACAAATATTTCATTACCTAAACTTACAGATTGCTTAAATAACCTTGTAACCATGGATTCACATTTTTTCTCTTTTAGAATTTGAGTTAAGGAATTGTCGTTGCAATGGGTGTCCTTTGTGTTTTGAGAGAAGAGTTTCGTTTAAAACGGCTTGGATTTGGTGGTGTTGATTCCGAATGTTTTTTCACGTTTTTTGTAAGTATTTTGAAAAGAAAAAATCTAGAAATTTAACTTCAAATTCAACTATAATCGATGCCTTGAACCAAACAGCACTTAGTATGTGTACAATTTAATAACTAAAGTGCCGAATTGATAACAGTCTGAGTTTTTACTCCATTTTTTTCTAATCTCACAAAATTTTTTGTCTACTTTCAGTGGTGGCCATCCAGACTAATTTTTCTCATCTACCGATTTTTAATGGCAGCCTTTACTTTGACAATGTTAACAATGACAGCCACTGCTATCAAGAAAGAACACAAACCTCCCCATCCATGGAATGTTTACCTCACAAACTGGTCTTATACATCTTTGACAATCTACATGCTCATGCACTTCCTTGTAACCTTGGTAACTTTCATTCACAGAGCACGGCATGGTGGGGGTCTGATAACTCGGACAGACGCGGAAATTCATCGGAAAGCAATCCTTCCTCAGACACAACAAGGAAATGCATCGCCTTATCAAAGTGTAGATAACTCTTCAGCTCAGGGAGTTATAATTGTTACTAACGGGTTTTCAATCGTACAAGCGGTGGTGTGGCTATTTTATACGTATGTTTCGGCAGCGGCCATTATAGTTACCTTAGTGTTTTGGATTGCGCTCTTTCCACAAATGCACGGTCCCGCTTTTTCTATGGACAATGTTCAGTTACATTTGTTGAATTCCGTAATAATATTAATCGAAAATAGTGTATCGGCCATCCCCGTTCGACTTTTACACGTAACCTATGCAACTGTGTACGGGTTGATATATACTTTATTCAGTGTGATTTATTGGACAGGAAATCATAAAAGAGTTATTTACCCTATCTTAGACTGGAACAATCCAGGCACTTCTGTAGGTTATGTGATTCTACTAGGATTAGTGCTAAGTCCTTTAGTTCAATTTGCCCTCTTTGGTATTTATCGTCTGAAAATATTTATTTACAAGAAGGTGCACCACGTTCCTGATGACTCGTTTCATTATCAACCTCAAGCATGATTCTCAAGGGTGTTTGGGTCGGACAATATTCAACCTTTGATAACCAAGGCTAATGTTTTAGTCATCAAGGATTTCAAATTAAACTAACATGACCAAGATATTGCCTTGCTCTATCATTTGTGTGACTTTTCCTGTCTAACATGCTTAATTTTTCAAGGTTTTGGGAACTCAACCCATCATCAGTGGTGTAGGTTATACATTAGCCCAAAACTCAGACCCTCCAGGTTCCTCAGACTGAATAGTGTCTTTAGAATTTGGTGGGGCTAAGATGGTGCAGGTGTAAGAAATGAGAACTGAGTCCAAATGTCTTTCATTTCAAAAATAGCTTCAGCTTATAAATGTACCAATTTATTACTATGAGATCCATGTTTCTATTCCTGGGTGCTAAGTATACTGGTATATTACACCCCTCAACCTTTAAATGAACTCTTCTGCACATGCAAATAATATGTAACAATTTTATTATAGAAGAGTTCATTTAAAGATTAAGGTTATTTTTTCATATTCACAATTTATTATCTGTCTTTCAGATTATGTAAGATCTCAATATTTTTTTCAACTCTCTGTCGATCCCAATGAATGGCAAATTTTAGACTATTGTTTTATATTTATCTCTCCATTATTGAAAAACTCAGAGTTAAGACTTTTGAATTAAGGTAATCTTCTATTTTCTAGTGCTCAAAAGTTTGCATTCCACTTTTGGACATAATATTCCAGTTTGGAGCTTTTCATTCCAATTTTGGACATAATATTCCATTTTTTTGAGCTTTTCATTCCAATTTTGTAATAAAATTGTTTTTTTTTTTATATCTTTGGAGTGCCTTTTTTTTTCCTCTGTATTTCATGACAGCTTTAACTGTGTGCAAAGCTAATATTATTATGAAGTGCCTGAAGTGCTTGAATATTATGATGTTTGTTATCTGGAAAATTGTACATTATTTTTTATATTCATGACAGCTTGAACAAAGAGCTTATTGTAGTCATTGTTTTGTTTAAAATTTGAGTTGGCATTATGTACTGAATAAAATTGAAATTTCGTTTGTTTTTTAAAATTTATAAAATTAGAAATTTTTTGGAATAAAAAAAATCCCTTATTATGGGAGGGTGATATACCGTATATTCGCGTGTGCAGTGCGCAGTGCTTAAAATAGACAGAGCCAAAAAATAAACTGTTTTTCGTCAGTGGGTCCCCACCCAATTCATTAAACAATAAGGTGCAGAAGAGTAGGGCGTAAAACTCTATTCATTTCATCTCCTCACCCAATATTGAACTAACTACTGACTTGTACGTGGTTTACGTACTGCTATGGATGAACCCACCCTCTTCCAAGAACCATGGCCCTCCACTTTAAAACTAGCTATGTAATGTTTTCGAGTACGAGTTGTTATCTATGGTGAAAGGTGAAATTTATATAACTATTACTGAATTGAAGGTGTGATAACTGATATGTTTCTGACAAAAAAGCAGACGATAACACAGTTTCTTTGAAGTCAGATAGGTTCAAGATAAGTCATTCGAGTGTTTGCATTATGAAACAACGTGTATTTTTTATGTATATAGGCCCTATATCAGAACTCTGGGAAAATTGGTATGAGGGTGTTCTACCCCGACCTATTATATTATATGACTGGACAGAAGAAAACAAATTGGGAAGAACATGGTATTGGACAAGTCCAGATATGAGGTCATCACTTAGACGACTTGACGGAAACGCCATTACTGAGTTGGTATCCTTGCAACATGTCGCTATTTCCTCTTTCATTTCTGCTGAAATCTCATTAATAGGATTGACCTATATATTATTCAGGGGTCAGTTTGATATATGAGCTATAAAACTACAGATATCAAAATGGCTGAATCACGATGAACTATTAGTGACCTTGAGACTATCCTATCTTATCGCCGACAATATGAAAATAGCGAAGAATCAAGATGTCTGTGTTTCACTGAGTCTGAATTCATAACAATGATGTTGAAAAATAAAGAAGCGCATATTTTTGACAAGTGCTTGGGTTCAACGAGGATCTTTTATCTTATAACGAGGATCCTTTCTACCAGCTGGTTCTTGGCTAAACCTCTGGGCATCAATCTTTCCCGGATTATCCGTACCCATTTACAGCTGGGTCGACAAGATAAAGAGTGTCCTTTCTACCAGCTGGTCCTTGGCTAAACCACTTGATAAAGACCTTTCATAAAGTATTCGTACTCGTACCCATTAACAGCTGAGCTACTGCGATTTTTTCAACCAGCTGGTCCTTGGACAAGCCACTTGATATAGCCCTTTCGTAAATTATTCGTACCCATGGACCACTCAGAAAAAGATAATTCTTCCAGCTGGTCCTTGGCCAAACTTGTTGGTATTGCTCTTTACCAGATTATCCGTACCCAATTATTGCTGAGTAAGCTGGGTCAACTGGAGTATGAGGAAATCGACTTATATCTTCAAGGCCACCTGACTTTCGAACACTGACTTGAGGCTTGAACCCACGACAACCATGTGGTCGTTTTAAAGTAAAAAGACTTTTACAAAATCTAATTGACTACCAACGTTGACTGACATCCATCAAATATAACTACACAAGTATATCAGAACTCTCAATAAGTTCTACTAATAGTTTTCTAGTGAACGCCGACCGACATTTATCAAAAAGTAAAATATAAGTTAGTAATAATTTGGCAATCGATCTTGTAATTGTTAATTGGGTAGACTACGATCGATCTCAAATCAATATGGCGGCATGATCAAAGTCAAATATTGATGACTATTATTATGTCATGTTGTGTTTAAAAACCAACAATTCTGATATTAATTACTACATTTTTATTGCAAATTGGGTCGTCGCAAATTGAACGTTATATCTCTTCATATTTCCTGACATTGTTTGAACTAAAACAGTGTATATAGGGGATTGTAAAAGGACTGTATTTGTATACTGTCGGAGAAGGGACATGTTCGTCATTTTCGGGATAAGATTTGAGTAAAACTGACAAATTTTTCTGTCAAATCTCGCTAGCAGTTATTATTAGAATACCCCCCCCCCCCCCCGATTGTTTTATACACGTGTAAAAATAAAGCCCTATACCAATGGTGAAAATGGTTAAAAACAAAACATATTAAGTCTTACCATGGTAGTATGATTTTTTTAAAAATTCAAAATTTCCACAAAAATCCCAAATATCACATTACAATTCAATATATAATTCCGAATACTTGGAAATTCTTGAGATACTGTTGCGCTGTTTACTATATTACAAAGAAAACCTATCAAAAGCCCAAAAATATCCACAAACCTTGAAACTGCCGGGCCGTCAGGTCTTAATTCCGTTAATTCCTTCCTCGTACAACTTAATTCATCGATCCTTAATTAGCTAACAATTAAACTTTGGGATTAATGCAGCGATAATCCGTGGGATAATCCAATGTTACCGTATTACCACCGACTTAAACCGTTGGACTAATTAAACTAAACCAAGTATAAGTTTAGGTGCCGTTAGAAACAGTACACAATGGGTTTTATTATAATATACAACCATTGATTTCAACTCTATATAGAATGAATTGAAAGAGAGAGACGAATGTGTATGTTAACAGTGCACGTTAAGCCGAAGACATGCAATTCAAGGGCGTAGAAGGGGCGAAATTGGATTAAATTATAGGGGGGGGGGGCGTTTTTTTTTTTGTTGGAGAAGGAAGTGGGGTGACCCTCTACCACTCAGTGTAGGCCTACGACTCTGTACATACTACCCGTGTTATCTTGTATCCATGTGTGAAGGCATTGATTCTTATGCAATGTGAAATGTAGATTTTCTTAAAATATTCCATAATATAACGTAAATTGGGCCAATATTCAAAAAGCCAATCGTGATCAACCATTACTACCCTCGCCCCATTAAAAAGAGCAATTTAACAATGCAATGCACCAGCTTGCCCTCGGCGGTAAATACAGCCCATTGAAAAGTTTACAAAATCATATCTTCAAAAAACAAAATAACCTAATGATTCCACGGATCGGCGCTGTTTGCGAGTCAAACATGTGTCAACCCTCGAGCCCTACCCCACCAGTCTGACCTAACCCGCTATATTATTGTTTTGTTGTCCTTAGTAACGATATTATCAATCAATTAAACGCCTGATACAATTTTCACCACACCCCGTAACAAACAATAGCCAACACCGAACTGATTTTAACTCCTATTCGATAAGAACATGTTCAGTTTGATTCAAATCTTTATTTATTTTAGCAGAGATCGGATGTTTAATTTTAATATACCTGTATCCGCAATGTCTTAGACCTTTAAGCCCCATCTACATGGTCAAACATTTGTTCAAAACATCGTCAAACATTTGTATGACCACGTTAGTACAATAGTAGGCCTACGCAAATTAATGTTTGAACGACTGGATGACTTTCCAAACAATTTTGAACTTCAGAAACAAGCTTAAGCATGGTCATATAAAAGTGTTTAGTTTAGGGAACAAATGTTTGATCGTGTAGAAAAGGCTTTAAGAGCAATGCAAATTAAAACCAATTACTTGGTTCACTTTAAACTATTGTCTCTCAAAAAACACAAAATATCTTGTAGTTTTAAGTGCTAAAGTTTACGACAAACTACACAAAAATTGTTTACGTCGAAGGCAAAAACGCATGACAAATGGCTATGACGTCAAACCTCTATTCCTCTGCCAACGTTACCAATGTGACACCCTCGTTCTAACTTGACGACACTCGGCGCATTCGCAAAATGTACAAGCAGAATTTTAATAATTTTGAGTTTGCCGATCCTCAAGAAGAATGGCGATCAAAAAATGGTGGCCGAATAAAGGAAGAACAGAGCCAGACAGAGGTGAGGGCGTCAACTAGTCCAGAAGAAGATCCATTCAACAACTCAGATAAACTTACAATCAAAAGCATGTCTGAGATGGACTCCGGAAGTGAGTCTTTTATTGTACAGAAAGGTCGAAGTGGATCTCCTTATTCCTATTCCGGGCCAATGACATCAACACCAAAAGCAGCGAGCCATACGAAGAATGGCCGTCCAACACGAGATTCTGATTCTTGGATACAACCTAAAGTAGAAAGTTCCAGGTTACAACCAAAGAAGGAAAGTCCATCACAACAGACCGATGTTTTAGCTATTGAAGCCGAATATAAGTTCCGCCCTAAAACAACAAGTCCACAACCTCTAAAAGCCCGTCCGCCCCGAGATGTTGAATCTAGGCTTGAACCCCAGAATCTCACTGATCAATTCACCCGAGATAGTGGTTACGTTTCCAACCAAGGATCAGCTTTCGAAAGTACATCTCCACACAAAGTTCAGAACGCTACCCCACTGAAACCCCAAGCCTTCAAGAAGAATCCGATACCCAGTCCGAGAAGGCTGATGCTGGAAGGGGCCCAGAGGAGTTTAGAAGCCCAGGAACAACAGGAAAAACAGGGAGAGCAGGAAAAACGTAAGTCACTCAAATTCTTTGAACTTGAATTTCTCAACATGTTATTTTATTTAATTGAGTTGTTATCTTGGGTCATCTGAATTATTTTCTTATTTTTTATTCCTTTATGTTTCCATGACCTTAACATATATTTCTTTTATATAGTTTTTCTTTATTATCTCGCCTGAAAAATCTCTCTTAATCATTTAACGGAAGGCACAGTGTGTTTGATTCTTCTTTTAAGGTGAAAGCGACAGAGAAGATGCTGCAAGGGCAAGGCGATCATCACCAGCAAACCCATTTCCAGGGCGGTTGATGTACCTGGATGAAAACTGCACCCTGCACGAGGTCGAAGATGAACACACTATCAAGGAACTGTTAAAAAAATCAACCATATCAGGATTAGGAAAAAACATGGATGACACTCTCCAACATTTCAGAACCATACCAATAGACCGCCTGTATCATTTCGCATCCATCGGACAGCATCTGGGATTCCTACAGAGGAATGATCTGTTCTTTGATGTAGTGATCCATGTTCACAATCAAAGTTTTAAAGCGCACAGAGTGATATTATCCTGTTTCAGCAAATATTTCGCGGATTCTTTCACCGCGTCTGTAGGGAAGACGACGAAGCACCCAATGGAGATAAAATTAAACGGAATCACCATTAACGCTTTCAAAATATTCCTGGAGTTTATATATACCGGAGTTCTGGAGATGAAGCCTGAAATTGTTGGAGAACTATCCCTTGCTGCTGAATTTTTGGAAATCAATTGTCTTAAAGAAAAAACGCTAGAATTTTTGGGGTTCCTAACCCCAGATCAGGCCTTGGTTGTCATAGAAACAGGAAATATCCCGCACACCAGCGAATTATACAGGATCTCATACGAAACTGTGATGGCACACTTCAGCGATTGTTACGATACGAACGCATTCAACAACCTGAGTTTGGAAAACGTTTGCACTATTCTAGGCGACGATCGGTTGGTCATTTTTACAGAAATGGACGTATTTTGGGCATCTCTAAAATGGATTGCTAGTCGTATGACTGAACGATCACCGTATCTAAACAAGATCATGGAGTGCGTTCGATTTCCCTACCTCAGTCAAGCTGAAATATTTAAGTGCCTGGAAGCAACAGATCTGCTCAGAAAATCAGAAAAGTGCAAGGAATTTTTGATCAATGCCAATTGGTAAGTTTATGTGCGTTTGTAAACTTAATCACCTGGTGGTAGTGCCTTTCGTGCATATATCTCCCACTGAACACGCATCCATTAAAAGACTCATAAAAATCCCAAAGAGACATTTTGCCTCCAAGAACCTGCCCCCTCTAATGTCTGGTAGTATTAAACGTGACCTGACCCCGTATTCTCTAAGCGATCTTAACGCTTATTCATCCTAGAAACAGTGTTAGAAGATAAGACCCTAGGGTATCCTAGAAACAGTGTAAAAAGTTAAGACCCTGGGATATCCTAGAAACAGTGTTAGAAGATAAGACCCTAGGATATCTTAGAAACAGTGTTGGAAGATAAGACCCTAGGGTATCCTAGAAACAGTGTAAAAAGTTAAGACCCTGGGATATCCTAGAAACAGTGTTAGAAGATAAGACCCTAGGATATCTTAGAAACAGTGTTGGAAGATAAGATCCTAGGATGTACTAGAAGAAGCAGTGTTGGAAGATAAGATCCTAGAATGTACTAGAAGAAGCAGTGTTGGAAGATAAGACTCTGGGAAGATAAAACTCCTAGCACTAAGATCGCTCAGAGAATAAGGGGGTGTTAATGATTGAGTTGAAGCCTAACGTCTTCAGTAATTATGTTTTTCTTGGAGCTAGGAGTTTCAGTTTCCGTCCATTATTAAAACTACATGACTTTATTTTTTTTTCAGGATTATATCGTCAGAAGAGAGGAATCAGGCGGATCTGTTGAATCTTCCCAAGCCACCAAGACGACTGTGTTTCAGAAGAGGACAAACAGAGTCAGATAACGAAACATTTGTGGTAAGTTGCAATATAGGCTGACAAGTTGCTTCTAAATAATACATGTACTGCGTATTCTAGAACGCACTAGCATCGCCCTGTCAGTCTGGTAGCAATATGCACGTGTATTTCATATCTAGGTCAGAGTAAAATGTCAGCTTCATTACTAATATATATATACCACAATGCTTTAGATGATGCCTCGTGTTTCATTTCTGGCTAGTATACAACCACAGCAGATTGGCTAGCATACAACCACAGCTGGTTAGTTAATGACAAACGAGAACACGTCTGACTTAGTAACCAGAATCAGGACACGAGGATAATTGGGGGACATTTTAAAGATGTGACCTCACCAAACTTCTTTTCGGTGCAGGAAAATATCATGACCCTTTACATCATTCGCCTAATGTCTGACGTTGTAATTTAATGGAATCCCATTAGGTTCGGGTTTGTTATTTGAATGACCTAATAACGACGCGATAGTTCCGGATGTGGTCACTTCACATATACCTCTCCACGACTAGTATTGTCAGCCCTTTCTGCTTTACTTAACATGACTCTGCGTAGTTTTTATTTCAATTGTTTTCCATTTTAGTCCATGGTTGAAGATGTAAGTGTCTCCATGCCCGAACTAAGACAAGCGTTTTCGTGCGAAGTGTATAATCACACAGAACCCGAGAAGACGAAGATCGCAGATGCGATCGAACCTAAAAAGGTCCCATCGCACCTTTGTACAGCCGATATCATAGCTTTTGGTGGATTCCAGCACGATAGTAAAAACAGTCATAGTAAGTACATGTACCTTTAAGTCATCATGTCGGGCTTATTTCCATATCAAATTGGAGAGATGATATGGGAAGGGGGAGAAATGGAAAAAGTTTAGGGGCGCATTGAGAAACGACCAAATGGGAAGGAGTATGAGAAAGGGGGGAAATGGCAAGGGCGAAATGGGAATAATTTAGGGGTTAATTGAGAAGGGTGAAAAAAGGGGAGGGTCAAATGGGAAGACAATGGAAAGGAGGCAGGGTTTGGGGTCATGGTCCTCCAGAAATGAGGCTGGCCAGATTTCCCCTCCTCCTTATTCCGACTCAACTCGTTTATCCTGTTTTCTTAAATTCTGACACTGCTTTCCTCCCATCACCCTCGGTCGTTCTAAACATGGTAATCTCGATCGAGCTTCTAGCCCAATGATGTCACTTCCTATTTATATTTAACCTTCATTTCAGCCGATAAACAGATGCAGAGATACAGTACTAAAGTGGAGCAGTGGAGATATTTTGGCGAGCTTCCTGCACCTCGCCATCATCATGCTGTCGCTATTCTTGGGGGTAGTATTTACTTAGCTGGTAAGCGGACTTGGCTATAATTTTTTTTTTTTTTGGAATTACAGGAATCATAGACATAAAAATGTCATTCTCTTGCATTTCAATTTCTTGTAAATTCTGGGAGCCGCGACCCTAAATGTCCAACAGGTTTGAGATTTCACAATCAGGTGACGAGAAGTGAAAATTTCTGGTCTTTTATTGAAGGTAAAGATGAAAGTGGACTCGGTGTTGAAATAGTTTTGATAAATGAGCACATATTTTGCAAAGAGCACCATCATCTATCCGTTTCGACAAATTCCTGACAGCACCATCTTCCGATATTCTTTCAACCCTGACATATTTAAACTTTTCAGGTGGCGCAATTCCCAAGCGAAAGGTGTTGCATATAAAGGAAAAGGCAACCGAAACTCTGTTCCAATACGATATTGAACAAAAATCTTGGAAACTCTGCGGTCCTATGAACTCGTGTCGTATGTTCTTTAAATTGATCCCGTTATATGGTATGCTGTATGCTTTGGCTGGCGAGGATGACAGGCATCAGTAAGTATTGTGTTTGTTTCTTTGGGGGAAGAGATGGGAGAGGGGAAAGAGAAGGGGGGGGGGGGTAGGAGGGGGAGGGTGTCCGTTCACTTGGGAAAGAACCATTTATGGAAGTGGGTCTGGTTCTGAAATTAATTATTTCACGTCGTCCTCATTTTCTACATCTGTTTGCGGGCTATTGAAGACGAGTTACATTATGCATTGTGCAATAATGGAATTATATACATGTACCGGACAATGGCATCAACGTACTCTCCAGGCACTTTTCACACGTCAACACAAAGAGGGAAAAAGGTTGGGAGGTGAAAATTAAAAGGTTTTACTCACGTAGCCAATATGAGTCTAGAAAAGATGGTGGTGTACAAGAACACCAAAAGAGATACAAACCTTAATCTTGTATGATTAAAAACATTCGTTGACATGGTCCCCTTCTTTTCTCTCAGAATTCTGTCATGTGCTGAATGCTACAATCCGAAGACCAATGGATGGATTTATGTCAGCTCTATGAACTGGCCGAGGAAGGGATTTGCAGCAGCTGCCTGTGAAGGGAAAATCTACGTTGCTGGAGGCGAAGGACGATCTGTTTGTAAAAGGGCGCCTTTACCTATCCTACAGTCCATGGAATCTTTCGATCCGCGAAGTAATCAGTAAGTATTGTGTCTTTAAAAAATAATTGTCCTTACACAAAATCAGTCAAAAACTTACTAAGTAACTAAGGCTCGCTCGCGAGGATTGTTTACACTTATCTAAACAATTGTGAAGGTGGTGATATTTTAAGATGGAAAGGTATACAACTCCACCAATTTGCTGACAATTGTTATGTTTAAAAGAACGGGCGTCGGACGGTTCAAGACAATACGTATGAACTTGAAGATTTGATGACTTAAAGTAATTTTCTTTTCTAGGTGGACATCGTTACAGGGTTTGAAAATCCCCCGGTGTTACGCTAGCATGGTGAGCATCCACTCCACATTGTATCTGTGTGGGGGAGCGACCCGAGCCTTCGAGAGCAGTGGGCCTAAGCAGTGTAGGCATGAACCAATGATCAGTGTAGGGTGGGTAGAGATCTACGATGTGAAGACTAATGAATGGCAATATAAATCGGAAATGGTTACATCCAGGTACAACCACGGTGAAGCAGTCATAGGTAAGTGCCCGAGGGAGAAACGTGGTCGGATGGGAAAAACAAGTGTGTGTGTGTGTATGGAGGGGGGGTGGAGCATCATTGTTAGATGTTTGCCGTGTTTGGGGTGGCGAGTGGCCTAAGTATTCGGAAGGGTGCTAGGTCGGGTGCACAAAAAAGAATTGTGGCATTATTGATATGTATACGATGGTATTAGGTGATGAGTGGCATAGGTATTCGATAGGATGCGAGGTCGGATGTCGGGTGGACAAAAAAGGGAAGGGAGTGGAGCATTATTGGTAGACGGTTGAGGATTTTGGGGTGATGAGAGGCCGAATTATTAAGGAGGGTGCAAGGCAAGATGCAAAAAAAGAGGGAGGTCGTTTTTTGGTATATAGTCAAGATATTTTGGGATGTTGAACAGGTGCGTGGTGGGTGGGGGTATGGTCGCAATAAGTAGACCATTGACCGTTGTGAGAGATGCCAGTATCCGGTGGGGAAAATCAATCATATACTGCGATTTTAGTAATTAAATTCAATGTGTATTTTAGGAAGCAAAATATATTTGTTGGGAGGAATATCAACGACTGGTAAAAAGGTTCTAAAATCTGTGGAATGCCTGGACACCAAGACCCACACTTGGGACAACTCGATTCAGGATCTATTGTTACCGGCGAAATGGGTCGCGAGTGTTACCCTACCGCTGAGTAAGGCGGAGTAGTCATCATGCTTGTTTTTTGAATATGTTTATTCTTCTAGAATTTCATTTTTTTTTTTAAATGGAGGGTGGGGACTCTTTTTGCTTTTTTATTTAATTTATTTTTCTGGGATAAAATTATGGAATTGGTAGTATATCGGAGTCAATTTAACTAATAAATTGAACAACCTGGCGTAGTTATTCTTACAGTGTTAATATACGTCTTAGAATTGACATAAAATTTAATTTGATTTATCGGATTACTGTATATAAGGATTGTGTTATGTTATTTATGGTTGTAGGTATATCTACTGATGGATAATAAATTGCTAATATTGACCATTCTTGAGAACTTTTATGTTCATTCTAAGTTCCATCCATTCAAAGATCTCATCCAATAAAAGGCTAGGAACTTACCAGGAAATGTGTATATTTGAGTTGTCATTCTAATGTTATAGAAAACTTTAAAAAAGGGGCTTCTAACCGGGGCCTCATCTCCAAAATTGAACTAAAAAAAATCCAGATTTTAAGAAATACAGTAATTTGATTGGATAAGAAATTTAATTTAAAAACAATTTTAGTGATTGACCAATCAGATGACTGGAATAATAAATTTTTAAAAATAATGTCCCATTTGCTGATGGCAGAATGGAATCGAAAGTTTGAAAGGTTCCTAGTTTTTGGAATCTGTTAGATAAATTATTTTTGTAAATATCAATATTTATTAGTTATGTTATATTTTTGTTATATTATATATAAATATTTTTTATAAATAAATTTACTTTTATATTCTTTATATGGCATTTAGTAATTGGTCGTATACTAACAATAACTAAGTTTTATGGAATAACAATTACTGAGTTTATTTATTCTGCGACGTTTCAACAAGTGTCCTCTTGTCGTTATCAAGCAGGAAGATAGGCTAACGACAAGAGAACTCTTGTTGAAACGTCGCAGAATAAATAAACTCTGAAATAATTATGATTATTCCATAAAACTTAGTTATTATTATCAAATTTACTTTTTAAGTTTTTTATTTGTTCAAACTTCAAAGCCGAAAGATGTAAGTAATTCTTTTAAAACACATATTACAGAAGTCATAAACTTGGCGAAATGTGTGATAATCAACAAAGAATACAAACTGATTTATGGCCTCAACAAGACGCCATACTTGTAGAGTATACAATAAAAGTTTTATGGCAGTCTTTGGCCACCATACAATAAACAATAACATTGATCACATGACCAAAACCGCGGGAAATTCGCGCATTAATTAATCGGGTTGCAATCAAGTTTTATCAGTTCGGGATTTCCAATCAGAGAGACAACATTAATCACGAAATTTGATTATGTTTCACTAATGAGGGCTGTGTTTGTTTAGTTCAAACCGTTAATAACAGTACAAAACATCACAAGCTTACGAACTACTTTATATGGACTAGATCAACTTTGACCCTTAACCTCAGAATTTCCCGCGGTATTTAATCACGTTGTCATTGTTGCTGAAGAAAGATCGAAGAAAGTAAAATATTGACATGGCTGTAAGTATAAAACTTTTAGGATCTTTGTTACAATAATACGAAAATAAAGGCATGATATTTTGAAATCTCGATCGCTCAGTGAAACGTGGCTAACAAAATCGGAGAAGAGTTCGAACTTTTTCTGTTACTTTCTTGAATGGATTTTACAACCTACACTACAATACAATCGCATTGACAATTCTTAAAACTGTAAGCCTTCACAAAACACCACACATTTGTTAATAACATCCGCAATACAACCTAAGCTGGAATGAATCCAAGGTTTGGACCAAACCATTTAGTAGGCCCTATCTAGACCTATTTAGTTAGAAACATAGGGTCTGTCTATGCTCTGTTTATTAAAGGGTCCATAAGTGGACTACAAGCTACTGGTTTTAAGTAAAACTTTAAATTTTGTTATCTAGGACACAAGTTCTGATCCGTTCTCGACCGCTACAAGTCCACCTAGACCAGCTCGTAGCCGAAGAAGTAGTCGTGGTGACCCCACTTCTAGTCCTGGTAGAGATTTACCTCCCTTTGAAGATGAATCCGAACTGAATGGAGAGAATCCGGTGGAAGAGGAAGAAGATGGAGAGGAGTTGTTTGGTGATAATCTGGAACAGTAAGTCAACCATTTGGTTAAACCATCATCCATGACTTTGAAATTATTTAGTTGACGTAAAAATGAGAAAAATTATGATGACATTAATTGCTTAGCTGTGGACGAATTATTGTCCCAGTTTTTCCATGTCAGTTGCTCAGGCCTGCATATGCCTATCAGATGAAAATCCAACTAATATTTTCTTTAGATGATATTCGATTCTAAAATTTTCAGAGATTATCGGCCAATTCCAGCGCTGGATAGATTTGATACGGCAGACATGGATGAAGAAGATTATTCTGATATCTCTGAAAGTCAACGCCATGCTGCGGAACGAGAAATCAGGATGCGAGAAAAGGAAGAGGGAAGAATGTCTGGTAGAATGAGAAGAGGTCTGATGTATGGTAAGTACTGGTACCAAAAATAATGCAAAATTTCCCTCATTGCACACTGAAAGGGCTCATGGACATTGTAGAATATCATAACACTTGACCCTGTCTATTTCCACTTCATCACATCCAAAGAACAAGTTGGATATAACTTTTTGGACTAAGCAGAAGTTAAGATGATGGTGTAATTTTAAAGTAGATTGAGTGTGTCTGCTATATGAAGGGAAGTAACTGTTGTTGTATTGTGTTTTTAGAAGATTCTGATGATGATGAAGATCGTCCAGCCAGAAAAAGAAGAATTGCAGAGCGAGCTGCGGAGGGTGATATTGAAGATGAAGATGTAAGTAGGCATTTTTGATTCTACGTATAACGCCATTCATTTCATTCTGTCTTCATAAGCCCATTAGGTGTAGAAGAGTAGGATGTAAAACTCCATTCATTTCATTTTAAATTGTGACTGTCTTCATTAGCCTATTAGGTGTAGAAGAGTAGGATGTAAAACTCAATTCATTTTATTCTGTCTTTATTAGCCCATTAGGTGTAGAAGAGTAGGATGTAAAACTTCATTCATTTCATTCTGTCTTCATTAGTCCATAAGGTGTAGAAGAGGATGTAAAACTCAATTCATTTCATTCTGTCTTCATTAGCCCATAAGGTGTAGAAAAGTAGGATGTAAAACTCCATTCATTTCATTCTGTCTTCATTAGTCCATTAGGTGTAGAAGAGTAGGATGTAAAACTCCATTCATTTCATTCTGCCTTCATCAGCCCAATAAGTGTAGAAGAGTAGGATGTAAAACTCCATTCATTTCATTCTGCCTTCATCAGCCCAATAAGGTGCAGAAGAGTAGGATGTAAAACTCCATTTATTTTATTCTGTCTTCATTAGCCTATAAGGTGTACAAGAGCAGGATGTAAAACTCCATTGATTTTGATTTCTGATATTTTAGATGATAGAGAGTATAGAGAATTTAGAAGATATGAAAGGTCACTCTGTTAGAGAATGGGTGGCCATGTTGGGTCCTAAAACAGAAATCAAAAACAGATTTAAAAACTTCCTCCGAACGTTCGTGGATCAGAAAGGGCACAATGTTTATCGAGAGAAAATTCGGCAGATGGTCGAAGGTAAGCTTTGCTTTTCATTTTTTTGTGAAATTTAGAAAACCAACTTCTTGAAGCCTTTCCAAACTTTTTTGTGAATTTAGAAAACCAGTCTCTTGAAACCTTTCCAAACTTTTGATAAGTTCGTGAGAATCAAGAGCAGACCATTTTCCTGGATTCAAGTTCAAATTAGTACAAGAATATTACTAAAATTTTCATTATTTTTGTAAGCAGTCACCAAACGTTTGGTATAGATATTAGGGAATTCATCCTGGAGTTCTTTATAAAAGCGTTTCACAATCACAGAGGCATTTTAGGCTGTTGAATTGTAGATGGCGACAAAAAGGTATAATCTGATTTGTCATGCTGGATATATAGACCGTGAGGTACGACTGTTTGTAATTGGTCTATCCAGAAACTCTCCCTTTGTAGTCATTCTAGCACTGCTCTTTGAAAATAAAGTGCAGAAAAGAGGTATATGTCCACCATTGAACTATACATCTGACTTTTGGTTATTTTTCAGCGAACAAGGGAAGCTTGATAATAGATTATAATATGTTGGCATCAGTAGAACAAGTTTTAGCATATTTCCTACCAGAGGCTCCGACAGAAATGTTACAAAACTTTGATGAGGTAAAAATCTTGTTCCAATGCATCCACTAACTGCCAAAACTTTTACAAAATATTTGGAATCTTTTTAGATTGACCAGGTGCCTTATTCTTCAAAAATTAACTTAAGTATAATCCAGACTATTATTAAAATAGTATCATTTCTCTTGGTAGAATTTCTGAAAAGATTCAGTCTTTTTCTGTAATGTTTACCAAAAAACGTCCAAGTGGAGTTGCAAGAAACATGCAGAATTCTAATAGAAAATTGGAATGATGCAAATCGATAGTGGAGAAGCAAGAAGCACCCAAACTTTTGAATAAAATTGGAATGGTGCAAATTGATGATAGCCGTGACTCCAAAACACATGAAAGTTTTAAAATATTGACCATTCGGATATTCAAGCAACGGCCATTAAGGAATCGAGGGAAACTATATAATGATTTAATTGTTTGTATTGTAGGCTGGTAAAGAGGTAGTATTGAGTATGTACCCAAACTACGAAAGAATTGCTAAAGAAATACATGTAAGAATTGCTGAGTTACCCCTGATTGAGGATTTACGATCTCTAAGGTAACTAGATATTGCTTAGGTTGTTAAAATACAGGGCTGTGTGACCTTGGTTCTCTATATACTTGTTGTTCTATTGTCTATTATTATCTATGTTTGATAAAGATCGCTTTATGTAAATTGAAAGTAGTGGTATATCTATAATAGTGGTCTTATACTCAATAAGGTATTTTATTGCTTGATAAAGATTCCTGTATGTGAATTGAAACATTGTTTACATTAAAGAGAAGTAGTATATCTATAATAGAAGTCTTATACTATATAAGGTCTTTTATTGCTTGATAAAAATACCTGTATATGAATTGAAACATTGTTTACATCAAAGAGAAGTAGTATATCTATAATAGAAGTCTTATACTATATAAGGTCTTTTATTGCTTGATAAAAATTCCTGTATATGAATTGAAACATTGCTAAAATTAAAGAGAAGTAGTATATCTATAATAGTGGTCTTATACTATATAAGGTATTAAATTGCTTGATAAAGATTCCTGTATGTGAATTGAAACATTGCTAAAATTAAAGAGAAGTAGTATATCTATAATAGTGGTCTTATACTATATATGGTATTAAACTGCTTGATAAAGATTCCTGTATTGTGAATTGAAATGTTGCTTAAATCAAAGAGTAGTAGTATATCTATAATAGTGGTCTTATACTATATAAGGTATTAAACTGCTTGATAAAGATTCCTGTATGTGAATTAAAACATTACTTAAATTAAAGAGAAGTAGTATATCTATAATAGAGGTCTTATACTATATAAGGTATTAAATTGCTTGATAAAGATTCCTGTATGTAAATTGAAATGTTACTTAAATTAAAGGAAGGAGTAGTATATCTATAATAGAGGTCTTATACTATATAAGGTATTAAATTGCTTGATAAAGATTCCTGTATGTAAATTGAAATGTTACTTAAATTAAAGGAAGGAGTAGTATATCCATAATAATAAGTGTTCGTATTTAGTTAATTCTACCAACGTCTGCTGTCTGTGTTTCAGACAACTCCATTTAAACCAGTTAATAAGAACAGGAGGTGTGGTAACGAGCTGTACTGGCGTCCTTCCACAACTAAGTATAATCAAGTACGACTGTAATAAATGTGGGTTTATTCTCGGACCGTTCTACCAGAATCAGAACCAAGAAGTCAGACCTGGTACTTGTCCTGAATGTCAGTCTACAGGACCTTTTGAGATTAATATGGAACAGGTAAGTGTAGAATTGATAAAGGCTACGGATGGATAAGGATATAACAATAGGGTGTCCTGAAAAAACAAACTCAATTTTATTAACAGAGACTAAATTTGTGGCCAAAAAAATAAAACATTAATTTAGCCAACAATCAACTTCATTCCATGTGGTGGTTAATCAACAATGAATTTATTGACAATAATTAAACGGCTACTGGAAACGCTTGCTTCTAGTTCCAAGAGATCATGACTGTCTCAAACTAGTGTACTTACTTTAACAATAGCAATAGTTGACAAGATAATCCTAAACTAACGCTATTAAATAATTGGAACTTTATTTACTCCCGAATGAGCAACTTATTGTTGTTTAGATCATTTTAATCATGTACTAATTTGGAGCTAGTTCTGAGAAATATGGGTAAAACTAAACGCTGTGATAAGGTTGCGGAGTGTAATTCTGATTCCTGGTTAATTTCAGACTATTTATAAGAACTATCAGAGAATAACACTACAAGAAAGTCCAGGAAAGGTACCAGCTGGTCGACTTCCGAGATCTAAAGATGCTATATTACTAGATGACTTGGTCGACACTTGTAAACCAGGGGATGAAATTGTGAGTAGACACAGTTATATTAAAGGGAGATTATTTATGTGTGGGGTTTTGTAATTGCTCAAGAAACTGATCTGACTTAACAAATACACATGGAAAGAAAAACCTTTACATCTAAACTTTTTAACAAACTGGTTTATGAAATGTTGTTAGGTTAGATAACTCCATTGTCAAGAGGTTATTTTTATCACACTGTCACCTGGAAACTGTATCGTCCATTAGTTTTTCACAGTTAGTCGAACTAGTCTGAGACATTGTTCACAGTTTGTTAATGAATGTTCACACATTCACAGTTAGAGTAGACATCTTGCCACTGTTAGACTGTGTTCACAGTTAGCTTGTATCATGGTTTGGTTTGATATGTCACATATAAAAAGCTACATATGATATTGTACACCATTGTAAGTATTGACTTGGACGGGATGCTACTGTAAGTGATTAGCTATGACTGTTTTGTTGTGATCTAGTGGATGCTAATATTGCAAACTAGGTAGTTGTTGGTAGATGACAAGTTAACTGATATCACAAACCAGGTAGTTGTTGGTAGATGACAAGTTAACTGATATCACAAACTAGGTAATAGTTGGTAGTTGACAAGTTAACTGATATCACAAACCAGGTAGCTGAAAAGTTAACATTCATTTCCAGCAGATGTATATATTGTATACTAGGTATTTGGTGAATAGATTGGTTTGAATAAGATGAATCTGTTGTTCCCTTGGTAGTTGGTATTTAAGCACTCCATTTAAGCCAGTAATATTAAGAACTGAGCCAGGCATCTCCCCAACAGATTTCTTCTGTTAATTAGGTGTTAATTAACATTAATTATAATTATATAGGAACTGACAGGTGTTTATCATAATAATTATGATGGATCATTAAACATGGCCAATGGTTTTCCTGTGTTTGCAACAGTTATCCAGTCTAACTACATCACTAAGAAGGATGACAAGATGGCCGCCGCCAGCCTGACGGATGAAGATATCAAGGCTGTTGTGGCTTTGTCTAAAGATGAACGAATTGGAGAAAGGGTAGGTTTTAAACTATTTTGTATAGTCTATATGTTTGTTTTCTCACTTGATCAAGTGAAATTCCAGATGCATATCCCTTTAACATGAAAATTTGAAATCAGGTATATCTACAATTGAAAAGAAACTCAGTGTACATGCTTGTTTCAACAATTTTGAATGCACAACATTATGTTAGTTTCCCATAAAAAAGAGAAAATAGATTTATGTATAACAAACAAGAATGGCTCTGCTTGGCCAACCTTTTGGTTTTGATCCATCTTGGATTATCTGTTTTCAGCCAAAAAATTGGCAACAAGCTAATACAGTAAAGTATTTTCAATTTTCAGATTTTTGCTACTATTGCGCCTTCAATTTATGGCCATGAGGACATCAAAAGGGCAGTAGCTTTAGCCATGTTTGGTGGAGAACCCAAAAATCCTGGGGGCAAACACAAAGTTCGTGGTGACATTAACATTCTATGCTGTGGGGATCCTGGAACAGCCAAATCCCAGTTTTTGAAGTATGTAGAAAAGACTGCCTCTAGGGTTGTGTATGCTACAGGACAGGGCGCTTCAGCTGTTGGTTTGACTGCTTACGTACAGAGAAACCCTGTTTCTAAAGAATGGACTTTGGAAGCTGGTGCCCTGGTTTTAGCTGATAAAGGAATTTGTCTGATTGATGAGTTTGATAAGGTAGGATAGTTCTGGTGGATTTATGAATAAGTTTAGCCATGAAATAGTTTACTGTAAGGCTTGAAATTAATGCGTCAACAAATTAATGCGACATGGGGTATAGAGACTAAAATGCGAGTACAAATTAATGCGATTCTTTTTAATATCATAAAAAGAAAATTGCTTCCTGGAAGTATGACAGCTGGTGCTGTATTCACCTCTAATCTTATCAATTAACGGTTCTTTTCATTAAAACAGGTTCAAATTTAGAGATAATTACCTAATTACTTAATCCCGTCCGGTCTCAATTTAAATACTTAACCTTTTGTCCATATAATTCACTTGGAAATATGTATTTAAAAATGCGGATACAAATTAATGCGATTGCGGATAGGTCGCATTGAACGCATTTATTTCTATCTCGCAATAATTTGTAGCCTTACAGTAATGTTCAGTCATTGTCTCTTTGACCCCTAGGACCAAGGGGTCTGAGGTATCGTCTTCTTACAAATAGATAATTTAATCAATGAAAGGTTATGTTCTCATGTATTAAAGAAGTGTGTAAATTGTGATGAAAAGTTACATGTTTTGTTATTAAAGAAGTGTGTTGTACCATCATTTATTCCCTTGTGTTCCTTGATATGTTTGGTTATTTATCCAGTTTTAAGTACTACAGGCTATGCTACAGATCCTTCCATAGTTAAGATGTTAAACTCAATTTCATTTTATCTGGGTTAAATTTAAATCTGGCCAGAGCTTTAACCCTTTCAACCCTAGAAGCCGGTATACAGGCTCATCCTTATAGGATATATACCCTAGAAGCGGGTAACCGGCTGTTGTCAAGTGACGTCATACAACGTTAACGTCATACAAATTAAGAAATATTGCTGGGATCTCAGAGTATATGACGTTCTATCTAAATTACACTCAGGGTTCAAAGGGTTAAAACAAGTCAGTCAACCAGTGCTAACTGAAAAATTTCTAAAATATTGGATTTTGGTTTTCAGATGAATGACGCAGATCGTACAAGTATTCACGAAGCAATGGAACAGCAGAGTATATCCATCTCTAAGGCTGGAATAGTTACCTCCCTTCAAGCACGATGTACCATTATGGCAGCTGCTAATCCTATTGGTGGACGATATGACCCTTCATTGACCTTCTCTGAAAACGTAAGTTAATTTTGGAATGTTAAGAAGAGATTTTTCGATTATCTAATTTCTGATTGTTCTGAAGTGTGGCAGGGATTAGATAGTGTTGTAAAAAATGGAAACATTTTAACTTGATCAAGTCATCTTTCTCTTAAAGTGATACTGTGTCTTAGAAAGGACAAAAAATATAAGTTATTTTAGATTGATCAGATTATATAAGGATTCTGTTATTTATGACAGCAGGTTTATCTACTGATGAGTATATACTCTTGTTGACCAAGTTTACAATTTGATGTTCATTCTAAGATGCAGTATTTCTAATCAAAGTTGTCCAAAATAAAGCAGAAAGTGTATGTTTTCACAAATAAGATGTACTCAATTCTGTGGGTATTATTTTGGCCCTTGAAAAATGACATATCTTCAAAAGATTGATTTAGATTTAAAATCCCCTGGGTGAGATGGCATCCCCTACTCAAAGTGAAAACTTTTGATTTGGATTTTTGTTCCTCAGGGTCTACTTTCTCAATAAGTTGTCAAAAATTAAGCCTCATACTTGGGATAGGTGCCAGTGACATTGTCATACTGACCTGAGATAATCCTGCTTAACATAATATAGTGTTGGCTTTAATCCCAATCCACTGATTAGCAGGTCATTGACCCCTATGACCCCTAGGTCAATGACCTGCTAATCAGTAAGGGTTAAAGGTTATATAATACTCAAGTAATTGATTATATGATAGGTTTACCTGGTCTGATTAGTTCAGTTAGTTTGTGGTGTGGTGTGCTGTGTAGAATGTTGTGGGGCTAGGACTTGTGGAGGAAATGGGGGGTGGTGGAGGGAGAATGTTGCACATATGTATGGGTAGAGGTAGGGATTTGAAGATAGTATAAGATAAGGGGATGTAAGAAATGAAAGGGGGGGGGGAGAGAATATGTTGAACAAATGCTTGTTTAGGGGTAAGGGTTTGAAGAAAGAATAAGATAAGGGATGTAAAAAAGGAAGGGGGGGGCGTGTTAAACATATGTTTTGGAGTGATTTTGTGAATTAATTGGGTTAGTGTGGTTTGAGATTGAAACTTCCAAAAAAAAAAGAAGAAAATTTTGGAGACCAAATTTTAGAAACCTTGAAGTGTGTTATGTTGTTTTGTGTGTGTGGTTTGAAATTTGGTTTGAAATGAAGAAATGTAAACAGGAAAGTAGAATTGTTATCCTGTTAAACCAGCACCAAAAGAAAAAACAAAATCAAGCATTTGATAAATTTTAAAAAAAGCAGTACAACGCCATATTGTGTGATACTATATCTTAAAATCTGGTCCTATTTTGAGTTAATTTGTGAAAAAGATTTCAGGATATGTTTGTTTTTAACAGTAAAATATCCTCTTTTAAAGGTATCTACATGTAAACTGGTCGACAGTTAACTGGTTGACACATTGGACCAACATGTCGACTTGCGATACTTGTCAAAATGGAACAAAATAAACAACAAACCATTTAGACTTAAAAGAAATGTACCTTCTTGCACAAATTTAATCTTTATATATATTTATTTGAGCCAGTTGTCCTTATTTTTACGATCTATGATTTCAGGTTGATCTAACAGAGCCGATCCTGTCTAGATTTGACATCCTGTGTGTGGTACGAGATACAGTAGATCCTGTACAAGATGAACGATTGGCTAATTTCGTTGTTTCAAGTCACATGAAGCATCATCCCAATGTTGGTGATAATATCGATGAAAATATGGTAAGCTACATCTTTATTGAATTAGATAGTATATTATACTCAGGTTCTGTGCACTACTGTTCTATGCTGTACCGTGTCAAATGAATGCTTATTCTAAAAAATTTTTCTCATTTCATACTGTATAGCTTTGTCTGTCTTCATTAGGTGCAGTAGTAGAAACTCCGATTTCTTTTTGTTTAATCAGCGGCACAAAAATGAGCCAATATCACTTGTCATGTCTGATTCTGTCTTGAATAGTACCTTATAGCTCACTGTAAGGTATTGCTGTGTTAATTTATTTCAATCTGAGTTGATCTGAGTAAAAATTTACCGGTCTGTGTCTTTGGTTCAAAATTCTTGTATCCCTGTGTGTGCTACATATAGGCTGTGCACGTTTAAGATCCCTTAACAATTTATTGTCACATAGTCATATGGTTGTCATCTAATACTAGTCTTAAAAGAGTTATCTCCCTTTGATTATGGCCTGTATGTAAATGAGTTAAGTACATGTTAATAGAAGACCTGGTCAGTTGAGTGTTGGGGCTTGCTGAAACATGGTCAGCTGTCAGCTTAAAAATAGTGAGCTGTCACTTCAGTGCTGGCATCCTAAGTTATTGAACTCTTATATAACATTTCTATTTTTTTTTTTTTTCAGGAATGTATTAATACAACTGGAGCAGAGCCCTTACCTCAGGATTTACTCAAGAAATACATCATCTACGCTAAAGAGAAGGTTCATCCTAAATTACATCAGATGGATCAAGATAAGATAGCTAAGATGTACTCGGATCTTCGTAGAGAATCCATGGTAAGATTTTAGTAATTTTTTTTAAGCTGGGAGTGTTTCATTTGTGGGGATGGGACAATAATCCAAGGCCCAGTTCGCTACAGACTCGATTCATTATAGTTATCTTTTGTTTGAAATGGAAATAGATCTCTGAGACCTGCATCTCTGATCAGGGGAAATCGGGTTGAACAATCTGAAAGTTCATCTCAACCTTCAGGTTAGCCAGCAACCATCATACTAACCAAGCCACCACCAGGCTATCCTTGAATTATTTCCATCCTTGGTTATATCCTGTCCCATATAGCTCATAAAATGGTGTAAAGATGAATGAATTGTCCTTTTGTATTTTCTGTTAGTTGACAGTTAATAATGTTTCCCAAATTGACAAATTTGATTCTTCGAAATTTGATAAGTAACATTGAAAATGAAAAGTCTTGCATGTTGTTGTCTTATCCCTGAAAATTACAGCAAATTTGAAGTACGATTGTTGAACTGCAATGAAACAACTTTTTTACAGGCTACAGGAAGCATTCCAATAACAGTACGTCATATAGAGTCGATGATTCGTATGGCTGAAGCCCACGCCAGGATGCACCTACGAGACTATGTTAACGACGATGATGTCAACATGGCTATCAGGATAATGTTAGAAAGTTTTATCAGTACCCAAAAGTTCAGTGTCATGAGAAGCATGAGAAAGGTAGGTGACCCACGTCCAGAAAAAATATTTTAAGCCTTTACTTGGTTGATTTTTTAAAAGCGCAAACTATTGATAAAGGCTGGCTTATGAACAGAGGCTTAGAAATTTAAGCTTTGATTATTGGGCATTTTCCGATCATCTAATTGGTCAATCACTTTGAACTGATGTTAAAGTTACTTTTATTATCCAATGTCTTGAAATATCTGTACCAGGGTGCAAAACATAAAGATGTAAAACTCCATTTCATTTCATGATGCCTATTTTCCATCAGCATTTTCTTATTGTCTTCAACATTACAATTGCTTGTTGGCAGAATGATGTAAAACTTTAATTTATTGATGATTTTTCAGACTTTTGGAAGATATTTAGCATTCCGTAAAGACAATAACGAACTCTTATTGTTTATACTGAAACAACTGGCCCAGGATCAGATGATGTTTCAGAAGAACAGATTCGGTCTGGAGCAGGATACCTTGGAAATATCTGAGAAAGATTTAGCCGACAAGGTATAGAATTGTATTTTCTTTTTGTTGCAAATAAAATGAAAGAATTGTCTAATGCCACTGCCCTGGCAAAATTTCTCTTATCGCAACTTGCATGACGTTGCCCAACGTCATTAACTCATTGCATGCAGAAGAGTAGGACATAAAAGTCAATTTATTTCATTTATTTCCTACCCCTTATACCAGTCAAGACCGATTTCAATTGGCAGGGACTAAAAAACTCCACCCTTTCATCACCGTAAACGTAAGCCATTTTAACTTTGTTCATTTCAGGCGCGACAGATAAACATCCACAACCTAACCTCCTTTTATGACAGTGATATTTTTAGAATCAATCATTTTTCACACGACTCCAAACGTAAAATTATTATCCAGTCCTTTTAACCGATAACTTTCATGTCATGTGACATGTCTCAACCTTAGGCCACTGTTTACGATGGTAACAAAGAGACAAGTCTTGTTCCTTACTTATAGTTGGTGTGTAGAATTTATAGGCCCACTTGAAAGGCTTTTCTTGGAACAATGGAAGTACAAAGATGGCCTGAGAGACAAATTTAGATCCTTAGTGTAAGTGAGTGAATTCATATGCCAACTTCACAATGTTTTTGGATGGACAGGAGTATAGAGATGGCCTAAGATACATACAAGTATAGTTTAACAACTTTGTGAATTCCTAGTCTGAAATCAGTGTTGATATGAAAATAAGGACTGTGAACAGGGTTGATATGAAAATAAGGACTGTGAACAGGGTTGATATGAAAATAAGGACTGTGAAGAGGAAGATGTAAGAGGAAGTATAGGTATGAGGAAGTATAGGTTACCTTCATCAGCGTTAAGCACTAATACATGTAGGTTGTAATTCTTGTTCTATTTTCTATCAAACGAAAAAGAATATTCTGCTTCTTCCGATTTTTTAGTCAATCTGAAAGGAATATGAAGTCATTGTTGAATCTTGGATGTAGGATTTCTACCGGTTTTTCAAAAAATTTAAATCTGAATCATCTATCTGAAATCAGAAATATAATTTGGTGTACAGATACTTTAATGGAGAGTTATTTGTGATAATTTTCATTACTAAAAGTGATTTTGGAACTTGGAATGGTGGACAAATAAGGAGCCGTTTCATTAGCTAGCCAAAGCAATACTTCGTTGTGATTGCAAAGTAAAGAACCGAACTGATAGTGAAAAAGTGAATTGAATGAAGTCATTTCAAAACAGGTGTAAATATTAGTGTTAATATGTAAAAAAAGAAAATCCAAAAATAAGTAACCTTTAGATCATTCCTTGCACAGAGATTCTTCTGACTGCCGCTAATATTCAAAGTTTATTGTTTGAAAAATCCTAGCTTGTGTCTTAATCTTGAATTTAATTGGTTGATATCAACTCAATGACTATATCAACCAATAGAATCTTTTTCTCAAAGTTAGGATGTTTCTTACTACTCTCTGCTTGGTTCTGTATCAGAAAATCTTAGAATTTAGTCCTAATTATAAATTATCTGACATTCAATAGTTATAAATCATAAGATTATTTTTGAGTAAAAAAAACAGGGCTTGCAGGAGAATCTTTGCTTCATGGAATGGTCTTGTTTAATTGTACATAATCACTATAAGGGTTGTACAACAACTGATGTTGATTTTCATTTTATTGTTGTACAACCCTTCATGCACACTTAGATAAAATGCTGAGCCTAGTTCTGTTCAAGCTGGGAGTGGAACTTGCTTCATTTATCCAAAAAGGCAGGACATAATTCTCTTCTCATTTCATTGAGAGTTTTCTCAAAATAAAATTTAATTTTGAAAATCTTTTACAGAATGGATGATGCAGATGTTTTTTGGATAACTTAAATTTCTCCAAACTTTCTAAGCATGTACAGAATTAAGTTCAGCATTGCCTTTTACATAGCAAAAAGTAGCAATTTAAAAAAAAAGTTTCAAAAAAAAATTTAATGTTCTAAATTTGTAATCGGTAGTACTAGCGGGTTCAATTTTTAAATTGACCTAACCCCAAAAGCTCGGTAATAGTGCATCTACGATAGTGCAGCGTTGATGATCATTTCATTACAGAGGTTGTGTTTAGTGTACTGATGTGGGTTGACAAATGTATTTCTATATGAGCAATGAAAATTTATACTTGCAATTGGAGTGGATAAGGTTATGATTCACCAAGCGGGCAATACAAACCATGCGTTCACTCTAGTAGGCAGTATCAAATATGCTCTCATGGGTATAAAGCATATGTAAATCTCTTTGTGCATGTGGATAATGCAAACATATGACTCACTCAAGAAGGCAATATTTATGCTCATATATAGGTGTAGATTTCTTGGTTCGTATAGATAATGCAAACGTGACTCACTCAAGAGGGCAATATGAAGCTATATTCTTGTATACACTAGAAATACAACCTTGAATGAAGGATCAGAAACCAATATTTAGCTTAGATGTAGTCTTATAATAGATTGGATTAAGGATCTGTCTTGGTTGTGTTGATTTTTGCTTTCATTGCATGGAGAGCTTTTCGATTTTATTTTTGAGTTATTTGTAATAATTTTTATTTCAAAATTTTTGCGTTCAAAAACTGAAGTTTGCTATCCTTAAAATTAAGTGTTATTCTGAATTATTTGAATATTTACCATGATTGTACAGTAGTATTTTATTTTTTTTTGATTTTTTGTAAATTTATCTGTTGCATGCTTCAATATGTAATGATTTTCAAATGTTGTACCTTCCATACGACGATCCTTTCCCCATTGGCTCAAAAACAGTGCCCATCTACGAAAGTGCATTAATCTAGCTTAGTGCTTTGTTAAGGGAAATCGTTTGAGATTTTGCTTCTCCCCGAGGGCTCAACAACAGTGCCGATCAATGATAGTGCATAGAAAACAGAAACTTTCTGAGTTTCTCTCCCCATTTAGCTCCAGTCAGTGCCGCGTCGCTATAGTGCCTATGTAATTACTCGATAAATTTAATATATTGCTTTGCTTATGTTTGAGGAGCTTACAAATGATGCTTAATATGAATGCCAGGGTAATTTCTATGTTTTGATAGCTTATTGAGCTTGATTTAAGCTTTTGATATCATAATTATAATTTATTTGGTCTTGTGATATGTTATTTTTCACAATTCACAATTAGTAAAATAATTAGGGACTATTTTAAGTTTTTATTTTCATGTCAAAAGCTGAAATTAAGCTCAGTAAGCTTTTAAGATACAACATGAACCATGGCATTCACACTGGAATCATTATTTTGGTTTTAATTCATTTGTGGATTCTTCTATATTTTCGTTCCTTTCTTTGACAATTTACTAACCCAAAAAATATTTAAATTGCTTTTCATTTTGCTCTTGTGTATATTTGGCATTTTTTTTGTATAATAGAATTATTTTTGTATATAATTTTAGTTGGCACTCTTGCACATGTATTTTTATTTTCACAAAATTCAGAGAATTTCATCTGTCTTTGCCCTTTGTTATGTTAAATAGTTTTTGGGCCAAATTCAACGATTCACTGAAAAATAATTTTTATTTTGTAAATAAGTTCATCAATTAAATTCTTTTTAAGCATTATGTACATTTGTATAAAGTAGTAGTTCTTGTAATGATTGTTACAATTTTACATTTATTTGCAGTTGTCAGTTTTTGTCTGAGTGTAAATCAATCAATTTAAGTAGTACTCATCTATAATTACTACTCTGATAAAAAGCGAATTTAGACATAAAATAATTTAAAGACGGTCTGTAGAAACAAATTTATACGAATTCTAAGTATTGCGGAATTAATCCATTTAAATTAAGACCTCTCAGAATTGTAGCATATTTTTTGTTGATTGCTAATCACTTGACAAAGTGTTTTCATGGAGGGTATTGTCTTTTGTAGAGAGTTTTTTTTTTAAAAATAAAATGTTATTTTGAAGGAGTTGTCTACTGTGAATATTGCTTCTGATTAAATATTTCTGTATAAAGTCATTAATTAAATAAACCCATCCCATATCATGATAGTTTTTCGCTTAACCAGGAACATGAATGAGAACACTCTTCTATCCCACGGAAAAACCCATGGTTGTTGCAGAGACAGTAGTTGGCAAATTAAAGATGCTATGAGCTGTATCTGTCCAGGATACCATAATATGAAGAATGCGTAATCACAATCGGCTACCCACTTTCCCACCCTCCCGTAAGCAAGAGAACATTGTATAGAACTAAATTACAATCAAATCTGTTTTAATTAACTACTCTTATGCGATAATATTATGCATTGTATTTACCTGGTCTTGGTTTGACCTGGAAAGTGAAAGAATCTGACGCCAATAAGAAATCTGGATGCCAAAACTCCAACTATAGATCTATGTTGATAAAGGCGAAATCCTGTGCAATTTATTTTATTACTTATATGATTGATTTAAATAGATAAAAAATAAATACGTTGATAGAAAATTTACACTGAAGTCCACACAAAACCATATTGTCCTACCTGTCTTATGAATTAGAATACTCGTGACTTGCCAATGGAATATTTTTTAAGCTTAACACAATTGCAGTTTGAACTCGTGCTTGGCTTGAAAAGTTTTTTTGCCTGAAATCGTTGATATAAGCGATTGCTCACACATATATATATATCCCCGTCTTCATTTGGTGGAACGTAAACCTCCTTTTCATTTATAAATATATATCAACCCGCTCATGTGGAGAACATGATTTTACATGATTTAGAGTCGTCAAAGAAGCTTTCAAACGCTGATAATTAGGAATACAAAATATTTCAAAAGAGGTTGAGTGTTCTATGGATAGTTTTGAAAACTATTACTAATTTCCGTTTCTTAGACTTGCGTACTTTTAATCGGACGGATGGTGGATGTGATCCTTTAACTTTTGTCCGAACTGTAAATAGACTGCTTGGTTGAAGCATTTCCCTTCATCGTGGACTGCGCCGAATTTGTCATCTTTGATGTCATCAAACAAGGAAAACATTTTCTCACCAGTGTATCTCTATATTTTGAGCTGATCGTTACATAGGTAATGAAATCTGTGGAGTAACTCGTCAGATTCAACAATGCCCCGGCCAGCTGCATGAAAAGAAACGTGTAACGATTCTGTCCGCCAAAATAGCTGTAGCCTTCTATTAGGTTGCTTAAAATCGAATTGGTTGAAACGGGAAGAGCCAAGAAGAAGAATAAACAAGTTGAAACCAAAATGGCGATGGTCGTCTGGCTGTCGCGTGCTTCCCGTCTTTTATCGACAGTCCCTTCTTGTAGATTACTTCTACCTTGGCTGTGACGTTTTAGGACTATGCACAATATGATGTTAAATATAAGAATTCCCACTAATGGTGCATACACAAACAATATTTTAGATACAAAGCTAAATGTATTCAAGACTTCCATATCGTATCCTCGGGGCTTTAAATCATAAGAGATTTTGCCATCTTCGATCTTCTCCTCAACCGAATATTTCAGAACTGCGTTAAGGTGGAATAGAAAGAGTAGTATTATAAGACTGAGGGTGCATAGAATGGGTGACTTCACCAGTCTGGATCGAGCTCGTCTCATAGGGAACACGATTGCTATCATCCGTTCAAAACAGACTATCATTACCATGCAATACACCGCCCGCGAAAAAATAACCCCTATATAATTATTAAAATAAATTGCACTCTCGTAGAAAAACTTTGTAGATCTTTGCCCACTATCACCGTATATAAGTTGATGTACTTTGGTCACTGTGCTAGATAAAATGTAAGAAATCTGAAAAACGCTTATTGCTGCTAAATAGTAACTTGTCGCATTTCGCATTCGACGATCCATGAAAACAATTATGTTCAAAATATTAGCAACTATGCCTATAGCACAGACGGGGAGCCACAAATCTCCAGCTACGTCATTGAAAGCTTCCCATACTTCTTTTGAAATCAACCCAACTTTATTATCACCCGAATCCATGACATCTGTGGAGGGTTCACTTGTGCCACTTTCATTCACACCAGCTTTTGGTTCCAATGTTGCTGAAGCGAATCCGTCACTTGTTGAATTCATCTCTATGGTAACTGCAGAATCCTCAAATGGAGCACTTTCATTTCCTAAGTCCTTTGGTTCCTCTCTCCTAGATGTATTTTCAAGTCTCTGAAAATCCTGTTCTGTAGGAAACACGGGAGTTGAGTAGGTTTCTACCATCGGTTCAGTCGTCGAAATCAGACCATAGGGGTTGTTTGGTGGTATTTTATTTGATGGACCTTGGGCTGCTGTCGGGGTTTGTGATGCTTCGTCGTGCGGAACTCCAGTCGAGCTCGGGTTTCCATTTAGTAGATTGTTCATTGAGGAATACGTTAATTCATCAAACGCAATTTGTGTTGTTTTGGTACTTGGTGAATTTCCCCCATCTGGCATTACAGTCGACATCCCCTCTTCTGATGAATTGGGGGAATAATCTATAGTAGAAACTTCCGATCCAATGAGATCTTGAAAGACAAAAAATGATATTGCAAACAAACTGAGCTTAGTCAAAGACATGGCTGCTATGACTCTTGTTTTGGAAATAAAAGTAGCAAGATCATACTTCATATTTTTATACTAGACACTAGCCTTTACAACTACCTTCTGATTGGTTGAAAGTTCAATATATCTGTTTTTAATCAACCTCGAGTTAACTACTTATTTTATAATTTTACTTTTCTGGAGAAAGTAACGATTTTCCAATTACCGCTTTAAATTCAATTTTAACGTCATTGATGGAGTACTTGAAAATAATAAAAATATCAGGTAATAAAATCTTAAAAATAAAAAAAAAACGAAAAAAACTTGGTAAGCGCGTTAAAGAGATATTAAAGAGATTTTCAAAACTATTTTTTTTTATCAAACTGATATTCATTTTAACCATTATAATAATCATTAAGACGTCCCTGATTCAAAATTAGTCTTTGAGGATATCACTAACGCAGAAGCTGCGCTAATCATCTGAGAGCCTTTGATGCAATGACGCTTTTAAACGCTTAGTTTTAGTGGAATTACAAGAACCCCAGAAAACAAATCGATGTATCAGTGTTCCAAAAACATATTTAATTTGAAAAAAAAAAAACAAAAAAACTAAAGTCTATGTGTATCTTAACTAAAAAACAATCGATTTGAACTAATTTTCGATAATTTAATTATATATTAAGAATTTAAAAAAAAAAGAAATTATTATCGCTTGTTTTCTTTGATGTTCTTTTTATTTTTTATCAGTCCATAATGTGATTTTATGGATTATCACGTGTTATTATTCCCATGAAACGTATGAAATTAATCCTTGTAAGACAATAAGAAGTATCGCTAATTGATGTCTCTTAACGTATGAAATGAGTTTGAAAAGGGGACGTAATTAGTAAGCTGTTATTATGTTGATACAAAATGCCTGCCATATAATTAAATTACCACAAAACAAGTTCAAGTATACAGGAAAAAGGGGCGTTATTGAACTAATGTTCCCTCTTGTTTTTTTAAATCCAATTAGCGGTATATCATTATTAGTACATGAAGTATTTTAAAGTACAAATATGGAGAGTAAAACGACTTGTTTCAGGTGGCATCATCTGGTAGTTCGACAAACTCGAAACTTTAATGACTTGTTTTGAAAAGTATAAACTTTGACATGATTGGTAGATTCGTACTAGAACACCTGAAATCGCCCACACAACATATAGGGTAGCATTTTCTTTGATGTGTTCGTTGTATAATAATGCTTTTTAGATGGGCGAGGCCTCAAACGTACTACAATTAGGTTTAATCCCAGTTATAGCACGATTTACTATAGACTTTCGCCACAGGACATAACTTAAGGGCCCCGACAGCGATCCAGTCCTTGCGACGGGGCTTCCCTCAATATCAAAGATAACACATTTAACATGGAAAATGATATAATTCCAATGAAAAACACTAACAAGGATATTTCAAATAATAAAAAAACTATATCTTAAATCCCGAATAAGTTAATTAAATACAACTATTTTACATTATACAACTGGTACAAAGTGTACAAATACATATAGCTCACATATAGTTCATAAGAAAGTAAAGTGGCTAATATGAGCTGAACTAAAGGAATGTTTTTGAAAATTATTACACAGCAAAATTCTATTGAAACATTGAAATATCAAATTAATAGAGGTAAAAACTGAGCTTTTGAAAAGCAAAATATTGAAATATATAGGAAAAATTAGAGTTATTATCACAAGGTATGTTCCATAGAACGAGTTTGTTGAATTTTAACTGAGCTTCATTTAGCTGGAACCAAATAGATTTTAAAGGGATACTGCATCTTAAAAATTTCTCAAACTTGGCCAGTAAGAGTATATATTTATCAGTAGATATACCTGCTGCCATAAATAACATAACAGAATCCTTGTATAATCTGATAAATCCCAAAAACTTATCCATAAAATGCAATTGATTATTGAAAAAAGCTTAACAAATTGATCAAGTGTTTTTAAATAATTTTTTATGAGTTTTCCAAATTCTTTTACTTTATAACACCAGGTAAGTTCACTGATGAATTTATACTCATATTGGTCATTCTTGAGAACTAAAATTTTATGTCTATTCTAAGACACAGTATCCCTTTAACACCAGGTCATTAACTGTTCAACCACAATTGATTGCAAACATCAAAATTTTATCTTCCATCTTGGCTTGTGTTATGGCTTCGATTTCTGAATTTGGGTGGCTAAAAATCGGTTTCCAGACAATACCTTAATTAGCATCAACAGATAACTCGTTAATAATTAATAATAATTAAACAAATAATGAGCAGAATCATAAAATAAATAATTAGATATTTAATTTACTAAGATATTAAGCACTAAAAATGGAATGTGACCAAGAAACATAAAAACACCTGATATCACTGTGAGGAGTTGACAGATAGGTGAATATTTTGGGGCGTGTTTGTATGATCAAAATGAACTCCAACACTGCCCCTTAATGAGGATTTTTATTGTTAACATCCATACTGGCCTATTTCATAACTTACTTAAACACAACTATATGGTACATTACTCCTGAGTTTTATTGTACACAACGTTTCTACAATTTACATTGTCATCATCAGTATTTATGGTATACTACTACTGAGTTTTATTGTACACAACGTTTCTACAATTTACATTGTCATCATCAGTATTTATGGTATACTACTACTGAGTTTTATTGTACACAATGTTTCTACAATTTACATTGTCATCATCAGTTTATATGGTATAGTTCTCCTGAGTTTTATTGTACACAATGTTTCTACAATTTACATTGTCCATCAGATATGGTATATACTACTGAGTTTTATTGTAACAAGTTTCACAATTTACATTGTCTCATCAGTTTTATGTATACTTCTCCTGAGTTTTATTGTACACAACGTTTCTACAATTTACATTGTCTTCATCAGTATTTATGGTATACTTCACCTTAGTTCTGTATTGTACCAACAATTTACATTGTCATAACCAGTTGACAAAAGGATAATATCATGCATCACAGACTTTGAGCTTAATAGAAACATGGCCGGGTATACCCCTATATGACTTGACCTGTCAACTCTGCGATCCTTTGGGGAGTCCACAGTGAACGAGATGATGAACAAAGGATTTATATTTGGATGCGTATAAAAATATTTCATGAAATAAGAAAATATAAATTGTTTTGAGCACCTTAAAGAACAATTTCAAAATTTCAGAATTTTTAATTTTGGAGTAAAACAGTAACTAGAATAAAAATGTAGAATGAAATGATTTGAAAAAGTGGGCTGATGGAAGTGATTTTAGGCTACTTCTGCACCTTTTGGCCAAAATTTGAACTTTCTAACATTAGCTGCCCTGATAAGGTTTGTGTGTCTGAATTATCTCGACAGCATAAGAATGGAAGTTTGGAATGGGACAGTGGCTAATGAGTTTGATTGCCGTCTGCTAGAAGATAAGGTTTTTGGGTTTGATTCCTCCTCAAGGGCAAGAACAACTCCTAGTGCCACTGGCTAATGCTTTCAGGAGTCAAGTCCCTTATACGAATACTACCTATAGAATAACCCATTATTATAAAGTTGTGGATGTTACTGGATGAAGACCATGAACCAAGACGGATGGCTGAAGATTAGCCGTTAATAACTCTAAGTGTGACAAATAAACCCCATATTTGGTTGAATCTGTGGGAGGCCTGGGAAGGTAAAAAAAGCTCACAGCAGTACGACTAGAGTTAGCTGATATCATTTCGTTTATGGATTTGATAAATTCTTCAGGAACCTCCTGAAAGTCTTGCATCTTGGATCCATCATTATCCAAATTTAAATAAGGACCAGACATATAATGCTGGAGATGATCCCACGACACGATTTGGATCTTCGCAAGAATTCTTAACTGTCTTAAAAACATTTCTAATTTTTGTTCTTTCTGAACAGTGTTATCTGTTTGAGCGTTTATACACAAAAATACACGAAGAGTTGTCTTCCCTCTCCACTTCGGTACCATATGTAATACACATGCCAGTTGCAGGATGAACAAGCAGGTGTTATCAAAGAAGCTTGCTGTTTCTGGTCTGAACAAGTTGACGGGCCACACGTCTATGAAATAAGTGCCCTCGGAATCGAATATCTTCTGCTTATCCAACATGTTGAAGTTTCGACACAAGCAGACGTTTTTCTGGAGTTTTAAACTATCTTTGATCAAACTGACGTATTCGTGCCCCGTCAAATTCTTCTTGTCCTGACGAATTGCTTCGAAGCACGTATCAATCTTATCAAAATTTCCAATTTCCACATTTTTCTTCAAAATTTTACTTTTTCGTAACCTCGTTTTGGCTAAACTATCAATGGGTGTGATGTTGTCATAGAAACCGAAGCAGACGGTATTCGGCTTCATGCCACCAATACCGGATACTCTGACTAAATGCTGAAAACCTTCAGATACACTTTTGGCAAGAGTTATTTCCACAAATGCTTTGATTTTTAAATGATCTACAATGGTCAACCATTTTGGATACGCCTCCAAAATTGGATCCGCTTGGAAGTCGTCTAAGGATCCAATTTTAACGTGTCCCAAAATATACAATCCACTCTTTTTGATGTCGTTGATAAAATTAATCAATTCGCACGATTGACGAGGGTTACCTACCATTAATAACATTTGTGGACGCCAGTATTTTACATGTGCTTTCCTAGAATCCAACATTAGGAGATATTTTCGAACTTGATGGAAGATGAGCGCCTGGCTGATGGATCCCCAGGAAGTTGGAAGAGAACGGAAATGTAGTAGAATGACTAAAATCAGCATGATAACCAAGGCTATTGACGTGTAAACTGCACTGATTAGAAAACACATGATCAAACAACCGAGTAATGCTAAACCACAACTATATGATGAAAAATATCGGAACGTAGGTCTGAAAAATACAACGGTAATCGCATAATTTAATTATGTATAAAAGTTATAAAAGAAGGAAACATCTATATTATACAAGGGAAGCAACTTAAGTTCACAGTTAAGGATCCTTTCCACCAGCTGGTCCTTGGCCAAACCTCTTGGCATTGATTTTTCTCGGATTATCCCTACATATTTACACCATTGTAGATTTGAAAAACTTAGCCCCCTTTACTGGTAATACATTACTCTTTCCACAAAGGGAGACAATTAGATTATTCTGTTTAATCATTTATAGGCTAAGGTAGCTGTTTATTTATCAATTTCGTTATATAGATTTATAGTATATGTATGTTACTAATAGCAGATATATAAGAAAAAAAGTTGATATTTTTACAATATTTTTAAGTGAAAACTCAAAATACAACATAGAATAAAGTGCATTAAGTTTAAACAGTGCTAATAACTTTAACAACTAATTAATGTAGCTAATTAATTAATTAATGTATCTAATTATTAATAATTTATTTATTTATTGTTACTTACCTGAAGTTTGGGGCTGAAGCCAGTTCTAAAGCTAAACAGGCCAAGTTAACGGCAGCATACGACAACAAGAAGAACACTGATGTAATAGGAGCTATAGCATTTAACGACCCAACTAACAATAACAACTGAAAGAAAATATTAAAAAATTCTTTACACCCTCTAGATTGGCTTACTATTATTTTGAACTCTTTTGTGTTATCAATGAAAAAAAGATAAAAAAAAAGAAATTACAAAGATAACCCTTACACCCTCTAGATTGGCCTACTATTAGCCTGAACTCTTTTATGTTATCAATGAAAAGTTAGTCAAGTCACGGATTGCAGTGATTTTTACATTTGATAGCTCAGTGAGTTAGATGCTTGTTTGCTAACCTGAGGGTCCAAGGTTCAATCCTAACAAAGGTTGAGATGAACTTTCCGATTTTTCAGCCCAGTTTGTTCCTTGTCAGTGAAGCAGGTCTGAAGACTCATGTGCTGTCCTTTCAAAATTTCCCTCATTGCACGCTACATGGCATTGTCCATCTTCATTTGCCCATCAGGTGCAGAAGACTTTGTTTTTACATACCTGTACTAAAGCCCAAGAAATAATAACAGCCATATAGGGATTACCTCCCTTTGATGTCAATGTAGCAGGTTTGAGAAAATGCCCTGAAAAAGAAAGAATTTGTTATAACCATGGCGATAGCTTATATTGCAAATAATGTTCTACTTTCAGTTTCAAGTCTTACAAGCACTTTGTGGTTTACACTTAATATCTTTCATCGTCCATGACAACAATAATTCTGCTATTTTAAAATTTATCCCCAAGTTCAAAGTTGCTTTATTCAGATTTTTCAAGATCTACTTACAGAACAACTCATCCACTCCAAGAGCTTCAAGAATCCTGGAGGCGCCAATCAAATTACCGAGGGCAGCACTGAGTGTAGCAGCAAAAATACCAATGACAACAAACGGCCCCCATAAATTAATTTGTTGTAGAAATACGTAATCATTCGTTAACAAAAACCTGCAATTAAAAATTATAATTAAATTATATCATAAATTCCCATAACTGGGGACACAGTTTAAAATATATACTATTGTCCTATCGTTAAATGTTTTTTCAGAAGCACTTAAAGAAGCTTAGTCTATGATCACGTTTTTCTAGTCCTATTTCTTTTGCACAATTTAGAAATATTATGGTTGGGTTGACGAGAGGCAATGCCATGAGCAATGGGGGAAATTTTGTTTGGGTTTCCTTAAACAAAATTATGCATTTATGTAAATAGTTAGAAGCACTAATGAACATAAATTTTAAATTGCATTAAATTTAATTTTTCAATGATTTTTAGAGAAAAAAAAATACCAAACTATTTTGTGCACAGCCATAGCGTAATTTATCTCAATTTACAGTTTCAAAAGAGTAAGACTTATTTTCTACCTGGAGCACGATCCACCAATAAGTATAGATACAATTAAATAACTAAAGAACGTAAAACCAACAGCTGATAAAGTTCCTTTAGGTATAGATTTACTGGGATCTTTCAACTCTCCTACAAAAATATAAATTATGTTATCCAAAAATATAAACTTGGCCAATAAGAGCATATATTCATCAGTAGATATACCTGCTGTCATTAATAACATAACAGAATCTTTATATAATCTGATAAATCCCAATAAACTTAGTAATTATCCATAAAATACTATTGATTATTGAAAAATTCAATAATCACTTAGCTTTATGTGTTTTCTACATTTTTAGGTATGTTAATCTATAAATGACACCAGGTAAGTTTACTAATGAATATATACTCATATTGACCATTCTTGAGAACTTAAATTTCATTTCTATTCTTAGACACAGTATCACCTTAAATTGATGATTTTTTACTTTTGTGAGTTTCCAGATTTTAAGAGATTCTGTTTTCTTATGACACCAGGTAAGTTCACTGATAAATATATACTCATATTGACCATTCTTGAAAATTTAAATAATTATGTCCATTTTAAGACGCAGTATCCCTTTAAAAAAGACTCCATTATCTCACCTGACATATTGGCTCCGTTTAAAATTCCCGTTACACTACTGAATAAAATAGCGAAGACAGTCGCGAAGTTCATTTCATCGCCAGTATTATAATCTCGCGTGTAATTCTCTGAAATAAGAAAAAGAAATTAGGTACAGCATGAAATAAAATCTATCCTACAGCCATAATCATAAAAACTATAAGACTATATGACAACTAGGTACAAAACTTGAGGTGATATCATAAAATAAGATTAGAAAACACATTACGATAAACAGTTTTCATGAAGGCCCAAGAGACGTATCATCAGACTGTTACTGAAAAAATATAATGAATGAAATGAATGGAATGGAGTTTTACATCCTACTCTTCAACACTTTATGGGGTTATAAAGATAGTGAGGTCTTAACTGAAATGGCAAAATCACAAATAAAGAAAAGTATGGTCTAATATTCCTAATTAGTCTGTCTTTTACAGCTTCAAAAACAAAGGGTTAATAAGTTCTATAGGAGTTCGGTTATTATTATAATATAATTATCAGGTACAACAAGTTGAAGAAACTTATTAACTAGTTCAACTTTTGACTCGTTCACTGATAAGTTATCACTGAGATATTGAGCCCAATTATAACATCTATTCAACATACATCAAATTATATCCTTGACCTTATTAGAAAAGAACTTATTTGAGAAAGCATCTGATCTAGTTACTAGAATCAGGACACAAGGATAATTTGATATTTTAAAGGCGTGATCATCCTGAACTACTTTTCTATACCAGAAAATATCATAACCCTTTACATCATTTGACTGATTTAGTCTGGTGTTGGAATTTAATGGACTCCAATTGTGTACCAGAATCAGGACATAAAGATAATTAGGAGTCATTTTAAAGGTATGACCTCGCCGAAACTACTTTTCTATACCGGAAAATATCATGGCCCTTTACATCATTCAACTGATTTAGTCGCATGTTGTGATTCAATTTGGTTTATGAACAAACTTATTTGATACAAGAAAGATGACTAATTCCATACAAAGTTATAAAAACTTGTCATGTGAAGACAATTTCTACGATCTTGAACAAATTGAAAACAACAGACTAACCGTAAAGATTTTCTCTAAAAGTAGCCGCCAATAATCCTGTATAGTTGCCAGTTATATTGTTGGCGTCGGAATTGTTCCCACCATAAACGAGTGTGTTGGTTAGAGGTATGACGACTTCGATGGTATAGTTCATAGAAAACATACTGACTATTACAGACAACAAACAAATCACTACAATCTGAAAATCACAACATAAATTCTTAAAAATATATTTTTATAAAATATCTAGAACACTTTTAGATAGCGTCAATAAAAAAACTTTAGTTTAAGAGGATTTCGCCTATAAGTATTGATCTTTCCCGGATTATCCGTACGCATTTACAGCTGGGTTGACTAGAATTATGAGTGAAGGTGACTTATTCAAGGTCGTCGGACTTTCACACGCCGATCAAGATTGGTCCCCACGCCCCCATTTGCTAGACGTAACCAAGCAAATGATGTCATGTAAATACCAACACTCTGTCTCTGCTACTCAAGGAAGTAGCTTGGTATCATTTGAACAAGATGAAATAAAATTCACTTACCAACAAGATGATAGCAGACGTTCTAGCAAACATGGCGCCCCCTATAATACACACAAGTAAACAAACAAACAAAACAACAGAAGAATATAAATATTTCCACCAATTAGAACCATCCGGCAGGCCTTGACCGTCTGCTACAAACGTTCCTAAAATAGAAAGTAAAGTGGAATGGAATTTCATGTCCTACTTTTCTAGACCCTTGGTCCTTCACAATCATCTTGTTGTATAATATATTTCAATCAGGGCTGTTGACTTGACTCTATTTTCTAGACATGACTGGCAAGACCATTCGAGAACATGTCTGACCTAGTTACCAGAATCAGGACACAAGGTAATTAGGAGACTTTTTAAAGGTGTGACCTTACCAAATTACTTTTCTAAACCCAAAAATATGATGACCTTTTACATCATCTGGCTAATTTAGTCTGGCTTGTAACTCAAATGACTCCAATTAGGTTCGGAACTGTTATTTCTATGTTGTACGAACACTGTGATAGTTTCGGTTGTAGCAAGAAGACTCAAACGTCCTATAGTCAATATCTTCTAGTATCCCTCAAAAAAATTGCAAAATTGTTAAACTTACCTCCCGGCCCAAAATTCTGTAGTATCCCCTCAACAAACCCACTAACATACAGAGCACACGCTAACACATTGGCTACAAAAAACAGGAAGCCTATACTACCCCCGAACTCTGGGCCTAGAGCTCGACTTATCATATCTGACACACAGTTAAGGAACTTAGATCTACTTCAGAAAATTCCAACTAAGATGGAAGGGAAAATAAACAAAGGCCCCGTGTGCTTCAGGTTGTGCACGTCAAAGATCCGTCGTCAGTTGGAAATTGCAAAATGAGTAAGCTAATGCTGCTGTCCTGGCAAAATCTCTCTCAGTGCACACTGCATTGTTAGCCCATTAGGTGCTTAACAGTAGGATGTAAAACTCCATTGCATTTCAGAATTTTTCTGACATAATGTTGATTTAAATAAAGTACAGGATGTTGTAATATATTTAGAAGCATGACAATGGTATAAATAAGCTTTCTAGTAAATATAAATCAATATTATCTAGTTGATCAGTTGATAATGTTCAATCAAGTATGGCCAATATCTGCTATATAAATCAATCCCAGATGTTTCAATTTTTGTTCCAAATATAAACAGTATGTGTGTTTTATATTGAGATATTAGCTTCACAGCTTATAAAGCTCAATTTGGGCCACATGTATCTCTTTTCAAAATTAAAATTTTGGTTTACAGTCCCCTTGCAATATATATTACCAATACCACAATCATTGGCATAACTATGTAGAAATATAAATTAAGGTCTGGAAGAAAAAAAAGGTCTAAACATCCACATATCTGTTTTTGCTGAATTGAATTTAAATTAGTCAAAATATTTTAATTCTAAAAAGGGACACAGTTGGCAGAAATCGAACTTTATAATATTGTTATTGGTTATTAAAATATGACTAGAATAATTATTACGGCATATCTAAATCGGAACAAATAATCAATGTATATAGATGTCATAAATTGATATGCCGATAGTTATTAGATTTAATATTATGGGATAGATCCGTGTTTAAATAGTTATTAAATAAGTAAATGGGTGTTTAATCAATTCAATGACTTGACTATAAACATGTTAACCGAAGCCCTGATTTAGCCAGTGAAGTATTGATTATAAAGTTGAAACCATGTAATAGTGTTTGAGTTGATTAGAAGTTACCCTCGTACCAGCCTTTACTATCTCGTTAAATCATTCACTGGAAAATTTTACATTAAATATTTTTATCCATAGGTCAAAAACTGTTTAATGGGAGAAATGTTAAAGAGAGTTTTGCAACTTTTTATGTTTGGGACACTTTCATGGTATTGAAGCACAGTTTACAGTCACATAGAAGTTTAATAGTAGTGTAGCATAGTCTTGTCACCCCCAAAAATTCAAAAATACAAAAAGAAACCATCAATGACCTTGATACATATTAAACCTCCTGAAGCCATCTCAACTTTTTTAATTTATAACAAATGCGATTTATTTCAACCAGCTTGTGGCTATAATTTCGTATTCGAATTGAAAAGGATACAATAAGCTCCACCGCCCTCTACAGCACCATTGGTTGATATAGCACATATTGACAACACTGTTAAAACCAGGATGATATAGGCTATAAACAACTGAGCAATTGCTTCCAATATCCCAGCTTGACCAACTACAAAACCTGGAATAGAAAGAACAAAATAGGCATTAAAATTTGGAAATCAAATGAATGGAGTTCAAAGTCTTACTCTCTTGCACCTTATAGGCTAATGAAGACAGGCAATGCCTTGCAGGGTGCAATGATGGAAAATTTCTTTTTGAGATTTCTGACTGTCGTTGGATCTTTAACCTGCACAGCCTGTAGCACACGGGGCCTTAGTTTATTGTTCCATCCGAACAACTAAATGCTCTTTCCATGTCAGACCCTCCAACCTGCATCACTGACAGGGGGAGACCGGGCATTTACCTTGTGGAAATAGTAAAAAGTTAAAACTGAAACAAGGTATTTTACTTTCTATTTCTATATAATATCTATTTCTATATAACCTAGATTCTCTGGAAATGTCAAATGAAAGTAATTTTTGGTCGTAGATTCATCAATAAAAATTTGAGGAAATGGTTTAATTACAAATGGTAATTCTAAGAAATATTGAGTATTGAAGTTGATTTGTAAGCAAACAGGAAAAAAAAAACAGAAGAAAGAAACAACTTTATTTTTCAAGAATAAAAACTAAGGTTCATAAGAATCCTTTCTACAAGCTGGTCCTTGATCAAACCTCTTGGCATTGATTTCACAAGAATAATAACTTAGGTTAAAAGTTTAGGATCCCTTCTACTAGCTGGTCCTTGGTAAAACCTCTAGGCATTGATTTTACAAGAATAATCAACTATAGGTTTCAAAGTTTTAAAAACCTTAGGTTCTAAAACATTCTACTAGCTGGTCCTTGACCAAACCTCTTGATATTGATTTTACTTAGGTTCAAATTTAAGGATCCTTTCTACTAGCTGGTCCTTGGTAAAATCTCTTGGTATTGTTTTTACAAGAATAACAACTTTTAATAGGTGCAAAGTTTAGGATCCATTCTACCGGAGGGTCCTTGGCAAACCTCTTGGCATTGATTTACAAGAATGACATCTTAGGTTCACAATGTTCCATTCTTCAAGCGTATTTGGCCGAACCACATGGCATTCATCTTTCCTTCAACTGTACCAATAACAAAAAAAAAATCTAGCTGAAGACAGTAGCCATTAAAATATGTCATATTCATATATTAGGCTATATATCACTATAATTATCATCAATTATAGCAACAATGTTCATGTTATAACTATATATTTCATACACTACCTAGTCAATATCATAACATATTATATATCAAGTGTGTGGGCTCAGAAAAGGTCAAAGGTTGAACTTTGTTTTCAAGAACTCACATACAGTGGCCTATTTAGGATAAACCTTTTCATATTTGGAATGAAAGTTAAGCCCCTGGAACGCTCAAAATCCATCTCTGGCCATAGGAATCCCTTGAACTTTGGCAGCCCCACCCCCAGGTTTTCTGGATACGTCATTGTGAACATAGTCAATACCATTTAAATTCTAGAAGAAACTAAAGAAACATTTTTCCTCAGTCACCTTTGAACTTTGAAATCTTCTGGTATAATTTGTTAAAATATTTAAGGTCAAAGGTCCATGGGATGATATAACAAGATTATGTCCAAAGAGTTGACTTCCTTATGGAACACTGCACGGCAATGTTCAAACACTATAGTAGGATGTAAAACTCCATTTAATTTCCTTATTCAATTACTATTATTCTATATCATTGAGGTCAACTCATGATGATTCTTTAGTGCATTTTGCAAAAAATAAAGGCTTCCCCATTGCACACTCACAGCATTATTATATACAGTAGGATGTAAAACTCCATGCAATTTCCTTATTCAATTACTATAATTCTATATCATTGAGGGTCAACTCATGATGATTCTTTAGTGCATTTTGCAAAAAAAAAGGGCTTCCCCATTGCACACAGCATTATTATTACAGTAGGATGTAAAACTCCATCTCATTTCGTCTATAGTTCTATACTTTCCAAGTAGACTAATTATAATTACAATTAACAATCAGGACACTAATTAAAATTTCCTAATTAAAAATCAATAATTTCATTGATTCGGTTGATAAAAAGTCAATGAACATCTGTCTCAGGTCTACATTGTTTAATTGAATCACCAGTATATCGAAAACAGACGGATAAAATATAGAACTTTTGTTTTTCAAATATATGGCGACATCACCTGATATGAGAGGCTACAGTTTGATATTCTTTCGGATTGAGCTGGCCTTGAATATATCAAAATTGTTTTCAGAAGTACAAGATGAAAAGAAATTTAAATATACCTATTTCATAAAACTTGGAAAATTCACACAAAAAATGTGATGGCAATTGCAAACAAAACTGAATTAATTTCATTTTCAATTGTGACCGTCTTCATTAACCCATTAGGTGTAGAAGAATAGGATGTAAAACTCCATTCATTTTTTTCATGAGGAAAACTGACAAGGAAAAATTCTATAAGTAATATGAAACTTGATGACTGCTATTTATCCTTTAACTTGATACCTTGATACATACCTGTAATAGGAATTGAAATGAATGGAGTTTTACATCCAAAATTTCTACACCTCAACACCTTTTAAACCAAGTCCCTGTGAGTCATAACAAGCCTTTCGACTTCAAAGAAGGAATTTGCCTCAAATTTAAGCCTATTTAAAGGTTATTTATTGCATGCACATGGTTGTATATAACAAAAACACTTTCATCAAACACCAACAAAATAACAGTCACACCCTAATAACTTAGGTCATAGTTCAAACTAGCTAAGAAACTTTGGAATATATTAACATTCTTCAAATATTGGTACAACCCTTTGAGTCTTTCTAAGAAATTGTTATGTAGTGAATTTACCATTGTCAGACATTCGACGGCACATTCTCTTTTGTCTGAAACACCTGATGCCAGTCTAATTTCCTTTAAGAAAGGACTCAAAGCTAATAATATTTTTTGGTAGCTATTCTTGGCTACTTCCTTTGACATCATTTTGACCTGGAATGCACCTATTATTATCAGCTGACGAAGCCAACATATAAATGGTCACTCCCCTCTGAGAAATCAAAAGGAAATGAAACCAAAAAAATGACACAGAATTTTTCACACATCACATAGTATCCCATGACTAAATAAAATAATTCCATTTTCGAAAAGAGCAGACGCTCAAATGAAAGAAGAAATCGAAAGTAGTAAACATACCTCCTCTCAAAAACAAAAGAGTGCTGAACATAGACAAGGCAATCGGACAAAATACTCCAGGGAATGTTCCAAGTGTCCTTCGAGATTTCTCATTCTGTCGTGCTGAGTCCATGACAGAGGTGCTTAAGCTACGAGGAAGCCTCCAGAGCATGGGCGTGCTCAAGTTGTTTACCCCATGGTCATGATTATCTTGATTCGGATTGTTGTGGTCGTGTCCATTCACCTCCGATAAACTGTGCTGACCGATTTCTGGACCTGTGCCGTAGTCATAATGGTCCTGGTCGTTTAGAATAGGCTGTCTATCCTCCATATCTTGCACTGAGAAAGACCTCGCCATAAATGATTCTATTCAATAACGATAAGATAAAAAAGTTGCCCAGATATGAAATCAGTGAGTTTGTTTTCCTTCATGTTAGTTCAACCGGAAATCACATGACACAATTATGCGCAGAAATCAACTACGCATTAATCAGCTGTCAATTAACGAGAGGCGTTCGATTCATTTATCCAATCGTTTAAAAATCTTTTTTTTTTTTTTTGCATTTGGGTTAAACGAGTAGAATTCCAAACCTGCCTCACGTGTATTGAAGTGAATTAAAGTCTAATTCATTGCCTATCATGTGAGCGTTAGACTATAGTTAGTTCATAGTTATCTCGAGAGTGAGTCACCCTCAAATTCGTCATCCAATTAATATACCGTTGAACCTAACTAACCTAGTTTTTTCCACCAGCTGTCCAAGATCGACAAAAATAACAGCTTAAGAAGTCAATTAAACCGATGCTATATAGGTCATCAAATAAAAAAAATGAGGTCTTTGCTCCCCTTGAAAAACAAACATACAATTTGATGTAAAAAGGTCTATTTTCCCACAATTATCAGAGGTAAAATATGTGGACTCTCTGAAAGGGATAAAATACACTTTGCTGACCAAATATATTAAAGTATATCTAATATAATGACTATAAAGCTAATAGAAATCGTCTATAATCATATCTATATTAATCTCCGTGTCTCTTGGAACAGAAGTTAATTTGACCATTAAGCCAATCAAATAGCTTTATTCGGGCTCTCAACCAATTAAAACACACATATCGAGTTTTTTCAGAGTTTTCAACTTGCATATTTTTGGACGCATGCATGCGCTCGCATATTAGTGAAATTGACCTCGGAATCTAAACTCTTTTCGACTAACAAATACTCAAGTATATTTCAAATTGTCTATAGCTCCGTGACACTTACTAAAATACAGTTCTATTCAATTATCAGTAAGAAACTCCTTAATGCTATAGTACGCTAATCATACGCCGTATTGCATTTCTGAAAAGTGACACAGTAGACAGAAATTATGATCTTTTAGCCTTAAAACAAATATCCCGTTGAATTCATTGATTCTTCTTAATATGAACTAATTGTAAAAGAACTGGACGCCGTGTTTTTATTCTGAAAAGGGTTACAGTTGGAAAAAAATGATAAGATATTCTATTGAATTCATTAATTCGTCTAAATATGAACTTTAATTGTAAAAGAACTAGATGCCGTATTTTAATTCTGAAAAGTGTTAAAGATTAACCGTATCCTATTCTATATTCTTACTTAAAATAATTCATAATCGTGACGCGAGACTTAACAATAAAACGAGTTGAAGTGTGAATTACACCCACTTAGCTTGTGAATATCGGCTCCCGTGAAACTCTGAATAACCACATGTTTCAGATTCTGTAAATAGGCCTAATATTCTCATTAACATTCAATTATTCAGACTATTGATTTCCATGTCAAGAATTATTTAATATTCAAACACGTGCTTATTCAATAATTATGTAAAAATATATATGTAATAGATGGAATAAAATGGAGTTTTACGTCCTACTTTTCATCGAGGTGTATGCCACATGTTATCATATAAACGCATCTTTGGAATCCAAGTTTTAATTATGTACATATGTATACGTGGAGATGAAATGAAATGGAGTTTTACGTCCTACCTTTATTTTAATAAATAAGTCGTACTCTATGTAAATGTTGGTATGAATATGTATCTTCGGAAGCTCCAGCCTTTATTTTGTATATAAATTTATATTGATATTTATACGTGGGAGATGAAATAAGAGGGAGTTTTACGTCCTACTTTCCTAGGCCATCGAGGTGTACATATAATTTTTTTCATGATATTATAAATAATACTTTATATAAATGTTGGTATGAATATGTATCGGATTCTCCAGCCTTTATTTTGTATATAAATTTATGTATTGATATTTATACGTGGGAGATGAAATAAGAGGGAGTTTTACGTCCTACTTTCTTAGGCCATCGAGGTGTACATATTATTTTCTCCATGATATTATAAATAATACTTTTATGTAAATGTTGGTATGAATATGTATCTTCGGATTCTCCAGCCTTTATTTTGTATATAAATTTATGTATTGATATTTATACGTGGGAGATGAAATAAGAGGGAGTTTTACGTCCTACTTTCTTAGTCCATCGAGGTGTACATATAATTTTTTTCATGATATTATAAATAATACTTTATATAAATGTTGGTATGAATATGTATCGGATTCTCCAGCCTTTATTTTGTATATAAATTTATGTATTGATATTTATACGTGGGAGATGAAATAAGAGGGAGTTTTACGTCCTACTTTCCTAGGCCATCGAGGTGTACACATAATTTTTTTTCACGATATTATAAATAATAATATTATGATAATAATGTTGGTATGAATATGTATCTTAAGAATCTTCAGGCTATACATTTATTATGTATAGTTAGTATATAGATACAAGATTAAATGAATAGGAAATTATCTCCGTATATCAACCAATCTTTTCATAACCAAGGGTGGGTCTCTTTAGGCCTACACAAATTTAAACTAACGAGCAATGTGACATATAAAGGAAAACGCAATTTACAAGTACAAAGTTGAAATGCATCGGACTTTTTTGCACTGTATACTAAAAATTTTCATTTTTATATAGCATGATACAAACGATATCTAACTTTTTAACCAACTAGGCCTCAATATTCACTGTCGTTTTACACGAATATTTATTTGCATGTCAAGGGCAATAACTCAAAAATTGCTCGTCGAAATATCGTCATAATCCTACAAAGAATTATAAAAATTCTACCAAAACTGTAGCCTCTATCTCGTTCACCAGATAATTATGGACAGCCGGACCGACGGGCAAGGGCGACGGCAATTAACAAGCACATTAAAATGTGGCGTAGAAAAGGCAGTTAACAGATCCTCTTCTTCAAAAATCAATATGACATTAAAATTAAAACATTTCAAAAACGTCTTACCTGTACGTAGAAAGAGATTATTTCCAAACTGGCCCAGAGCAACAGGGGCAATAACTCCAGCAAAAGTTCCAAGTCGTCTTTTAAAATCTCCCGTATTATCCGGGTCGTAGGATCTTTTCAAAGTGCCACAGAAGATGGACATCAGTCGTCGGAGCCATTTCTCGTGAGGCAGAAGGGGAAGTTTTTCATTCGAATTGGCACTACCTAATTGAAGATTTTCTAACTGTACGTAGCTGTCCCCTTGAGAGGATATGTCTCCCGTTTTCTTATCGGGTACACTTTCGATATTCACTGATGTGAAACTGCTATAACGATTCATAGTCGAAACGTTGCGTGGATGACCCTCCTTAGGTTTTTTGGAAGACCTTTATTTTCAATATGGACACCGAAAGCGTCTGTTTGTTGTTGGTTTTAGAAATTCTAAAAAGTTTATCTTTGGCTGGATTAAGTTCCTGGAAGACTTTTAGATTCTTGAATCCTGGCACAAAGAGACGTCTTGCTGTTGATGGTTACCCTGAAATTGTCAATATCAAAGTTTTTGAAATATATGAAACAAATTTACCTGTCCCACTCAGTTATGTGAGCTCTTATGAATTGCTTAGTTCTAAATAGCACGCATTAACACCATCTGCGCAAGTAATAAACCTCACTACCACTGCTTAACCATATCGCTTGATAGCTTTATAGTTGTGCTCGCTAGGAAAGTGAAGCACAAAGAATTGCGGTTTTACCCCTTGGTTTAATGATTTATACCGCAAAAAAGGGTGAAATATCGCCAATGAATCGACCAAATTTCGTTGATTAATATCTAAACAACATCTGTTAGAAATTCTGTCATCAGATCGATCCGTACGATTCAATCAATTGCCAGGTAAAAAAAACACAGGTAAAGATATATATTACATCTATAATCAAGGTGGTTACAAAAAACATCTGTGCTGGAAAGAAAAATCAATTTGAATGAATTTTTTAAATTCTTCTTTTCTACTCAAGAATCGACCAATGAAGACGTATAACGCTATTTAGTGCGCAATGGAGGACAATGTATTACGAGCTTCGTCTTATACCTTGACTATAACAACCACACAGGCACCAGATTCTGGTAAAAAAAAAATCGTATATTAAGATCTTAATACACTATAACTATATAAGATATTTTTTTTACCAGAATCTGGTGCCAGTGAACATCCACCATTGTTGTATCATGGAATGCAGATATTTGATTTGATTGTTCGGAAGCGGAATACAACCAGAGTCCTCGATCGTAAACTTCATCTCTGACTGACTGTATTCATTAGCGTAAAATCCAATAAATTGACTGCATTAACAAATTTCGGTTTAACTTTTAAAGTGGTTATTGTAGTCAAGGTATAAGACAATGTATGTATTAGCCAGCCCACCTGACCTCATCCTTGACAACCAAAAATAGGGTGACGTAAATTTTATCAAAAGAAACTAGCTTTTCAAATCAATGCTGTAAAGTTGATTTTTTTTAAAACCACCCGACCTATAAAATTTGCCACAGATGTGGAATGAATAAAGAAAAATTTAAATAATCTGATGTTTTTGTAATTTTTGTCCAAAAAAAAAAATCCAAAAAAAAACTCTACATATAATATTTCGAGTCGCTTATTTATTGATTGCTTGTTCCAAAAAGGAAAGGGCAGTGGTAGCTTATATCAAGTTCAAATATTTTAACCCAGGAAGTCGTATATATATTTGCTTTAATATTTGATAGGATTCAATCTCAGCGATCCTCGACTCTTTTCGAAATGAAAATTTAACTTCAGTTCGTCTACAATAAGATAAAACGTCTCATTGAAGTGATAATGAAAATACAACTTAGTTCGTCTACAATAAGATAAAACGTCTCATGGAAGTGATAATGAAATTACAACTTAGTTCGTCTACAATAAGATAAAACGTCTCATGGAAGTGATAATGACAATACAACTTCTGTTCGTCTACAATTAGATAAAATGTCCCATGCAAGTTATAATGAAAATACAACTTAGTTCGTCTACAATAAGATAAAACGTCTCATGGAAGTTATAATGAAAATACAACTTAGTTCGTCTACAATAAGATAAAATGTCACATGGAAGTGATAATGAAAATACAACTTAGTTCGTCTACAATAAGATAAAATGTCTCATGGAAGTTATAATGAAAATACAACTTAGTTCGTCTACAATAAGATAAAATGTCCATGGAAGTGATAATGAAAATACAACTTAGTTCGTCTACAATAAGATAAAACGTCCATGGAAGTGATAATGAAAATACAACTTAGTTCGTCTACAATAAGATAAAACGTCTCATGGAAGTTATAATGAAAATACAACTTAGTTCGTCTACAATAAGATAAAACGTCCCATGGAAGTTATAAGGAAAATACAACTTAGTTCGTCTACAATAAGATAAAATGTCCCATGGAAGTGATCAGTGTTGGTCGTCATCGTCCTTTCGTTTGTGTAACTAACTTCTATAAAAGCTTGTTAAACTTTAATTTTACTTGTATGCGAACAAATATGGCTCTATTTATGCATGAGTTATTTTTATTTACGTAGCCATTTCGAATCATACTGATACAGTAATAAATGCAGACAATAATCACGAATTAATCTGAAACTGCATAATGCCTACTGAATATACATTCATACTTACATATGGCAGATATGATATATTCTCATGAATTCCGTGTTATTGACCTGGCACGCTTGTATAAACCTATATTGTATATACGACGTCCTCAAACACTAGTCAGTTCAATTCATCATAGAACAGATTTAAAGCGACACCATGTCATATTGTATTGACATATATTATCAATCATGACTTGTCACTCAAAGTTCTGATTTTCTATACTATTTATTATTATGTGTATATCATGTCAGTTAGGGAAGGGTTTTATAAGCTAGATTGGCCTACAGCACTGGTCGTGGATTCGAGAAGAATTGGTTCCGTGAAAGGTATGGGTGGGGAGATTATTGGATAAAACAGCACTGGCGATGGGTGGGTGAGGAATTTCGTTTGGGAGGGGGGATTCTTAAATAAAACATCAACAAGCAATTAATTGCTTTAAATGATATAGACTATGGTACCTTAGGCCTATCATTTAGGGAGGAAAAATTATCTTAGATAGGCCTAAAGCACTGGTCGTGGGTTCGAGAAGAATTGGTTTCGTTTGGGTGAGGAGGGAGCAGGGGCGTCTTGAATCAAACATCAACAATCAATTGGTACTTTAAACAAGTAGACTATGTTAGTATATCAGCTGGGGGGGGGGGGGGGATTAACCTAGATACGCCTAAAGTACTGACCGTGGATTCTGGAACAATTTCGTTATATGGAGGGGAGATTATTGAATACAAAACAACAAGCAAATGATGCTGTATATCGTGTGGATTCATATTAGTATATTAGTTAGGGGGGATTATCATTCAAGAATTGTTTGGGACAGGGGAATACAGGGTAACCCAGTAGTCGATGGGAAACCTAACTCCAAAAGCGTGCCCTCGTTGCTACAATTATTTTTTTCTCAAGTACTGACTGCGAATATGATCAATCTATCGGGAATCCATGGCACCGTGTCATCTAGCAGACGACAGTCCGACTCTCTACCTTTATAGGGCATCCTATTACAATCCAATATAGAAGAATAATGAAGAATGAAGACGTCGAATACTGTACAATGGGGTGAATTTGGCAAGAGTTAGCAATACACCTATAGATTGAATGTTACACAAATTTCACTCTTACCTTAAAATTATGATTCGCTAATCCAATGCAATGATAAAACTCAGTCTAAAGGAATAAAGCTTTACGACGATGACCTCAGATCAATCTAGAGATATCTTATCAACACAGCACCGAATAAAACATAAACATTCTCTCGTAATTACTCTATGATCGCTTTGACATTTCGGTTTTTACATCAACCATAATCAACTCCATGAAAAATTAGTCATTCATTCACTGTGCTGGCAGTAGGCTATTTAAACCAGGAAATTTTTCTCACGTGATACACGATGTTGACTGACAGATTTGGCACGTTCAATGAATCGATTTTAATTTTTCACCATCTTCCTTTTCACACCCAACGCTCTTCCTTATTGCACGAGCATTGACTCGCTGACGTCTCTCAAGAAGATAAGACAATATGATTTAGCGTAAATTATGTCATAAAGTTGTCAATCATAGCTTCGACAATATTGTCCCCGGGACATCCAATAAATTGTTGTTTTGGTAAGGGATAAAGAAACTTCTGAAATTAAGAATAGATAAGCTTAGAGGGAAAGAAAGGACCATTTTTTTTACAGGAGTAACTATAAGGTTCAGATAATGAAATGAAATGTATGGAGTTTTACGTCCTACTCTTCTGCAACTTATGAGCTTATGAAGACGGGCAAGGCAGTGTGCAATGAGAGAAATTTTAATACAAAAATAACTAAGCCGATTGGAAAGGCGATTATTCTTCTTAGCCAATTGTTAGGAATCATCGTGACCTGACATGGAAACTTTAAGTTAAGTTGACATTCGAAAATCTTAACTTTAAGATAAATACAAAGAATATAGTTTTAAAGGGATGCCTTCCTCTGAAATTTAATATTTCAGCGGTTTTATTTTTACTGAACGTTGTATGAAAATTACATTCGATTTCAAACTAAGAGCTCTGTGTCCATTCTGAAAAGCATGGATATATATCTAGAATAGTGCATGCTAGTAGATATAGGTAATTTGATGACCTGATATCTTTATCTTGCATGAACGCAACGTTAGCTAAGAATCCCATTTTAATTCCAAGGTAAAGGTTAGTAAGGTTTGATTGATAAATAAAATAAAGGGTGAATGCATCCCTTCAAGTCATTAAAAGTATATGGGAAAATAACAGTTGATTCTGTAGAGTGTATATTTGAACAGTCGGGGTGAGTCAAGTTTATGTAATTAAATTTTTGAGTTCGAGTCAATGGGGCTTTTATAAACAAAGTATAAGTTTAAATTAGTTTTAAAAGGATTAGAAAGGGAGTTTTTCGTACGTACCTTGGACTCCTGGAAAAACCCACGTCATTTCCTAAAATCAGGGGGTTAGTGACGTCATACTCATTTTTTTTAAAAATTAATTAAGCCCGATCTATTAATCTTTGACTGTAAGATATATACACATAAAAAAGAATTATTTCTTTCTTTCCTGCATTTAAAAGCACATCAGTGCAAACAAAAAAATGAAATGGATGGAGTTTTACGTCCTACTCTTCAGCACCTAATTGGGCTAATGAAAACGGGCAATGAGAGAAATTTTGCCATGACAGCAGCATTAGCCTACTCTTTTTGTGATAGACACCGTTGCAGCTGTAAAATATATATACCTTGGCCAATAGATTTCAGAAGTTGATCAATTATCCCGCTGGTTATATTAAGAACTGTAATTTGCTTTAGGATTTAAATCTCGAGTGTTAGACAATAGTTATAGTTTTTACCCCGGGGCTATATATTATTATTCTAAATAATCATCTATTTATCTACATTTCAACTTATTGTTATTTTAGAAATAATAATTTTATATTGATTAGATTCGACGGTTTTGAACTCCAACGCAGAGATTTTTAAATTCGGATTTTAATTGAAAAAGCTTAACTACAATTTAAACAAAATGGCTTCTTTGTAACTAATTGAATTAATGAATAAAGGCAACACGGTGTGCAATGAGGGACAATCGGCCTACTCTTTTCAAATATAATTTATTAAATGCCACAGTCTTGGAATAATGAAGTAAAACTTCCAAAAAAGTATTACAAATATTCAAAAGATAAGAAATGATACAAAATTTTCACGTTGTAAGGTACTACAAGAAACTTCATTTTAATCGATTTCGTTTCAATATAGATTTCAAAACATTGTTTCGTTTCTTGTTAGTCGGAATCCAAAATTTGTACTTTCAAAATGGCCGCGAAAAATTGAAAACAAGTCGAGACAAACACATTCTTATTGTTTATTGATGATTATTGTTGACGTCTGGTCGTTTTAGAATATATTTGAGGACTCTAGTACATGTAAGTGATTAATCTATGATTGCCATTATTATATTTCGCCATTATCGTATATTTTAAAACCAATCGTTTTGTGTTTCTAGGGAAGCCATCCTGTCAAGTGTAATAAATAAACAAAGTCCTCTTTGACAATCCATGATATCATCTTAATTTCTTTAATTTAGTTTATTCTTTCAACAAACTTCAAGTTGCAGACGTAAGTTAATAGAATATTTGCAATGTAATATATCCAAAACTGATAAATCTGTTCTATTAGTCAAAATCGTTGAAGAAAGGGGTTTCTTTTTGCTACTCAGAGTACATAAGTGGACAACTGTTCTATGTGATCCTCTTATAATTTTTCAATGTATTCATTTCAGATTTAGAATTGTTTGAACTAAAACAGCAGAATGAAGTTGACAGGGTTGATTCCAGCTCGATTTTTAACAATTATTGCTCATTTAGTTATAGTCATTGTTATTTTCTTCTCTAAGGTAAGTGATAAAAGACATCTTAAATGGTGACATATACAGGTGACAGAACAATTTTAGCAGAATATATATCCCTTTTCACAAGAAGAAAATTAGGCACCTGTTTTGTCTATTATTAAATATTTAGTGAGGTTGGTTAAAGCATTTATTAGACAACTCTATCCTAAAATTGCCAGTTGACAAGACTCCCATTTCAGCATAGTATATCCCTTTTTAAGGTGAAAATCAGGCACCTGGTGTGTCTATTATTAAATATATTTGCAATTATAAGACAACTCAACCCTTGTGATAATCTGAGATTTCATTTTGATAGTAAATTTCGGTAAATACTACTAATCCTTTAGGCTTCACAAGAAACTTTGTTCATTCATTCATTTATCTATTCAGTTATTCATTCATTTATTCATTCATTTATGTATTCAGTCATTTATGTATTTATATTTCAGTCTGAGAACATAGTGATGAGTCTACCTGAAGGTTATTCTTCAGATCAATATACAACTAAAGATACACAGTAAGTTGAAGCATACTCAATCTAGTTGGGGGGACGTGTTGGCTCGGTGAGTTAGACACTTGCTTGCTAACCTGAGGGACCAAGGTTCAATCCTGGCAAAGGTCGAGACGATCTGACAGATTTTTCAGCCTGGTTTCCCCCTTGGCAGTGATGTAGATCGGGGCTTTGGCCAGTTATGACTACAAATCCCCCATGATTTGATCTAGTTAAAATACCTGTTTATATCTCTAAGATGAGAATTCAAAGCTCTCTTTAACAATATTCACTGAGCCCAAGTCCTTTGATTTAAAAAAGTTGTTGTAATTTTGTTTATATTTTCAGAATTACAGTGGCTCTATCAGTGACATTAGGTTTATTTGTGTTAGAATTAATAGGTTTTATTGGTGGAATTACAATGTTTATGCCTTTTCAAAGTTTGTTATGTATCCTTTGACAAATAAGTTTAGATGCTTGCTCGCTAGCCTTACAGTCGAGTGTTTAATTCTGGCAGAGGTCAAGATGTACCATTAGATTTTTCAACCCCATTTCCCCTTGTGCAGGTCTTAAGGACTGACATGTAAAATGTGTCTTGTCTTTCGGATGGGACAGTAAACTGATAGCCCAATGTGCATGCTAAAGATCCCTCGACATATGGAAATTGCAAAAAGAACAGGCTAATGCAGCTGTCCTGGCATAATTTCCCTTATGCTTTCAAAACACCCGATACCACTCTACAACTGGTTTGTCAATTCAGCATCACTATTGGATAGATTGGACTTAATATTACTGCCAATACTGTTTGATTGATGTCAAGAGCAATAAAGGGAAATAACCTAGTTTAAAAGCATCAGACTACAAATAAATATTCTTTATCTGATCTTGATTTTTCTTGCATTATCTGTATCCATTTATAGCTGGTTTGACAGGAATTATGAGTGAAGATGACTTCATCAAGATCATTCGACTTTCACACACTAATCAAGATTCAAACTCACATCTGCCATTTGTCCCAAAGATAAAACTTGCAGTCAGCTAGTCTAGAGCTCCAATCAGACATGACTGACTAATACAGATAAAATAATAGCCTAGTGTTTGATATATTTTCCTTAACCACCATCAAGCTACGTGTGCCCACAGTTCGGCAGCTATAGTGTTATCATATTTTCTGTTTGATGGATGGCCGAGTGACTGGTATTGGTATGTGTTTGGTTTCTGTAGTGCCTTCCCAGCTGTGACTGAACTGATTACTATAATCGGTGTACTAGCTTTTAAAAAGGGATACTAATGGCTTGTCCTTTATTATTTTTTTGTTAAATGAACTCTTCCAGACATGCATTTTTTATTAATATGTTATGTATTTAGGATGAGTTTATTTTCAAAATAAGGGGTGATTATTATACTTGCTTGATTGAAATCAAGTCATGCTTACTCTTCTCTCAAGCATTTTGAAGTGTATTTTTCTTTGGTTCAGTGGAACCCGTTAATATGATACAAAATAGCCTTGCCAACTCCATAATTATGTTTCCATCCATTTTTTTAACAGAAAATAACAAAGTTTTTCCTTCTGAATCAACTTTTTAAGCATGAAATGAGCAGCATTCAAGTCCAAATGAGCAGCATGATACTGTAAGGCTAGAAATTAATGCGACATGGGGTATAGAGACTATAATGCGAGTACAAATTAATGCGTTCCGCGATAGGTGTCGCATTTTTTAATATCATCTAAAGTTCTAAAGTGATTATTAAATGAAGACATGAACAATGATCAAGATTTTATCCTAAAATAGTCAAGTGTGAAAATCTTTTGTTTTTTTAATGTCATTGATTACTAATCAGCTTCAAATTTAGAGATAATTACTTAATCCCGTCCGGTCTCAATTTAAATACTTAACCTGTATTACCTTTTGTCCATATAAATCACTTAGAAATATGTATTTCAAAATGCGGATACAAATTAATGCGATCGCTGATAGGTCGCATTTAACGCATTTATTTCTATCTCGCAATAATTTGTAGCCTTACAGTAGTCCATTTTATTTGAGGTAGTGTATGTAGTAATGGACACAATGTAATTCAAACTTGTATAGTTTCTATTACTATGCATTCTACCTATAAATAAAATGGACTGAACATATTAATATTTCAATTGTTGGAAAATTATTTCATTATTGTTTATCCTAATACTCTAGGCAAATACTTATTTGACTCCCAGGTTTTCTTGTTCTCTCAATTCCTAATTAATCCTATTAATTAATAATGAAATCCATCCAACCAACTATTGGTTTGAAGCATAATTTCTGTCTTATGATGAATTGTATATTAATTTCTTTTACATGAGTGTATCACTTATTTTTGCTACTTAAACTTGAATATTTTTCATTATGTATATAAATGCATGTTCAAGAATAAGGTCATATAAATATTTGTTGATTAGAACTCAATTTGAGCTATCTGTGTCACTTCTCAAAATTGAAATACAGTGTCTGGCTCTTCCACAATATACGAATAACATACTTGTAACCTGTAAATCAGCTGATCTGGTATATGTCCTTATGTATTGGACCTCATTCTAACTCATGTAAAATAAAGAGTCTATGTTGGTCTCTATGGGCTGAATGTTAGACAGAACCATGTCCTTGTGTATTGGACCTAATTCTAACTCATGTAAAATAAAGAGTCTATGTTGGTCTCTATGGGCTGAATGTTAGACAGAACCATGTCCTTGTGTATTGGACCTAATTCTGACCCATGTAAAATAAAGAGTCTATGTTGGTCTCTATGGACTGAATGTTAGACAGGACAATGTCCTTGTGTATTGGACCTAATTCTGACTCATGTAAAATAAAGAGTCTATGTTTGTCTCTATGGACTGAATGTTAGACAGAACCATGTCCTTGCGTATTGGACCTAATTCTGACCCATGTAAAATAAAGAGTCTATGTTTGTCTCTATGGACTGAATGTTAGACAGGACAATGTCCTTGTGTATTGGACCTAATTCTGACTCATGTAAAATAAAGAGTCTATGTTTGTCTCTATGGACTGAAGTTAGACAGGACCATGTCCTTGGTATTGGACCTAATTCTGACCCATGTAAAATATAGAGTCTATGTTTGTCTCTATGGACTGAATGTTAGACAGGACCATGTCCTTGTGTATTGGACCTAATTCTGACTCATGTAAAATAAAGAGTCTATGTTTGTCTCTATGGACTGAATGTTAGACAGGACCATGTCCTTGTGTATTGGACCTAATTCTGACCCATGTAAAATAAAGAGTTTATGTTTGTCTCTATGGGCTGAAAGTTAGACAGAACCATGTCCTTGTGGACCTAATTCTGACCCATGTAAAATAAAGAGTCTATGTTTGTCTCTATGGGCTGAATGTTAGACAGGACCATGTCCTTGTGTATTGGACCTAATTCTACCCATGTAAAATAAAGAGTCTATGTTTGTCCCCATGGACTGAATGTTAGACAGGACCATGTCCTTGTGGACCTAATTCTGACCCATGTAAAATAAAGAGTCTATGTTTGTCTCTATGGACTGAATGTTAGACAGGACCATGTCCTTGTGTATTGGACCTATTTCTGACCCATGTAAAATAAAGAGTCTGTTTGTCTCTATGGACTGAATGTTAGACAGGACCATGTCCTTGTGTATTGGAGCTAATTCTGACCCATGTAAAATAAAGAGTCTATGTTTGTCTCTATGGACTGAATGTTAGACAGGACCATGTCCTTGTGTATTGGACCTAATTCTGACCCATGTAAAATAAAGAGTCTATGTTTGTCCCCATGGACTGAAGGTTAGACAGGACCATGTACTTGTGTATTGGACCTAATTCTGACCCATGTAAAATAAAGAGTCTATGTTTGTCTCTATGGACTGAATGTTAGACAGGACCATGTCCTTGTGTATTGGGCCTAATTCTGACCCATGTAAAAGAGATAGTCTATGTTTGTCTCTATGGACTGAATGTTAGACAGGACCATGTCCTTGTGTATTGGACCTAATTCTGACCCATGTAAAATAAAGACTTTGTTGTTATAATATAGATGACTATCTTTTTAATGCTTAATGTAATTCCATCCAATATTGTTTTAAAACATAATAATGTATTTTGTATGTAAAGACTGTTATATTTATAGTTGTATATAGGAACGTTTTATAATAACTTATATATTGTGTATGGAGATTAAACACTGCAAGAATAGACAAAGTTTCTTTATTCACTTTAAGCACCCCGACTGACAACTGAATTTGACAGCAGACTTAAGCTAAGAACCGACAGAAAATTAATCATGCTGGAGCTGTTTCATTTATGAGCTTTGCTAAGAGCTGACTACACTCTGAGCAGAATGGATTAAGAGCTAAATTGAGGGCTCACTAAACTTTGAGCTTACTAGATTAAGAGTTGCTAAACTAAGAGATGAAAACTATCTAAATCTGAGTACGTACGTAACTGAACTAATAGCCATTTAACTAAGCTTAGCATTCTAAGAGCTTACTGAGCTCAAATGTCGAGACCTAACTTATCTGAAATCTGAGCTGGGAGCTGATCAATGCAGGACCTAAGTTAACTGTAAGCTGGCAGTGGCAATAATTTCAATAAAATTCCCTGTGGACGAATATGTGCGGCGAGGGTTTAAAGATTTACTGATTCAATGGGGGACGGGATCGTAACCCTACCACGGAACGTCTCAGAGGGTTCTCCCCAAGGAGAAATGTTGAAAAATAGAATTTATTTGTTTCATTTATTCATTAATTCGTTTGTAAACATGTCCAAGCACCCTTTATTTAACTGCTATACCTGCATATCTAATCTGAACTATATAGACTGGGTTCACTAAAGATCCTGAATGGACACAGTTCAACAATAATAGACCAGATAACAATAAAATATATGGAAATATACTTAATATATATACACGTATTTATCCCTTTCACCCTTATCATACTTAGGAGCTTATGTCAAGGGCGAGCGGTAGGAAGGGGGGAGGGAGTGACCTTTCATTCAATACACAGAATCAATGTAATTGTTAGGGGAGGGTACGGGTGATTGAGAAGAGGTTTCCTGGACTTTTTACGGGTATCAGGGATCCTAAAGAATTGATCTGTACAATTCCAGTTTTCAGTCAGTTGTCTGTGGTCCTTGCAAATCAACTGAAAAGGTAAAATATCGGTTAATCATGGAGAAATTGTCAATTGCAACTGACTTGCCCTTTCAGTTGTCCTTCAGATAACAGCACCCCTCACCCCTCACCCCCACATACACACACACACTCTCCATTCCGTGATCCATACCGATTATCCCTTCATTCGTCACCTCCTCTCCCCTCTTATCCCCCTTCCACGACCCTTTCAGTCAACCCACCCACCTTCCCAAGCACTTAACCTTGAAAAATTCACATTGATTTTGAAAGAGCAAAATATTATGTTGTTTTTTATTGCAAAAAACCGAAAATAATTATTTTGAGCTTCAATGAGTCGAATCGATGGCCTTGGTGTAATCAGAGTTTAGAGTTGCTTGGATGGTTTTTCTTCTATAGAGTCTGTATTTAGTGGTAAGCTCATTGTTTGAAATCACGATTGAAAGGGTATAAATACTCATGGTCAGTAAGTTGTTCACAAACAAGCTGAAAGTTTTGTAGAGTCCACTAGCGTCAGATCCTAGATTCAGTAAGCATTTCTACTTTCTTTTTTCTTTTTTTTTGCTGTGCTGGGTTGTTACAAATTTTAAATTTTTTTTTTTTTGTTATTTATTTATTTTTAATTTTATAGACATATATATTTAAATTTACGTATTCATTTATTTATTCACTTCTGATTTTTTGAGGCGAGTTATATTTTTCTCTGAGAAGAAGCTATATTTTCACTTTTTATGTATTCAAATCCATTTCATTTTCTAATATATTTCATTTCATTTCAATTTTATTTCATTATCCGTTTAATTCTATTTTATTTCTTATAGAAAATGAAGTTATTGGTTGTAATCGCCGTGTGCGTTGTGTCGGCTATGGCAATGCCTAGAAATGAGTTATTGAAGGCTCTGAAACGAGTTTTGGACGGGGAGGAGCCCACAAGCCCTCCACCACAAGTCCCAGTAGGCATTGAAGGAGTTCGTAAGTCTACTTTAACATTTTGAAATGATCAGGGCTTATTGAGCAGAAACTAAATAAATTGAAGGCAATTAATACAAATCTACTGTCTGCATTTTGACAGTTGTTTTCCTCATTGCACACTGCATGGTGTTGCTCGTCTTCATTAGCCTATTAGGTGCAGAAAAGGTAGGAGGTAAATCTCCATTTATATCGCTTCGTTTCCTTTTGGCAGGTATGTTGGATTGGACAGTTATGGAAATGCTAGAAGAGGGTTGTATTCGCCGTCTGGGAAGACATCCCCCACCACCTCACATGACAACCGAAGCTCCAGTAGATACCCCAGAGAGACAACTGTTGGATGCTCTTAAAAGAATGGTTGAAGATGGACCAAATACACCCCACCCTAGAGCCAATCGACTAATGAGAGCTTTGGACCAATTATGTCAAGCTTTGATGGAAAGATTGGATGGAGAGGAAGGCGATGAGAGTGAAGGAGTTGATATGACCACCGTAGAACCTTAAATCAATCTGTTACCTCTTTTAGGTATGTAGTATTTTTTAAAACGAGTCGCCCTCGTGATCGATACTGTCAGTAGACCCCACCGCATACGAGACTTGGTTACTAGAATCAGGACACGAGGATAATTAGGAGACACTTAAAAGACGTGACCTGGACAAACCACTTTTGTATACCGGAAAATATCATGACTCTTTACATCATATGACTGGTTTAGTCAGTTAACGTTGACCATGCTTTTGAGATCCAGAAGACCATTTTTTCTTCATACATGGGGTAAGCGGATGACCCCCCTCCCCCTACTCTCAAATTTGAGAACCCCTACCCCCGAGAATCCCTTGACACACGCCCGCTCATCTCCATTAATAGCAAATAAGATACAGAAAAGTAGGACATAAAAAACTTTTGATTTTATTTCATTCTATATTTCAGATAACCCAAGTGAACAATACCGAGTTTTACTAAACCACGTTTTCTCTCAACTTTCTAATTTCTCAACTTTCAAACCTGTTTTTGTCAATTTTTCTCCGTGTTTCTAAATTATGTGTTTTGTTTTTGTTTTGTAAAATAAAGTAATAAGAAAAGATTTTTTTATTAATTAGTACAGATCTGAACAGTCGAGATACGATTTGAGGCGTGGCATTCAACTCGGACCCTTACCCGGTTCACAATGTCAAGCTATTACGAACCTCGTAGGGGATTCCTAGATGTAATTGAAGGGTCTGTAAAGAGGTTTTCTAAAAATGTGTATAAGCTTCATTTATGATTTCGATTTGCCCTACTTATACCGTGTTTGCCTTATTCTATAATCTTTATCACGGAATGCAGCGATTTGATTGGATTATATCCGAGCGAATACAGCTAATCAGAGCCTTCGAACTGTTAACATTATGACCTATTATTTACAGATTTACCGTCAAAGGCTCTGGTTGGCTGTATTAACATTGAAAAATCCGCTGTCAAAGCAAAATTTCCGCAATGTACACAACATGACGTTGTATATCTTCATAATCCATACCAGGAGGAAATAAATAGGACGTAAAACTCCATTTTATTATCAATTCACACTTACAGATAAAGAATTTGTCATACCCTTTTAGTGACCCCACCCATCTTTTTCCCACTTCTACAACCCCCCCCCCCTTCTTGATAAAGCTTTATGGAGCCCATGTTTTTTCGTTCACCTTCAGAATCTAACGTACATGTATAATGATATCGTCCATTAACACAGTAGAGATGTGTATGGCAGGGAAACTGATTGATATATATCTATTGAGTAGATGTCCCTACACACCCACCTTCCCCCACCCCTCCGATAATCCAATATTTACCCCATATTTATCGCCTCTACTTACCAATACAAGTATACCTAGTTGTTGCTATTATTGTTAGTAGAGAAGGGACATAATAAACACCACCCCCTTCCCCCACCCCTCCGATAATGCTATATTTACCCCATATTTATCGCCTCTACTTACCAATACAAGTATACCTAGTTGTTGCTATTATTTAGACTTTGAAAGTTGTTAGTAGAGAAGGGGCCATAATAAACACCACACTTCCCCCACCCCTCCGATAATGCTATATTTACCCCATATTTATCGCCTCTACTTACCAATACAAGTATACCTAGTTGTTGCTATTATTTAGACTTTGTAAAGTTGTTAGTAGAGAAGGGACCATAATAAACAAACTCACGTCAACTAAGAGCCTATTCAGATATCCGTTACTATGGGGCCAATTGTATAGTCCATACCATCGTATTGCCGTTAAAAATAATCACACATAAAACGTTATTAGCATCGAAGTATATTTTTTTTAACGACTAAGACGATAATTCTTGAACTAAGCAGTAAGTAAAAAGTTTAAATTTTTGTGGTTTAAAATTTAGAAGTGATTTAAATCGATATAGGCCTCGTGCCTTTCTGACTTATGCTTCTGTGACTTCCAGTAGAAGTGCTATCTCCTGGAATTAAAGAAATACTGCGTCCTAGAATAACCATACAAGTTAAATATTTTATACTTGGCCAATAAAAGCATATATATTCATTTATTCATTCATGCTAATATTACAGAATTCTTATAAATGTAATCCGATAAGTCAACAAAAACTTAGTAATTATCCTAAAAATGTCATTGATTATTGAAAAACTGTTGGATTTTGATTAGGCGTTTTAATTACTAGTAATCGATTTGATTAATGTCTCTGATACACATAAAATGTTCTGAAATGTCTTTAGGCCAACAACGTGTTAATAAACTATAGAAGCCAAAAGGTGGAACCGGTAGTGACTTTTCCTATAATTCTGTTTTGTAGAGATGAGGCTTCTACTTCTATTGACCGTCTGTGTGGGGATCATAGCTGCTGCTCCGGCCAGCGAACTGAAAACTGATTTAGAAGATTTGTTAAGAGATCTGGTAGCTGAAAGGGATTTAGCAGCTAATGAAAAAAAGGCTAGCAACCGAGAATCTGCTGAAAATGACGTCAGAAGTGTAGAACAAGATGGCGGTGCTTCCAACCACGATGCATCTTCGGATGTTTCCAGCGAATCTGCTGAAAAAGACGTCAGAAGTGTAGAACAAGATGGCGGTGCTTCCAACCACGATGCATCTTCGGATGTTTCCAGCGAATCTGCTGAAAAAGACGTCAGAAGTGTAGAACAAGATGGCGGTGCTTCCAACAATGATGCGTCTTCGGATGTTTCCCACGAATCTGCTGAAAAAGACGTCAGAAGTGTAGAACAAGATGGCGGAGCTTCCAACAATGATGCGTCTTCGGATGTTTCCGTTGAATCGGTTGAAAGCTCTAATGGGGGTGCATCAAACAACGATGCATCTTCGGATGTTTCCGTCGAGGACGGCAAGGCAAACGCACGGGATCTTCTCAACACGTTGCGTTCTCTGCTTCATCAAAACAAAAAAGAATAGTCCTGACGCCAATGGAATTCCGTAGAACGTAAGTTATTAAAATAAATTCCTGGACCGATCGTAAACTTTGTTCAAAGGAAAGCTGTCCGTCACAAAATCTAGCTGTTCTGATTAGACCGTCGAATATATCCTCGTTACGGCTACATGAGACAAGCTCAGTTCAATTTAGATTCAGTAGATCGTCTAGAAAGGTGGTATTTAAAGGGCGGTCGGGTGGTAAGCCTATGATTCCTTCTGCAATACAGACCCACCCATTTGGCGTTTCTATGGGGAAATACTGGCCTTGACTGCCCCCTCCCCCTTTTTCTTAAATGCGTCTTAAATACGCACCCCTCGTCAATTATATGGTCCCCATGCATACCTCCCCCCTCCACCTAATTCTTTATAAAAACGCCACCCCCATATAGTTGTATAAACACATAATAATTCTTTTTATTTCAGATGCCGAAGCTTTATCTGCAGAAGACTAACCATTGTCCTTTCCAGTAAATTTAATAAAATTAAACTAATCTAATAAATTGGTCAAGTTTTATTCTGAAAAATCTAAGCTATTCCGTACATTAAATGTTTTCTTTCAGTGACTGAATTTGTTTTTTTATCACGTTAAAGTGCTTCCGAAATCTGTATTTTGCTGAAGAACCATTTATTTGGTGAAGTGTTTACTTGGTGAAGTCTTTATTTTTTTGGTGAAGTGTTTCTTGTTTCTGATTGGATGACTGTGTGGAATCCAAACCTTGTCTAATTTCTTTTTCTCTCTCATTTTATCCAGAATCAGTTGCCTAGTAACCGTATCGACAAACCTATTGTCAGCGTTTGGTCTCTTTGGTTCCTGAAATAAACACATAGATACAAGATTTCGTCTGCAGACCAGATCTTAGTCGGGCTGACTGGTAGGACCAGCGGACACCGTCCAAGGGACAGGAGAAACAATGGGCCTTACGATTTCCGATTACGAAGTTGAAATACAGTCTAAATCCGCGGAGAAATTGGAGTATAGGTAGAGTAAGAACAATAACAAAGTAGGGCCCCTGCTGCGAGTGTGATGGCCAACGTGGGTAATGTGTTAAAGGGTATAGAAATCCATTAATCCGAGGACCTAAAGCTCGGGATGATAGGGTGTGTTTAACAGTAGAAAGGTTAATCGAGCGAGCGAGCCTCGATTTAATATAGGCCCGACACATACACAGAATATATAACATCAGGACACTATTCGCGGATTTTTAAAGGTTGTATCTCCATTGAAGAAATGGTTGGTTCTGTTTCTACGCCCAATCTAGCCTAACTGTTGTCACAAGCACCCCCAATCACAACAAAATATTCTGAACACTGCGCATATGTCATGAAATGACCAAACGAAAGTAAATCAGACTTACATCTTCATCAGTAGATCTGTCAACTCCGCTATCATTGATTTCATTAGCTATTAAATCTTCAACGTCTGCTATATCGAACGTGTCTCTCGTGCCAGTTTCTGATGGAGTGTAAGTACGAGCTGGAAGACTTCTGTTCACGAAGTTGTCTGCCCTTGGCGTTGGTCTCGGTTCTTCTTCCTTCGGGTTTTCATTCGTTGATTTTGGTCGTTTATCGTACTTGTGGTTAACGTTGATGACGACGACTTTCGGTTCAGATTTGGATTTCCCTCCTTTTTTTCCATTGTCGGCGCCATCTTTGTTTTTCTTTTCGTTGTTATCATTCGTTTTGTCATCATAGTTCTCGCCTTTAGGGTCGTCCTTGTTATTGTCATTGCGGTTCGGCTGAAGATCTTGTGCCCTCAAAACGATTACTTCCGTTTTTTCTCGAGGTTGGTCGACCAAAAATCGAGGAGAGTCTAGGCTTTTGACTACAATTGGTTGTGGTTTCTGCTTCGGTTTAGAGTTGTGTCCCTTACGCCCTCTTTCAGTTTTGCCCCTCGGGTCATCTTCTAGAATATAGACAGTGGTAGGATTTGTAGCCTTTGGTGCAGGCTCTGGATCTGTCTGATGGATTTTAGTTGTGACCAGCGTTCGATTGTTTCGCGTATTGTTGCCATCTTCCAAAAACCAGTGGCCATTTTGTTTCTCACTCTTGAAATCGTTTGGTGTGTAGTTTGCGACGTCGTTTGAGTTATATTTTCGCGCCTTGTTGCCACTTATCTCTCCATGGAAACCGCCGTGGTGTGAGTACCATGTCCTGTTGTCAACATCTGCTTGGTTCTTCCAAACAACTCGACCATTGGCGTCGGTGGTCTTCTGGAAAAGAAATAGATACTTTAAAACATTGCTTGTTTATACCCAAATGGCAATTCTGTGGTCCGTACTCGCCTCCGTCCCCTCCCCACCACTACTTCTGATGTCTGTACTTTCGTAATAATAGTAAAAGCAACTTTACTCCCTAATAACGCCACTGAGACAAGAGGAACAGATATCCCCCTCCTCTTAACTATACTCGTAATGTTTCATTTATAAAGAGGTCGTGAAACCTGTTATGAAATTTTGATCGTACCTGTGGTTTTACTGGTGTGTACATGCTGCCATCTTTCAAGGTATAAATACCCTCGTTTTCATCAAACACCATATCAGCAGACGGCCTTCGTCTTCGTTTCTTCCCGCCACAACATCCGAAGAACCCCCTATCCTCCTCATCTTCGTATTCTTTCCGCTTGTGGAAACCACCTCGTCCGTACTCACCCTTGATGAAGAAATATTTAATAAATAATAAATTAAAGCCAGGGGAATTTATAGGATTTATTTGGAAAGGATATTTACTATAGGGAAATAGAGACCAAAAAAAATGGGGAATTGAATAGGAAGCGAAACTAAGCGCCCGGAGAACATATCTCAGGCGATTCTGAAGCGCCAAAATCCCAATCAAAAGTTTTTGTAGATTAATAAGTCTCTGCTAACTGGAGAAGGTTTTGAAAGAGAACAATTGGTGGGGCTTAATTCTCACTAGTCGGGGCCAGCCGTCGTGGACCCCACCCTGAGTCTGTAGTCAATACCTTCTGTGGTTAGTAGTCCTGCTACAGCTCCACACTCACCTTATGTAGAGGTCTAACGGGTATAAACATGGTTCCGTCAGACATGGTATAAACACCAGCACTCTCATTATACAGCAGTTCACTGTCTTCATTCCCTTCACCACGAGCTCTACTTCCACCTCTACCATTCTCTCCTCCAAAACACAAGAACCCTTCTCCGCGTCTTCTACTGCAAAATCATTACGATATATTATATGAGAGCAAAATGTTGTCCTTTATTTATTTATATGAGTTGATATGAGTCGAATTTTAGCTTTACGTAACAAAATGGAAATAAGACGTTGATTTTTTCAAAATGGCGGTTAAGTGTAAAAATTGCGTTCCTTTTCAAAGGCTGACACCAAGTGTATTATACAGACTTTACAACTTCTGCTCCAAACATCTTTTCTATTAACTGTTGCTCTTTATTTATAACTCTCTACCAATTGGTAGTACTGGATCTCAAATATATAGGCTGCTCCGTATAACCGAGCACCTGCAGTCTCAACTTCAGTATGAATACGTACCAACAACAAGCCCAGATGATACATCCAGTACAAGACAGCACCATTAATATCAGTATTATCGCCAGTAATATCAGTAACCATTCTGGACCTAAAAACAATACAGGAGACATCTTGAAAATGTCAGAAGTTATGTGGAGATGTTTCTTTAAGACATGCGTAGTTGCATACACTTCTCTGGGATGAACATTTTACAAATTAATTGCATGCTACAGAACATTTAAACTTCTTTGGATATTTTTTCATGTGTTGCCAAGATGAAAAGAAATAAAAGCAGGGGGATTAAGAGGGTAAGCGTATAAGCTATCTTACAGTGTACCCGGCAGCGGTCATGGTAGCCGGTTGCCAACGGTCTCTTGTCAAAGCCACGCCCACAAAATAAAATGCAGTAGTGGATTAGTTTAAAGCAGGGGTTGATAAGACCACGTCAAATCTCGTATTCGATATACGATGAGTCAAATGATATAAAGTGTTGCCTCGGATTATTGTTCCAGCCATGCACGAGGCAATTTCAATAGGGGGATGCTTACCCCATGTTAAAATGTTGTCATTATTGCTGATTACGTCACAAGATGGTGTCGCATCCCAACCAGAAGTGTCGTCACAGTTGATTATCTTCCTTCCAACCAATTGAAATCCCGATAAACATTCGTACTCTGCATCGTTCGTACCGGAAGTCAGAACCTTTCCGTTGTTGATGGCGGGAACAGTGTTACAGATACTCGTTGTCATGGTTTCGGTCAATCACAAACTGTAAAGGAAATTTACGTACTTTCAAGTTTATCACATAGCTAGCAACTATTTTCATTGACATTGGTTTCAAATTCTAATATTGACAAATTTAGTACGTCCACAGCTTTTAAATCGAACAACATGTGTAGGCCTACTAAATTTTGATAAATTCTGGAAAATGCAGAATTTTGTTTTGTTATTTCAGTTCATCCATTAGGTTTTTTCAACTTTACAAGAAATCAGACAAGGTCTAAAATAACGTTTACCTTTAAAAATTAAGAGTAGCCTTATCACATCATTCTGTCTGCTTCAAAAAAGAAAAAAACATCCGAACGCGTCGAAAGCTGTTTGGCTATTAAACCCTATTAGGGGCTATTAATTTCAATTTCGATTCAAGGCAATAAGAAAAATAAACAGAACGCATTTAAATTCTACTATTTTCCGTTAACTTTAATCTAAGTTCAAGATTTCTGTTGACTTCGACACTTGTACATGAAAAAAGGGCATGACATTTCCAAGGAAACCGATCCAAACAAATACAATCTTCACCTAATTTCTAATCGAATCGTTTTTGAAGTTGTTAAATCATGACGTGTATGAAAAGACTAACTCATTATATAAGTCCTAGTGATTATTTGCGTTTTATTGTCCTGTGAAATGGGTGTGAAGTTCGAATCAGGTCCGATATTTACCCGTTTTTTTGGGTCATGTTTTGATAATTATTAATTAAGTAATCTAGAAAACTTAAATGTAAATTGTTGAAACGTTGTATGTAATAAAACTAAGGAGCAGTATAACCATAAAATTGGGTATCGTTATCTAAAGATCTCTACCTAAATGTCACTTAAGGATTAAAAGATTATCGAGTTCCTGGTTGGTCAAACACTAAACTCAATTATAAATTTAGTTTTATTATCCAGTCATATTAATGTATTTCTTAAAATTGGGATTATATCTTGTTTAAGTTTTCGAAAATTTAAACCCAGAAGACGCAAAATCTATCAATTTTTCACATCTTTTCTGTTTTCACCCCTTAAAAACTTGGGAGAACCACAGTCGTTGAGCTCGCCATTATTATTTTACGATTATTTAATCCACCACACAAAGCACTCATGGATCAAAGGTGGTACAGGTTTGCAACAGGGTTCCTCTCTTTTAAAAGTGTTATTTAATTCATGTACAAACGATTTTGCGCCTCTTAAAGGCAAAAAGCAAGTCTTTCACGTCTTTTAGACAAGTTTTTATAAAAAAAATTATTATTTGATTGTGTAAAAATAATATATTAGAACGATAAATCATAGATTAATTTAAGGAGAAAGCATAAAACAAGCGATTGTATTCGGTGAAATTTGAGTTTTTATAAGAATTGTTATACAATGTTTCAAAAAGAATACTTAAACATTTCGGAACCCACATAAAAATAAAACGAAATATTCTTTGCCCCGTTCCACGAAAAATTACGAAAAGAAATTGTCTTAAAGTATAGAATTTTAGATTGAGAAAAACCATACTTCTGACAAAAGTGCTTGTAAGACTTTTTGTGGACTGGGGTCCAGGTCGACACGGTTTAATTTTTCTTTTAGTCAAATCAAATAAGAATTCAGAATCTAGAAACGCGGTGTAGGTCGGACATGTGGTCGCCAAACTGGGTTGTCTTTGGAGTTTCCTACTTTCTTCTTGTAGTTTCTGAGTTCATCCAAGTAATATTTGGACCTGTAGAAAGCTTGGTTGCTTGGAGAGTCCAATACCTGCTAAAACAAACGGAACGAATTTCAAAATGTTGGCCTTGCATGATACAAAGTCGGAAATTTAGAGATTGGTAATAAAAAGTTGGGAGTCAATGCTATATAAGTCGGATTGATTAGGGGTTAAACGATGTGCCAAAAACGGCAATGGGCTACTGACCTTGTTATGACGGGAAGAATCTGTCGATGACTTGTACCCACGACTTGTTTCACTACCGGGAGGAGACATCCACTGTGCTTCCCCATAGTTCGGCTGTCTTTTATATCTCTCCGGACTCGCTTCTGGCTGCTCCTTGCTGTGAATGTGATGATGGACGATTTCCATCGTTTTCGGTTCATTGAGGAATTTATCGTTGGTTCTCTGAAGTACCCTTTGCGAAGCGGTAGGATTTGGTTTTTCTTCGTCATCATCTTCTAAGTGTATATATGTCAAAGGCGCTCTGATATCTATGCGGGAGGACGGACGACCTTGATTGCGGTCGTCGTATTCCTGAACCGGAACCGTAATCGACTCTTCAGTGACAAATACGCCAGATGAAGAAAGCGGTCCATTTTCGTTAGTTTCAACTGGTGTCATGCTGTTTTGATTTTTGGCAGGTGCTTTCGTTCTTGATTCTAGATTTCTGAGTTCTTGTCTTTTATTTTGATTTATCTACAAAACCCATTACTGTTATTAGAACATAATTCGAACGCAACGTTTGAAAGTTAAAGAGTTGAACGGTAACCGATATAAAAATAGTAAAACTCTTGGAAGACATTAATTGCTATTGAGTTGATGATCAGCGATTCACTAAAATTTGATATTATAATCACAGATTATATAACCGTTATGAAATATTAAAATATTGCTTCGTTTTATATTTAAGATTTGTCAACTGTTTCATAATCTGGCTAACGACGCTGTGTATTTGACGTGCTTTCCAAGAACAGAGATGGTGGCGTGGTCGGTATCATACAGCGATGTCTTTAATGGTGCCGGGAGGAGAAGAAGGTCACAGGGTGGTTGGAGAAGAAGATTGTGGGTGCAGGATGGTTGGAGACAGGGTGCTGATCAGATGTGGGATGAGGCGTCTCTCACCTGCTCGTCTTCGTCTCGGCTCTTCTCATTGGTTGTACCTTCTTCTCCTCCGCCAATAGGATGCACTGTTGCTCCTTTCCACTTCTTGCTGCAATGAACAAGATTCGGCTTTGTACAATTTAAAACATTCAAAATAAAGGGATGTTAATATTGTATTAGGAATCTTTACCTATAAATCGGAATGGCTGCACTGGAAACCTAGGCATCATCTTTCTTGAATTAGTAGAATGATCCATGCTCAGCATTCTGGCGTCCAACGTATTGTGATGTCACTTCAAATATTGACGTTCCAATTAAATGAACAGCATGGCTTCTATATGTTTATTCATCAACTACATATCGAGAAGTAACGCTCCCAAACCTTGGGCGGAAGTCCACGATCTCAAAGGCCTGTACATCACGTGATAAATACAAAACACATAGGAAACGTATTCCTGAAAGCGACCAAGACAAACTAAGTTACAACTTACCAAAAACAACAGAGGACAATACTAACAACACACAACAATAAAAATAGAACCAAAATAACTGAAACAAATATATACCACCAGTCAGGACCTGAATAAAAAATGGTCGCATGTCAAGAAAGAATTTGGACATGAAACGAAATTATTATTTTTTTTTTTTTGCAGATTTATTGGATCTGTGAAAGCGAAATGGTGTATGCAATAAATGATCCTTAAGAAATTCTACCAGTGATGTAAAAAATGATTTAATAGTTTCAAAAATATTCCGAAACGGCCGCTGAGATTTTTAATAGTTGTTTAAATTGTTCTTATAATGATTGCTGGTACAAGGTCTGAACCAAGGTTTTATAAATTTAGTCGTAGATGGAGTATCTACTTACCAAACCTGTAAAGATTGCTGGAGGAATCGATGATGTTAAAATCCTGCTTGATAACTTCACAAGACGGCGCCCGTGGCCAACCATTGGTTCCGTCGCATTCTATCACTTTGTTTCCTATAGAAAAATTAAACCATGGGAAGAAATATGTTAGATATTGCTCGAACGTCATAGCAATGCTGTTATCAAAATTTGTCCGTGCATTATTTTGAGCGAATAATGAAAATTATAATGGTTAATGGCTCATTTAATTGGCCTGGAGTAACCTTCGTGGTAATTTGTGAACAACTGAAATCAAGTTCTACAGCATGTGAAAAACAGATTTGAGCGAATAATGAAAATTATAACCCATTAGCTAACCCTAACCCTACCCGTACGATGTCCCAAAAACTTTACTGAATTTGAGGTTCACTATATTGGGTACTGCGGGGGGTGACGCTAACATTACCTATAAGTTTAAATCCAGCCAGACATTCATATTCGACTCTCTGGGAAGTACTGGCGGTAATGTATCCATTGTTTATTACAGGTAAACTGGTACACGCCATGGTCTACCTGGAATACATACATAATTCATCATTGGTCAGAACCTCATAATGTTCTATCGTTTTGTATTTTACTGCTTAAAATCTGTACGATACCGGCTCATTAAATTTCAACAAAATACAAACGAAACGAATTTTTCAGATCTGTAATGGATACAATTTTTGCAAATAATCACTAGCAATATAACCTTATCTAGTATACTTTGTTTCTTGAAATGTAGTTCCTGCAATAAAACAGTGTACGAATTAAAAATATAATTAAGTAACATATAGCCTACCTATTTATTGTGTACTGAAGACCAGCTACCTCTTCTGTTTGGTATCCAAGTATCGAATGGGGATCATCTTCGTGTCTGAAAGAATATATCGAATTTCTGTATCAATTTTATTTGACACATTCGAAATACAGAGTCACAGTTGTAAAAGATTCTTTGTCGGACTCTTGGTTGACTCAAACTAAAACAAACGACTTGGTCAATAAACATATCAAACTGCATGCGGTTTGTGTACCGATACATATTTCGAAAGCATCAGATAGGCTGATCCCTTATGGATTGTTACTTGCCTGGTTTCCGAAAGCTACAACCATTCTTCAGTGGCCGTATAGGTACCAGTTTTCAAGCTTTCTGCCATCTTGCTTTGCCATTAAGTCTTGATACTCTATCATATTGAATGCACTAAAAGCCTTTTGGAAATTTTTTATACGAAACTAACTTAATTGTAGAATTATTTCGTTAATACGTTATTTCAAGCAGTTTCGAATGTATGAATTTTATAATTGTTTTCAAAGTATCAACAAACGTGAATATTCACAAAGGTTTCGAACCCTGCCCACAATAAATGAGGTTGTATTTAATGAATAGGTACGTAATATTAATTAAAGTTTAACTTGTCCCGTGACTTCACTAAGTTACAATTTCGTTCCATACACAAATACAAAAATTGTATCATAAGTTCTTCGATCTGTTTATTTGCTTTCAGAATTTTTTTTTCTAAAAATCACGACTTTTTTTCTATGAGAGATATATCAAAACAGAAGTTAAAAAAAATCTTGCTGGGGCATAGCGTGACTGGGAAGGAGGGGGGGGGGGTAACATCATAATTATACCGTCAAACACTCCTGACTGTATAGAATTAAACCGAGGCCTTGTGTGATACAGGCTGTGTACGTTAAAGATAGCTTGACATTTGACAATCGCAAAAAGAGTAAGCTGATGCTGCTATCTTGGCAAAATTTCCCTCATTGCACACTGCATGGCGTTGCCCGTCTTCATTAGCCCACAAGGTAGGAAGAGGGAACGTAAAATTTTGATTCGCTTCATTTCATTTTGTATTGAATTGAATATCCTGTATTGTTAAAGAAAATTTAAAAATGCGTATCTTATTGTATCTCATAAGTTTATTAAAAGCGTAAACGGTCGGATTGCGAAATAATTTTTACTTTTGTGGAAAGTTTCCCTTAATTTGTAATTTTCCCACAAATCTCCTATCATAACAAGCGTGTCTCGGCATAGTCTAACAACAAGTTTTTAATAATGTGGAATTCATATCAATATTTCTGGATTTTGATTATTTTCATCAGTTTGTTTGCAGGTATATCTTTATGATTAGTTTATGGCGGATTCCTCTTGAAAAGTTGGTTGTGGTTAGAGATAGATAGTAACTGGGGGGGGGGGGACAACAGACTGAGGGCAGGGGTGAGTGGGGGGACCAAGACTTGGTTTTCACAATAACATTAGTCAATAAAAAAATTTCAACAAAAAAAGAAGAGAACTTAGGCTTAAGAGGATCCTTTTAACCAGCTCGCCATTGAGTAGACGAGTCCTTGCAAAGTTTGTCTGTCTCTATTAGTCCTTTAGTGCACAAGAGTAGGACGTAAAACTCCACCCATTTAATTTTATTTTCAGAATGCAAGGCTGAGCTACTAGATACGTAAGTAACTTCAAAGCATTTTATTTCAGTTCGGATTAAAATTTTTAACTGTTTAATCAATATAATGAAAGATATTAAGATTTTCAGTCTGTAGTTAAGGCTATTGTACTCTGTATATATTGTTGTACGCTCCCCTCCCCTGTCCTCTGTCCCCTGCCCCCTGTCTCCTGTCTCCCGTAGGCACTGACCTGTATTAACTAACTGAGAGAACTTTTATTTATTCATTGATTTATGATTTACTTCCAGGCTAAATATTTTGAGACTCGTGGGAGGAATCATCTCTGTGGTAGGTCTCATCTTTTCAATATGTTTCTGTTGTCACCGCAGAAAGAAAAGAGCGGAACAGCAACAGAGGGGTAAGTTCATTCAAAAAAAAGAAATTATCAAAATGAAAATCAAATCAAATCAGATATTGTCTTACTTTTCTTTCCCTAAGTAAACGCTTTAATTTTCCCATAAAAGAGAACGTGTGTGGCTTATAAACTTCTTAAGATTCTCAAAATATATTAATTTTCAAAACATATTGTATATACATTTTTTCTTTTCTAATCTTTGATTCTTGAAATTTGTTGCTGTATTTAGAAAGGGGTTAAAGGTGAGAGAATGTTCTCCAATCCTATTCATATGTATATTTTGAATAAAATATAATTTATAGAATAAAAAAAAAAGATATTATCTAAATTAAATCATCATTCTACGAACCAAACCACTCTGTGTTTTCATTCGCAGCTATGGTGCCAAATCAAATACCTTCATTAGAAACGTTTACAAATCAAACACAGCCAGGAGGTGCGTACACCAATCAAACACGACCAGGAGTATTTTATACAAAGCAAGAACAGCCAGGAGGGGCGTCAACAACCCAAGCACAACCAGGAGGAGTGTATACGTTGGCTTCACAGAATTTAGCGTACACTAATGAAGAGGAATCAAAAGGGCTGCCACCCAAATATTCTGAATTGGAACCAACAAATTATTATAGTTTAGAAATGAAATGATATGAAATGAATGGAGTTTTACTTCCTACTCTTCAGCACCTTATGGGCTAACGAAGACGGTATATAGTTAAGATGGGTGCTTATAGTTTATTAATAGACAAATTTTGAAAAGTTTAACAGAATAACATTTTATGATATATGTTTTGTTGTAGATAACGTTTCAACAATTTACACTGGGTGAGGTCGAATCTCGTGTTAGTGTTCTGTGTTAGTGTTATGTGATTTATTTGGTGTTATAACACAGTGTACTCTGAGTAATCCAACATATATCGAGACCGCAAAATAATATCGGATTATCAAGTCTGTTGGATTACTCAGAGTAGACTGTATATTAACATGAAGAATGAATTCAAATTTTGTGTTATGTGATGGTGTTAACACTCGGAACACTAACACGAGAGCATTAGGCGAACTAATTACAATGTAAATTGCTGAAACGTTGTAAATAATAAAAGATGGGAGAAGTATAAAGTTGTTGAAAATGATTTCTACCCCTTATTGGCGTTAAATGAGTATAACCTTTCTTTTAAATAAAGACATATGCAGATCGAAAAGCAAAATATGTGCCATGCTTTGAATAGATCATTCGGCAATCCTCATTAAGCTAAATGATCCCTTTGTGTCGCCCTAAGGGCAAAATGGGAGAGCTCTATTTCACTGCACCAGCAGACATTTCACGGTAGACCGACTGTACATAGCTAAGATCTGACTGTTCAAACTTGCGCAATAATTTTTCATATATCTTTTTATAGTGGTTTGATTACTTGTATAGTAACGTTATTGGTTGGCCGATTGAAAAATCATTCAGCGTGATCTTGAGTATATAAGATTAAAGAGCAGTATACAATTTTTAAATGTGTTTTTAAATTTATATATTTATTATCAGTTTCGTAACACCAACCACTAAATTGACGACTTCTCAAATGTTTACGCATAAACAATTTTATATATTAAGTAATGAACCTTTTAAAAATAATCTTATACTCTACTCCCTGAAACCCTGTACCCCCCCCCCCCCCACACACACCCTCTAAAAAACAAATCAAGTAAAGGAATGCGTTGTAGAAACCGAAGTCATTTTTTTAAAAACGCTTAATCAATTTATGAAGCGTTTTTCAATATTCAAATGCCTCTATATGAATAATTACTTAGTTTTGGGATATTTATTTATTTTTTTATGTTATTAATTAAATATGGCAGCATGATCTACTGATGAATAAAACTCTTATTGACCAAGTTTACTATTTTCAAATATTGTGTTCATTCTAAGACCACAACACCATATTATGCGATGGATTCATAATCATTCTTGGTTTCTGGCACATGTACGTGTGGACAAGATAGTGAATTATAGGTGAAAAATCCCCCCCCCCCCCCAAAAAAAAAAAAAATATAAAAATTATCATTTCCGTAATAAACGTTTATTTAAATTGTCTTCACTTGGAAAATATGTCGATATACAGAAAAACAACTTTTGGGATTTTTGACAGATAGATAATTGACGTGTATAATAAAAGTAAAGGTAAGAAACAGTTGTCTGTAGCTTGATTATATTATATCGATAACCTCCCTTAGATTCCCACCTAACTTCGATTTTAACGGAAAGATGATTGATTCTGGCAACTGTTACACAATAATTCATTCCGTTATTTTCCACTCGATAAATTCTTTGTTTCCACTGCGCAATTACGATTCGCTCTCAGAAGATAAAAAGGAGACGGAGAAGGGGGAATGGGGTGAGGCACATCCAAAGACATGTTCGCTGATGTGCTGATCGTTTTTACCACTGCATTCGCATTGCATTGCAGTGAAGTGATTGCCAAAATTGTTAAAAAGGAAGTAAAAAGAAAGGAGAAGCACAAAGGGTTTCATGGATGACGTGAATATGTGGTGAGGGGGTAGGATGCAAACCCAGTACCCCACATCTCGCCACACCCTTAAGTTTTCATTTAGCAAGTCAACATTTGAATAGCCTTTGTGCATACTTTCCCTGTTGATGAGTAGGAGAGAGTTTAAATTGAAAGCCTCCTTTTTAAAACGGAATATAAGCCGCGGCCCATGCACTAAAAAATGCACGTGCAATTTGCCGCCTTTTTTAATGAATGGTACATTTTGCGCACGTCAATGTAAAGCACGTGATTTTGCAAAGAATATTGCGACCGTGGCCAGACATCCACCAGACGTAAACTATATTATTGTTCCGAGTTGACTGTCTAATACAATTTATCCGGAGGGTGATATATTAGGCCTACGTAATGTCGCTGTGGCTGTTGAAGTGGGGCTTGTTAGATAGGCGCAATTGGCTTCTTGTTCCACGTTGCCGTTGTCTTTCAAGTAACCAACATTTCCGTCAAAAGACCGACTGAACAAGAAATCGGTGCCGCGAGAGACAATATTTCCATGTCAAGCAAGTAATTCAATTATCAATCAAAACCCACACCGCATCCCGAGGCAACGATTTCTGCTCTCATCTTCCTCAGCTGATAATCAAAGTTGTTTTCAGCCCCGATCATAAAAACAAATAATTTTTTAGGTCGGTGTGAGTTATTATTGACGTTTTTTATCAAAATTTCCGTTTATTCTAGTCGGACGAGTTCTAATGAGTGAATAATGACATAAAGATGTCATCCAATATTAATGTATTTCATCACGAAATTCTAAAATTTATTATATAGTTCTGAGAAAAAAAAACATGTCCCACACCGCCTTGTACATAAAACAGGGATAGAAAGCGCGCACATGTTAATGACGTGATCAGTTTCGATGTCATGTGACCATGACCCAACCGGAAGGTTAGCCTCCATATTTTACATTACTTTTGGATTACACAGTTATAGAAAAAAATAGCTCGACATTTTAGGTAAGTTTTCCTAATATCCATCCATTTCATTTTTGAAACTTGTTCAGTGACTTCCATTAGACATCTCTTAAAGTATTGCTGCCAATATCGAAGCCAATATGTCAACCGTTCGACAACAAGTACTTACAAATGCCGAAGTTTCTGCAAACAGATGCTATTTTCGTTGCTGAGCTGAGCACAGAAAATACAATTTGTAAATTTTCTTTTCATTTTTGATGCATGACAACCGATGTTGTGCATTTGTAAACAATGTTTGCCTCATTTTGCAATGTTGTTGTACAAATATGCGTGATTTTGGCGATGTTAGCGAGGGGAAAAGTTTACATGATTGACGTGCCTGCGAACGTGACATATATACGAGAGAGATGTATGTACGAATACGAGTGCAGTGCACATGTAATTCAATACTAAGAACTTAGTTAAAGATCAAGCGAAGCGAGTCAATCTCATTTTCTCTGATAATTTGCACAATCTTTCTGTTGCATAGAGTTAAAAACTTGGCTCAGATAATCTTGTGCTGGATTCACGAAGCATGGAGGCAATTTGTATGTTGTGACCTACTTAGGATAAAATGGTTGCCTTACAAATAGAACAGTTATCACAGCCTGGTTCGTGACCCCATTAGAAACAATGAAAATCATTTACAATTAAAGTCTGCTAATTTTTTAGTGCAAAATATGTTTAGAGTGTCCTGACATTTGAAGTAAATCATTTGATTTGAAAAAATTTGTGTATACCTGGTAGTCTACATGTAGATTAACTTATAAGATATACCGGCACTGGTCATGGATCTCATTATCAAAAATTGATATCATATTTTATAGAAATTAGTGCATGTGGCCCTACAATATATAATAATAATACTTGTTTGTTTCGTAAAAGGATTCACTTATACAAGCACTGATCATGGATCTGATTATTAAAAATGAAAAGGCCTATCATTTTGAATTATATCACAAATTCCCATAACAGCTAATAGACTCAGAATATACTTTTCCTTATTTTATTGAAATATTTTTTTTTTTTTGGTATATATAGAGGCCTTATAGTATATAACAAACATGTTTGTTGAGTGCAGGATGTTTCATACTTTAAAAGTGGAGCCTCAACTATTATTTGATAATTGGACAATCTTCTGACAGCCATTAAAACATGAAAATCTTTTGGTTAGCTGTATTCAGAAATGGAGGTCTACATTTGTATGTTTGACCTTTGAAAAATTTGGCCTTACAAATACATGTGTATCACATAATGTATCCGTGTTCATGAAAATCTCAATTAAAGTCTGTAATTTTTTAGAAATTATGAATGTCCCGACATATTGGATAAATTCGTTTGATTTCGAAAGATTGTTATACCTAGTCTACATGATCTGTATAGAATACGGCCTGGTCATCTATTATAAAAATTGATAACAAGCATTTTCAGAATTAGTGACTTTGCCCTCAATATGAAATAATCTTTGTTTCTGATGGATATCACTAGCCAAGCACTGATCAGGATATAAAAAATGAAAAGTGATCAATTATATTTAACAGCTATGAGGTTTATTCAAGAATATACTTTCATTTTTTACTTGAAATATATAGATTTTTGGTAACTATAGAGGCCTAAAACGATTAACAACATGCTTCTGTGAGTAGCAGGATTTTCATATTTAAGCACTGGCCATGGATGTGGTTATCAAGAATTACTATTTTGTTACTGAAAATAAATTTGGTACCGGTATAGAGGTTCTACATTGTAAACATAGGCCTGCATATCTGTTTAGTAGAAAGGATAAACTTAAGTTATACAAGCACTGGCCATGGACTTGATAATCAAGAATGACTATTTTTTTATTGAAAATAAATTTGTTAGTGGTATATAGGCCCTTCAATGTATAACACACAGGCACTGGCCATGGACTTGCTTATCAAGACTTAATAAGTAACATAATAGTAATGTTTATTCAGTACAGTACAGTAATTGATACCACTTATATAAATCATAAGTGTACTGACTTCTAGTAGCGGTACTCTTCTTTGAGTGCAAAATAAGTTCAAAACTGTTCTAGTAGGCCTGTACTGGTTTTTGTAAATAAGTATATATAGGCCAACTTGTTACATATTTGATTGGTTGTGAAGGGATTAGATTATACAGGCCCTGGTTGTGGATGGAGATTAAAGTAGGCCTGTACTGGTTTTTGTAAATAAGTATATATAGGCCTACTTGTACATTGTATAATATGTTTGATTGGTTGTGAAGGGATTAGATTATACAGGCCCTGGTTGTGGATGAGATTAAAGTAGGCTGTACTGGTTTTGTAATAAGTATATATAGGCCAACTTGTATTTACAATATTTGATTGGTTGTGAAGGGATTAGATTATACAGGCCCTGGTTGTGGATGGAGATTAAAGTAGGCCTGTACTGGTTTGTAATAAGTATATATAGGCCTACTTGTAAGTAGATATTCTATGGTTGTGAAGGGATTAGATTATACAGGCCCTGGTTGTGGATGGAGATTAAAGTAGGCCTGTACTGGTTTTTGTAAATAAGTATATATAGGCCTACTTGTTAAATTGTATTACATGTTTTGATAAGTGACTGTGTAAAGAGATTAAAAGTGATGTATGTAATAAATCACTTAGTTTAAATTTTGATAGTTACAAGTGCTATAAGAGATACACTCCTATAGAAGCACTGGCCTAGGTAACAAGTATTAGGTGTTATAAGAGATACTCTCCTATAGAAGCACTGGTCTAGGTCACAAGTATTAGGTGTTATAAGAGATACGCTCCTATAGAAGCACTGGCCTAGGTCACAAGTATTAGATGTTATAAGAGATGCACTCCTATAGAAGAACTGGCCTAGGTCACAAGTATTAGGTGTTATAAGAGATGCACTCCTATAGAAGCACTGGCCTAGGTCACAAGTATTAGGTGTAATAAGAGATAATACACTCCTATAGAAGCACTGGCCTAGGTCACAAGTATTAGGTGTAATAAGAGATAATACACTCCTATAGAAGCACTGTATGAGGTGTTATAGAAGCACAGGGCTTGGTATACCGTAGTATATTTCAAATTATGTAGATTACAATATTTAACAAAATACATCTAAATTATGACTTTTTCTCTTGGAGCACCATTTTGAACTAAAACCTGAAATAGCCTTTTGCAAAGTGTTACAGTGTTATATAAATTGCAAAGGGAAGTTGTATTTTCCATGTATTTTAGCACTGTAATAAACCATTTTATTGTTATAATTGTGTTTGTTTATATCCGTGAACATCAAAAGGTTGTCAAAAGACATTTATTGATTTTATGTAGGCGATGATTTCTTCTCTTAGTTTTTAGAAAATGATTATGGGTAAAAAAAAACATGACAAGCTTTCAATTTTTTCACATTTTGATTTTTGAAATTTATTTATCATTTTTTTTATTTTTTTTGAACTTTGGCGAAAACGTATTGTAATCGTTCGGATTATTTTATTTTTCTTTTTTTTTTTTTTGTAATTCTTGGATGAGTTTGCAGACAAAATGGTAAAAGGTGCAGAAATTCTAAATCTACAGTTGATCTTAGAATGATTTCTATTATCAAATAAAACAGAACCGGAAGTTCTATCTCTGACAGGAAGTGAGAACCGGAAGTTCAGGTTTTTTTGCTTTAGCAAGTTTATTTTCAGTTCGATTTTGACCGGATTTTCAGATTTGAAAACTTCAATGTTTTGTCAACTAACAATTATAGGTTTTATGCAATTAGGTTAAATATTTTACCCACGATTTGCAATTCAATATTCAAGGGTCATCGGCAAAAATTTCAGACCGTGATTTCTCCTTTAATATAAATGGTAAAATTTTGAAACTTTACCAGTTGATAGGCGATATGTTTATAATTTTTGAAAAAATGTGAAAAAAAAAAAATCCACTTCCGGTTTAGCCTCAAATGACGTAATTACGTAACTTCCGGTCTATAACTGCTAGGTGAAAAGTGAAAACTGTTTTATAAATAACTTGTCAATAGTAATTGATTTGACCTAAATAATTAGGTCGAGCTGCCATATCGGCCGCCATTTTGAATTTTCGTTACAATTCTTAAATCCGAAATTCAGACACTACTGATAGACCGATTTTGATGAAATTTAGCACATAGATACAATGGATCATTATCTACCTTTTCTTGGAGACCGATTTTCAAATGGTAGGTCCAAGTATTAGTTTAAAGATTAATACACTCCTATAGAAGCATTTATGTTGAAAAGCTAGGTCATACGTAGTATATTTCAAATTATGTAGATTACAATATTTAACAAAATACATTAAATTATGACTTTTTTCTTGGAGCACCATTTTGAACTAAAACCTGAAATAGCCTTTTGCAAAGTGTTACAGTGTTATATAAATTGCAAAGGGAAGTTGTATTTTCCATGTATTTTAGCACTGTAATAAACCATTTTATTGTTATAATTGTGTTTGTTTATATCCGTGAACATCAAAAGGTTGTCAAAAGACATTTATTGATTTTATGTAGGCGATGATTTCTTCTCTTAGTTTTTGGAAAATGATTATGGGTAAAAAAAAACATGACAAGCTTTCAATTTTTTCACATTTTGATTTTTGAAATTTATTTATCATTTATTTTTATTTTTCAAAAATAATGAATTTTTTTAATTGATAAATTTGTGAAATAATAAACGTTATTGATTATTAATCTTCTTCACAGATTTTTTACTAAAATTTTTTAGGAGTAAAAAGACAATCTTTCACTTTTTTTCGACTTTATGTTTCTGATATTTTTGAATCTTTCAATTTTATTTTGTATTTTTCAAAAGATAAGAAATTTCTGTGTATTGAACAATTTGAGTGACAAAATGCTTTTTCCATTAAAGCCCCTCAAACCTGTATCACAATCAGGGGGGGAGGGGAAAAAAAAGGGGTTGAAAAATCTGCAAGTTCATCTTGAAATATGTCAGTTTTGAACCCTGGACCCTGTTTCACAAAATTTGAACTAAGATACAATCAAGATTTTGAGAAATACAGTAACCTGATTGGTTAAAAAAAACTCAATTTTAGTGATTGACCAATCTGACCATTGAAATACTAAAATCATCCTAAGTTAAGTTTTCGTGAAACAGGCTCCTGGACCCCCAGGTTAGTGTTCAAGCATCTAATTCACTGAGCCACCATGGCTCTCGTAATAAAAAGTTTAGAAGACCTCTTCACAATATCTTTAAGTTGATAAATTATGCTACTGCTGTGAAACTTGCAGAATTATTCGCTGGCACTGTCTACAGTTTGATGAAGTGGAGCTGTATATGTCAGTGAATACACAAGTATAAAAACTGTAATAAAATTTACAAGCAGACGACATATCAAATTAAATTAAAGTGGATAAAAAATTCCGAGGATTAAATAACACGATAATTAAATGACACGATGATTTCTAATTCTGTCATATCATATCATTATTGGAAAAAGAAGATTATCTTTGTCTGTAGAATGATTGCTTCCGTGATAATCAGCTCATGAGACAGGCTTTCATGTCAACAAAGTATTTTCCAATCTTGAATTCTTATGGCATTTTCTTTTAGAAATTAATTGCCAATTCTTTTATGTTTTACTTTTCTGTGATAATGGGACCATTTGTGTGTCCAGCCAGACCTTGTCAGATTATTTACAATGTCCCTGTCCCCCACATGGTACCAAAAACAGTCTAAGGGTAGGCTTAACTTGCAGGATTTAATAATAGATTCAGAAAATTTTTTGATCTAACTGAATACTGATAGCTTCAATTTGTCCCTTTTCAATTTTTCTTCAAGACATATGTGGTTTCTGTTATTCCACTGTTTTATGTTTGCTAAATTTGCGAATAGGTCAGGCAGTAGACGATTAGATTGTCGTCTGCTAGGACAGTGGAATAGCTCAGTTGGTAGTGATTTGGATTGTTGTCTGCTAGGATAGTGGAATAGCTCAGTTGGATTGTTGTCTGCTAGGACAGTGGAATAGCTCAGTCGGTAGTAAGTTGAATTGTCGTCTGCTAGGACAGTGGAATAGCTCAGTCGGTAGCCAGTTGAATTGTTGTCTGCTAGGACAGTGGGATAGCTCAGTCGGTAGCCAGTTGAATTGTTGTCTGCTAGGACAGTGAATAGCTCAGTCGTAGCCAGTTGAATTGTCGTCTGCTAGGACAGTGAATAGCTCAGTCAGTAGCATTGAATTGTCGTCTGCTAGGACAGTGAATAGTCAGATGGATTGTTGTCTGCTAGGACAGTGGGATAGCTCAGTCGGTAGCCATTTGAAATGTTGTCTGCTAGGACAGTTTAATAGCTCAGTCTGTAGTTAGTTAAATTGCCGTCTGCTAGGACAGTAGAATAGCTCAGTCAGTAACCAGTTCGATTGTCGACTGCTAGGTGATTAGTGCTGGGTATTGCCAGTCATGCCACGATACGATACGTATCGCGATACAATGGTCACGATACAATACGTATCGCGATATGGAGTAGTAGATAAAAACTAACACTTTTACTCCTACGTTTCAACATTTTAGAATTTTAACACTTATATTTTGAGGTAACAGAATTTTATTTAATAGTAATTTCACTAACTTAAATGTCAAATAAAATCATTTGAAAACAATGGATTTCAGAAAAGTCCGCGAAAGGAATTTATGTTGGATTAACCTTGCATTCATCGACGAGTAAATAAAATATTCCCCATTTTTATGAAATGCCCTGTATGGTCAAGTATCGATACACGACCTCGCAATACGATATGCATATCGTGGCATGTCGTATCGCGATACATCGATTCAACGATATATCGTGCCAGCACTATAGGTGATAAGGTGCTATGGGTTTGAATCCTCTTCAATGTAAGAAAAAGTTATGATTTCTGTGTCAGTGCTTCTGTGAATCACCAAGATGTCGTTCTCACCTCTATCTTGGAGCCATCTGCGTCTGCTGTAATGAAACCTGATTGATGTTTAATAAGTGTAGGCGAATTATTAATTTCTAATTCTTTTTTTATTGAATCTAATCATGTTATTCCTGTTATTCCATTCATGTTTCTGAATGAACTGAGCTGATGAAATCCAACACGGCGCTAATTACTCAAGTCTGCTATTGACTCTTCAGGTCATTCACCTTTCAATCAGGAAGTTTTTCACTGTATTCATGATGATAAAGTGATACTGCGTCTTAGAATGAATATAAAATTAAGTTCTTAATATGAGTATATATTCATCAGTGAACTTACCTGGTTTCATAAAGTAACAGAATCCCTGTAAAATCTGGAAAACTCACAAAACTAAGTCAGTTTTAAGAAGTGCTTAATCAATTTATTAAGTGTTTTTCAATAATTAATTGCAATTTTATGAACAATTACTAAGTTTCTAGAATAAAAACAAAATTTCCTTTTTATCAATGATACAAAAGGATTTAGATATTTTCTTTCCTTTCTTAAATTCTAATTTCTAATTTGAATTTTTTTTTACAGAACCTAATTTACTTTGATAGACAAATTCATTGTATTTGTACTTTTACCATCTTTTGTTCAATATTTGAACAGATTTTTTCTTTTTCTTGAAAACAAAGGAACCTTAATCACATGAACATTCAGAAAAAATGAACAGAATTAAAAAAATATTTCGCATTTATAAAAAGGTCATTATTGGGTTATATTAGGTCAAAAATAGTAATTTAAGCAATGTGGACTCACTAAATGTTAAAAGTGTCTAGAATTTGTGGTGTTATGATTGTAATGAATTATAGATTTCTTACAGTAAAGAACAAATTAAATTTATAAAACAAGTTTTTAATTATTATTTGACAAACCTTTAGGCAAGGTCTAGAACATTAGTTGATTTCTTACAAAAAAATTTCGGGAATCTCTCGATGCAAGACTTAGTTGGTTGTGTACAATGGGGCTAATTTCTTAATGCAGCTAAGATACAACTTGGCCTTGTGTAAAGGATCCAACTAATCTTAACAGTGTATAATGGAACTAGTTTCTGACTTTGGTAAAAAGGAAAGCAACTATATATACCACAATTGAATAGTCTCTCTGAAAATTCACAAGTTATAGCTCTTTAGAAATAACACACAGATATAAGCTTATAGGAATATGATGTCCATCCAAATGGTCTTGACAGTGTGCAATGGAGCTAATTTCTGAATTTGGCTTGAAAATTTACAAGTTCTAACTCTTAAGAAATAACTCTAATATATAAGCTTATATAAATTTGATGTCCAGCCAAACTGGTCTTGACAGTGTGCAATGGAAAGTAATAATAGACCACAGGTCAGTGAACGGTCAGTAGTCTTGATTTACACACATAGTGAATTGATAAGTAGTCCAGATTATCACAGTTAGTTCTTTTATATTAATATGGTCTTACTAGTGAGCTTACTGAGGAATTGTGGAAGTAGGCTACTGCGGAGAAACTTGATCCATGACATCCACGTGTGTCTAGAATTATGTATTTTTGAAAGTTCTCTTCTATTGATCACAAAGATATATGGATGTACCGGTAGTTGCTTTTTACTCTATTACATACTACATTTAAAAACACTTACAGGTAATAAAGTAAGAAGTAGTACATCCATATATTCTATATGTCTATTATCAGTATAGAGACAAAGAAACTAAAATTCCTAGTTTGTGGTATATTTAAAGGAATTATGCAATTTTCTTGCATTTCTAGTATTTCTGAAGTCGATTTACATCTATTCAAGACTCAATCAACCTTCCAAAAAACAAAGCATGTCCTTTAAGTTTGTCAACATTTTGACATTTTATTTTCTTAATGCAACATTCCTTCAGAGTGTCCACATAGTTAAAATTCTATGTCATAGATACACAAAGATATATGGATGTACTACTTTTTACTCTATTACACTCTACGTTTCGAAACACATACAGGTAATAAAGTTAAAATTCTATGTCATAATTGAGTTACTAATCTCTATAGTCGTTAAGGGAAAAGGCTTGAACGTCATAAATATGTTAAAGAACTCAAATTGGATTAATAAATATATTCATAGTGGCTTATCCTTACAAAGCAATCCCAGATAAAAATGATAAATGCGCCCATTAAATAAACTGTAGTTAAATAAGAACCTTGCCATCCTCAGATTGTGGTCATTGTTTGTGCATGATATCAGTTAAACCTTATAATTAGTAAAGTAACTTACCATGGGTATTTTAATCAAGAGTCTTCTGACATTTTATAGTAATGAATTCACAAATATCTCTTGTAAACTGTTATTTAAGACGCTTTTATTTTGAAGACTGAGATGGAATCGTGATGGATGAACTTTTTAAATTAATTATTTTTTGCGATGATGTGAGCTTCATATTAATAAGCTTTTGTTAAAGGAATGGTATTGTATACTTAGTAACAATAGTATATGAAACACAACATAAGCCGTAGGACGTGTATTCTAACGCCTATTATCCCTTTAAGAAGAAGTCTGAAGTCTAGGAGGATTGGTAAAGAGATAATTGTATTATATTATATATTATAGTCTAATCCGTGTAAAAGCAACCCAGATAAAAATGAGGGTGAGCCAGTATTAAATAATGACTGTGTTAGAAAAGACCAATTGCTCATTGTCTAGATTGGTTTGGTCTATTGTTGCTTGTGCATCGATATCTAGTTTAATACCTTTAATTACTAAAGTATATTTATTCCCATGGGCTATTTTAGATCAAGGAAGTCTTCATGACATATTATATTAGTAATGGAATATTTCAGCATTATCTCTTGTCAATCACTTTTTCTTTTAAGATTTTCTCTTTGTGTTTTGAAGACTTGTATGTTTGATGAATCGTGTATTAGAGATGAAGCTTTTTAAATTAATTTAATGTTTGTTGCAGATGATGTGAGTTTCATGTTCATAGCTTACTATATATGTCTTTTGTATCACATAGGAATGTATTGTATCACATAGTCGTGTATTGTATCACATAGTCGTGTGTGTGTATTGTATCACATAGTCGTGTGTGTGTATTGTATCACATAGTTGTGTTTTTTTTGTGTGTATTGTATCATAGTCATGTATTGTATTACATAGTCGTGTATTGTATCACATAGTTGTGTTTTGTATCACGTCGTGTATTGTATCACATAGTCATGTGTGTGTATTGTATCACATGGTTGTGTATTGTATCACATAGTTGTGTTTTGTTTCAAATAGTCGTGTATTGTATCACATAGTTGTGTATTGTATCACATAGTCATAAAATTGTTAATAGTTATCAGATTTTTAACTGTAACAAGGGATACAGATGGTTGAAATAAAGCTCTTTCAGCTTGTATATCTGTATCAATGAAGAAGAACCCCATGTGGTAATCCATGGTCTTTAGATTGTCTGGATTACTGGCACCTGTTAAGAAAGCGTTGGTTAATTCACGTTATGCCATAGCAGGGGAGGTTTTATATTGATTGAATTTAAAATGAAAGGCGTAATATACTGTAATTGAGATTTGTTGTAGGAGGTTGAAAAATGTCTCCAAGCTACAGTCAGAAAAAAATGTTTTTGTGTTTTTTTGGCAGAAGAATTATTTAAGAGGCTGTTGATTTGATTGTACTTACCAGTCATGTCTGACTAGAGCTCTAGACTGTTGATGTGTCTGTATTTACCAGTCATGTCTGACTAGAGCTCTACACTGTTGATTTGTCTGTATTTAACAGTCATTTCTGACTATTATCTGTATTTACCAGTCATGTCTGACTAGAGCTCTATACTGTTGATTTGTCTGTATTTAACAGTCATTTCTGACTATTATCTGTATTTACCAGTCATGTCTGACTAAAGCTCTAGACTATTGATTTGGTTGTATTCACCAGTCATGTCTAACTAGAGCTCTAGACTGTTGATTTGGTAGTATTTACCAGTCATGTCTGACTAGAGCTCTATACTGTTGATTTGGTTGTATTTACCAGTCATGTCTGAGTAGAGAGCTCTATATGGTTGATTTGATTGTATTTACCAGTCATGTCTGACTAGAGCTCTAGACTGTTGATTTGGTTGTATTTACCAGTCATGTCTGACTAGAGCTCTAGACTGTTGATTTGGTTGTATTTACCAGTCATGTCTGAGTAGAGCTCTATACTGTTGATTTGTATATAACACATGTCTGTGATTAATGTAGAATTTAGGTCAATTTACAAACTGCCATGTCTGAGAATCAACTGTTTTCTTAGTGAAAATAACAAATATATAATTTGTCTAAAGATACAGTCTGTTGATCAGACCTAATGCCTACTTTTTACTGACATGAATACATTTTCTTTGATATTGAAAATGTAAAATAGTCAAAGAATGTTTAAAAATCAATGGCCAAGGGTCATAATCCATCATTGATTACTCTAGAGAAACAGCTGTATATGGAGTTTGGTTATTTCTTGCTGACAAAGCATGTCTTGCTGTACTGTCAGACTTCGGTCAATGATCCCAGCTGAAAGTTAAATGAATATTGATAAGGGCTGCAGCCAATCAGATTTTGTCTTGTGACATTTTGGGAAAATATGGAAGCTTAAATCTACACACTTAAATATATTGGTGATAGGAATTGAAAACTGACACAGGGTGGACTCTCAAAAACACATTTAGTGTCTGGGCCATCACCTTTGTTTAGTAATGATATCAAATGAAAATCTTCTTTGTCAAGTCCAGGGTATTGGTCACTTCTGCTAACGAAATAAAAGAAAAATCAATACCAATATAAGAAAATGACCATCACATTTAAATATAGAAATGACCACTGTAAGACCTACTGGTCGATATTTCTACGTGTCAATAATCTGTAGTCACCAATATCAAGTAATTATGGTTAATAATAAGTTCTGAGAGACAATGAAAGCATGTACTTAAATAATATTGTTGGCTATAGTCAGGAATAACTGGTAAATAGAGCTCTAGTCAGATTTTACTGGTAAATAGAGCTCTAGTCAGACATAACTGGAAAATAGAGCTCTAGTCAGACATTTCTGTAAAATAGAGCTCTAGTCAGACATAACTGGAAAATAGAGCTCTAGTCAGACATTTCTGTAAAATAGAGCTCTAGTCAGACATTACTGGTAAATAGAGCTCTAGTCAGACCTGGCTGGTAAATAGAGCTCTAGTCAAAAAAAAAAAACTGATAAAAACAGTCAAATCAACAGTTTTGAGCTCTAGCTATACAAGGTTGGTAAAAAGAACACTAGTAAGACATGACTGGTAAAAAAAGGGTTCTCATCAGAAATGACTGGTAAATTCATTCAAATCAACAGTCTAGAACTCAAGTCTGAATCAACATCCCTGTTAGCTAGTTAATGAGATTATGATAGATAGAATCAGGGATATTGATTGTTTGTTGTTGAGTGACCAATGGTATAAAATAGTGTTGATTATATTGAATTTTTAATGAAAACACACCTGGGACCAGCGTATTATGTTATGGTCAAACGACCACCAAGGCTGGATTCAAGGCCACGAATACATTAGTATGAAGACTCTGAAGACATCCTAGTGCTAAGCTCAATTCACGACCAGGCTTACATTTTCAGAATATTAAAGGAATTGTAAATGAGTTTAGTAAATCTTTTATTATATGTATAATTTGGGACATAATAGCAATCAGTTCTTGAAATTCCACTCTCACTATGAAAAAAATTTGCTGATAATATGAGTAAGGCTCTTTCTAATTACAAAGTTACTATAAAAAATGCTTAGTTTTGGGCCGTTTTCGGTAGTCTATAATGTACAGAATAGAAGGGTGTAAAACTCCATTCATTTCATTTCATTGCTTGGTTTAAGAGATCTAACTAGAATTAGAAAGGTTCAAATCAATGCCCTCAGTATACTGAATATTCATAAAAAATTTGGTAAAAAACTTCTGTACACTCCCTTTAATGGGATAAAAGGTCTTAGAATGAACATAAAATTTTAAACTTGGCCAATAAGAGCTCTATTCATCAGAAGATATACCTGCTGCCATAAATAAGATAACAGAATCCTTATATAATCTGATAAATCTAACAAAACGTTAAAATTTTAAACTTGGCCAATAAGAGTATATATTCATCAGAAGATATACCTGCTGCCATTAATAAGATATAAAAAAATAAAAATATCCCATAAACTAGGTTTTTATCCAAGAAAGATGCCTTTGATTATTGAAAAACGCTAAATAAAATGACTTAGTTTTGTGAGTTTTCCAGATTTTCAGGGATTCTGTTACTTTATGACACCAGATAAGTTCACTGATGGATATATACTCATATTGACCATTCTTGAGAACTTAATTTTTATGTCCATTCTAAGAGGCAGTATCACTTTAATATGATCAGTTAAACTGTGGTCAAGGTTTAGTGACTGTTATATATTGTTCTTCTCCTGTTTCTTTTCATTATAATATAGCCTATCATAGCTCCAATACATCACCAGTATACACTATTAATACAGCTCTATAAATATCTCACATGCAAAACACTCAGAAGGTCATGATGATTGTGAGGTCAAGGGTTATATGAGGTCAAACAAACAGCCTAGTGTTGAAGGAAATTAAATGACCAGAGCTTTAGGTCAATGACCGCAATGAAGAGCTGTTTAATGAAATAGATAGATTAACAGGGATTGCCAATAGGCCTTCTACTTAATAACGTTTATTATAACACATTCAGCTTTTATTGCCACCATTTATTTTATTAATCGTGGATTTGATTGTGTTTATTGTATAAATAAACCACCATTTTGTTTCCATTGTAATGGATACCAAGTAAATTATGGAATCGGAAAATTAAAAGGTAAAAGAAAAAATATATTTGAATTTTTATGGATCAAGGATCTTTTCTCAAGATCTTAGATTTGATTGTTGATTGGATTATCAAACCACCATTTTGTTTCGATTGTAATGGATACCAAGTAAATTATGGAATCGGAAAATTAAAAGGTAAAAGAAAAAATATATTTGAATTTTTATGGATTAAGGATCTTTTCTTTTAAATTTTGATCTTAGATTTGATTGTTGATTGGATTATCAAACAACTATAATGATTTGGTTGTTATGGATACTATTAAAGTGTGGATATATTGTGGAATTAAAGAAATTAAAGAAAAAAAAAATTTTTTTTAATCTGAAATCAAAAGAAAATTATAATTGGTTAAAAAGGTTTGATTTTGATTTGATTTGATTTGATTGATTTGATTTATTGGAAATATATACGGTCAATGTGTATTGTTGTTGGCTCTAGGCTTCATATGTGGACTTTGTAGAAGGGACACTGAGTTGACGCACCCGGTTTTAGAGTGGTAACAGGTGATTCAGTAGAGTGAGCAGGAGTGACGTATCCAGCAACTCCTGTATCACTTCTAATTTTAGAAGAAGTCAAATTAGAAATAAAAGTGGTCTCAAATTAGATAAAGTTAATGATCCGAGATGAGACACCAGGAAAAAATATGATGTTAAAGGATATTGAAATGTGAGATATTAATAATAATCTTTGATGATATCTTGAAAAATAACAACAGGAAGGTGGGTGATATTTTGTAATCGAAAGTTCCTACTTCCTTACACTTTAAGAGTTCTTGTGAAGATGAACAATAAACATTGTTGTAAAGGAAATTGTCAGGAATAAGGAACACAGACATCAAACAGAGTCCTCAGACTTCCTTTCAGGGGAATTCCTTTACTTCGGGAAATTCCTCCATTTGTCACAATGAAGACATATTGAAAGCCAAGATTTGCTTTATTTAGGGGAATTGTTTTATTTAGAGGTATTCTGTTATTGAGGGGAAATTCCTCTATTTTTCATGATAAAGGCATATTTAAAATCCAGATTTGCTTTATTTAGGGAATTCTTTTATTTAGGGGAATTCTTTTAATCATGGGAATACCTCTATTTGTCAGGATAAAGACCTATTTTAAGTCCAGAATTCCTTTATTTAGGGGAATTTCTTTATTCAGGGGAATCCTCTATTTGTCATGATGAAGACATTGTTGAGGAACACAGAGATTTCATCTTGTATAAATAGGGAATACAATTTTTTTCAGTTAACAACCTTATATGTGTATAATTGAAAATTATATTAAGTGCAGTAAGGGCAAGTGGTTAGATGAACTAGCTATATTCTAGTGATGTCATGACCTGGGGAAATATTTCCTTCAATAGAAAACTATTGCTTATTTAGTGCTTATTCAAAGATTAAATGTGAATTTTTTCAAGTACCGTTACCTGTTTTGGAAAGTTTGTTTATTCAAAGCAAATGTGAGTACTACCCAGCTGTTAAAGTGATATCACCACTTAGAAAGGGCACTAAATTTAAAGTTTATAACTTTGACAATAAGAGTATATATTCATCAGTTAGACTTACCAGGTGTCATGACTAAAGAATAGAATCTCTATATAACATGATATATCTATTAAACTAAGTTATTATTGAAAAACACTTCTAACTTAAACTTGGTCAATAAGAGTATATATTCATCAGTTAGACTTACCAGGTGTCATGACTAAAGAATAGAATCTCTATATAACATGATATATCTATTAAACTAAGTTATTATTGAAAAACACTTCTAACTTAAACTTGGTCAATAAGAGTATATATTCATCAGTTAGACTTACCAGGTGTCATAACTAAAGAATAGAATCTCTATATAACATGATATATCTATTAAACTAAGTTATTATTGAAAAACACTTCTAACTTAAACTTGGTCAATAAGAGTATATATTCATCAGTTAGACTAGACTTACCAGGTGTCATGACTAAAGAATAGAATCTCTATATAACATGATATATCTATTAAACTAAGTTATTATTGAAAACCACTTCTAACTTAAACTTGGTCAATAGAGTATATATTCATCAGTTAGACTAGACTACCAGGTGTCATGACTAAAGAATATAATCTCTATATAACATGATATATCTATTAAACTAAGTTATTATTGAAAAACACTTCTAACTTAAACTTGGTCAATAAGAGTATATATTCATCAGTTAGACTTACCAGGTGTCATGACTAAAGAATAGAATCTCTATATAACATGATATATCTATTAAACTAAGTTATTATTGAAAACCACTTCTAACTTAAACTTGGTCAATAAGAGTATATATTCATCAGTTAGACTTAGCAGGTGTCTTGACTAAAGAATATAATCTCTATTATATTAAATGCAATAATAATCAAAAAACCTTTTCAAAGCTGGTTTCAAAATTACGGCATAGGATTTTAATGATTTATTACTTTGTTTTATAGACAGCAGGTAATTTCAGTGATAAACATAGTCATAGACTCATTTTTGCTATGTTTAAAAATTTCAATTATTTTGTCATTTAAGTGGCAGTATGACTTTAAGTATTGGTGAATTTAATAAGGGCTATTTATAGAACCCTTTTAGTGCGATAAGGCCAGAAGGATGTCGGTATAGAAATTTGTTTATGTTTTTCAAACATTGTATTTCATTACTAGTTAAACAGGTTTAATATCGTGAACTTGAATCAAGCTGGCGTTTAACCTCTTTGATTGGTGGTGTTCACCCCTTGGCCAGTTTGCCTTGACCTTTAGGCATCGTATCCCTTATATGAGTTTTGATATGGTGTTATTGAAAATGCCTAGCGCTAGTGCTACCATGGAAAGCCTAGAATACCTTGACTATATATACTGCGTCTTAGTATGAACATTAAATTTTAGTTATCAAGAATGGTCAATATGAGTATATATTCATCAGTGAACTTAATTGGTGTTATAAAGTAACAGAATCCCTGTAAAATGTGTAAAACTCACGAAACTAAGTGATTTTCATTGATCATCAAATGCATTTTTATGGATAATTACTCAGTTTTTTGGATATCTATTTATTATTTTATGTTATTTATTGCAGCAGGTATATCTACTGATGAATAGAACTCTTATTAGCCAAGTTTAAAATTTTCATATTTTATGTTCATTCTAAGACCTATTATCCCTTGAAATATCTAATACTGAAATGACCAGTTGTTGGTAGTATATGATAGTCCAAGGCTATTGATAATAACCTACCAACACAAACAACTAGACTATCAATACAATAAGACCTTGAATGAGCAATGACCTCTACATAACAGTCTTTGGTCAATCGTTCTATACTTATCATAATTCTCAACTGCTTGACCGCTACATTACATGATAAATGTTGGGTCTACATGTTAAGTATTTATCATGTATTCAATACTTGGGTGGGTGTAGTATAGGGGTTGGGTTTGGGGGGGGGGGGAGAGGCAGCCCCATAGCATTACAATAAGTACACTGTAGACTGGAAAGATAGCTTATTCAGTAGCTATTTACAGCTGTAGACTGGAAAGATAGCTTATTCAGTAGCTATTTACAGCTGTAGACTGGATAGATAGCTCATTCAGTAGCTATTTACAGCTGTAGACTGGAAAGATAGCTTATTCAGTAGCTATTTACAGCTGTAGACTGGAAAGATAGCTTATTCAGTAGATATTTACAGCTGTAGACTGGAAAGATAGCTTATTCAGTAGCTATTTACAGCTGTAGACTGGAAAGATAGCTTATTCAGTAGATATTTACAGCTGTAGACAGGAAAGTAGCTTATTCAGATAGCTAATTCACAGCTGTAGACTGGAAAGATAGCTTATTCAGTAGTATTTACAGCTGTAGACTGGAAAGATAGCTTATTCAGTAGATATTTACAGCTGTAGACTGGAAAGATAGCTTATTCAGTAGATATTTACAGCTGTAGACTGGAAAGTACAACATAGAAATTCAATTTTTTCCATTTTATTTTATTTGAAATGTTTAGACAGAAGCCCTTGAATATCAAACTAGGATATATTTAGCTCTCACCTACATACAGAATTTAGAGTCAGTTAAATAGACTCCCAACTTAAAAAAAAAAACAGAATGTCATCGGGTTTCTGTCAGTTGATTTGATCAGATTGTCCGTTTATTCTGAGAGAAAATTGTTGCCACGGAAACAATGTCATTTCTATAGTTTCAATGATTGTCATTGTCTTTAAGACTTGATATCAGATGTCTTAGATTTTTTTTCTCAAGTTATTCCCACCATTCTTGGATTAGTTCTGTGGAAGCTTGCAGTTAATTTCTGATGGAATGATGCTAAGTAGTTTTTGAGAATCTAGAAGGAGTCTTAAGAGGTATGAATTGTACTGAGTCAGGTGTGTTGTGTCAGATTATGGATCTAGTAGAAGTTAATTAACGAGTATGTCATTTTCACGCTGTCAAGCTGTTACAAAATTGGTGTAATACCTTGACAACAATGGCCACCTTTCTTGTATCATCAAAGTTTGCGAATGCAACAATTTAATAGATTTGTATTTTAATACAGCCATTTGGGTCAAATTATGGATTTTGAAGAAGCTAAAAAGAAAAAGAAAGAAAGAACTATATTTTACAAGTATAACAACTTAGGTTCACAAGCCTGCCGTGACAGGGATCCTTTCTACCAGCTGGTCCTTGGCCAAACCTTTTGGCATTGATCTTTCCCAGATTATCCGTTCCTATTTACAGCAAGGTGAACTGGAATTATGAGTGAAGATAACTAATTGAAGGTCATCGGACTAAATTAACTTTTGTGCATCGAAAATAAATATTTGATATTTTTATATTTTCAGATGAATGGTGTTAGTTTACTATAAATGTAGATGAACGATATTACATTAATATCCGCGGCCTCGTTGTCGGGGGCAACGGCCACCATATCAGCAGCCTCCCCCGGTAAGGCTGGCAGTAAGTCACCACATTGTAAAGTTTGTGGGGACGAATCTTCAGGGTTTCATTATGGAGTGGACTCGTGTGAGGGATGTAAGGTAAGTCCAACATATTTTTTCCTCAAACTGAGTAAAAATTAATGCAAATCTAAGTAAAGTTCTTATATAGAAATAACACACACGAAACTATGTATGGTTCTTACATGGTAATAACACACACGAAACTACGTATGGTTCTTACATAGAAATAACACACACTAAACTATGTATGGTTCTTACATGGAAATAACACACACGAAACTACGTATGGTTCTTACATAGAAATAACACACACTAAACTATGTATGGTTCTTATATAGAAATAACACACACGAAACTATGTATGGTTCTTACATAGAAATATCACACACTAAACTAAGTATGGTTCTTATATAGAAATAACACACATGAAACTAAGTATGGTTCTTACATAGAAATAAGACACATGAAACTTTGTATGGTTCTAACATAGAAATAACACACGCTAAACTAAGTATGGTTCTTACATATAAATAACACACAGGAAACTATGTATGGTTCTTACATGGAAATAACACACACGAAACTACGTATGGTTCTTACATAGAAATAACAGATGCGAAACTACGTATGGTTCTTACATGGAAATAACGCACAGGAAATTATGTTTGGTTCTTTCATAGAAATAACACACACGAAACTGTGTATGGTTCTTTCATAGAAATAACACACACGAAACTGTGTATGGTTCTTACATGGAAATAACACACATGAAGCTATATGGTTCTTACATATAAATAACACACACGAAACTATGTATAGTTCTTTCTTGCGTTACTAAGTAAAATTTTCAAAAAGGTTATAAATGTTATTTGAAAGTTTTATGAAACATTACAAACCTTCATCAAAATTTGCCTCATTGCGCACAACAATATATCTTATATTAGCCTATAAGGTACAGAAGAATAGGATGTAAAACTCCATTCATTTCATTCTGTCTTCATTAGCCCATAAGGTGTAGAAGAGTAGGATGTAAAACTACATTCATTTCATTCTGTCTTCATTAGCCCATAAGGTAGAGAAGAATAGGATGTAAAACTTAATTCATTTCATTCTGTCTTCATTAGCCCATAAGGTACAGAAGAATAGGATGTAAAACTCCATTTCATTCTGTCTTCATTAGTCCATAAGGTAGAGAAGAATAGGATGTAAAACTCCATTTCATTCTGTCTTCATTAGCCCATAAGGTGCAGAACAATAGGATGTAGAACTCCATTCATTTCATTTTGTCTTCATTAGCCTATAAGGTGCAGAAGAGTAGGATGTAAAACTCCATTTCATTTTGTCTTCATTAGCCTATAAGGTGCCTAAGAGTAGGATGTAAAACTCCATTCATTTCATTTCATTTCCTATGTTTCAGGGATTTTTTCGAAGGTGTATCACCCAGGGTATGACACATAAATGTGCAAATGAAGAAAAATGTGAAATTACACCTTTTACACGGAATAGCTGTCAATTTTGTCGATTGAGGAAATGTTTCGAAGTTGGAATGTCTCGTGAAGGTAAGCATATGCTTCGATTTGATTACTCTTGTAATTTTAATTTCTTTCCCAACTCTTTCATCCTCATCATTACAAAGTTCTTTACCATAACACTTAGTTGTTTCAAAACAACAGTTGTTTTGATATGCTAAAATGTTTTGGGAAAGCTGTTTGAGAAACAGTAAGTTGTTTTGAGAAACAGGAAGTTGTTTTGAGAAACAGGAGTTTGTTTTGAGAAACAGTATGTTGTTTTGAGAAACAGTATGTTTTTTTGAGCAACAGTAAGTTGTTTTGAGAAACAGTAAGTTGTTTTGAGAAACAGTATGTTGTTTTGAGAAACAGTAAGTTGTTTTGAGAAACAGTAAGTTGTTTTGAGAAACAGTAAGTTGTTTTGAGAAACAGTATGTTTTTTTGAGCAACAGTAAGTTGTTTTGAGAAACAGTATGTTGTTTTGAGAAACAGTAAGTCGTTTTGAGAAACAGTAGGTTGTTTTGAGAAACAGTAAGTTGTTTTGAGAAACAGTAAGTTATTTTGAGAAACAGTAAGTTGTTTTGAGAAACAGTAAGTTGTTTTGAGAAACAGTATGTTGTTTTGAGAAACAGTAAGTTGTTTTGAGAAACAGTAAGTTGTTTTGAGAAACAGGAAATTGTTTTGAGAAACAGTAAGTTATTTTGAGAAACAGGAATTTGTTTTGAGAAACAGTATGTTGTTTTGAGAATCAGTATGTTGTTTTGAGAAACAGTAAGTTGTTTTGAGAAACAGGAATTTGTTTTGAGAAACAGTAAGTTGTTTTGAGAAACAGTAAGTTGTTTTGAGAAACAGGAATTTGTTTTGAGAAACAGTAAGTTGTTTTGAGAAACAGTATGTTGTTTTGAGAAACAGTAAGTTGTTTTGAGAAACAGTAAGTTGTTTTGAGAAACAGGAATTTGTGTTGAGAAACAGTAAGTTGTTTTGAGAAACAGTAAGTTGTTTTAAGAAACAGGAAGTTGTCTTGAGAAACAGTAGGTTGTTTTGAGAAACAGTAAGTTGTTTTGAGAAACAGTATGTTGTTTTGAGAAACAGGAATTTGTGTTGAAAAACAGGAATTTGTGTTGAGAAACAGTATGTTGTTTTGAGAAACAGTATGTTGTTTTGAGAAACAGTAAGTTGTTTTGAGAAACAGTAAGTTTTGTGAAACAGTATGTTGTTTTGAGCAACAGTAAGTTGTTTTGAGAAACAGTAAGTTGTTTTGAGAAACAGTATGTTGTTTTGAGAAACAGGAAGTTGTTTTGAGAAACAGTAAGTTGTTTTGAGAAACAGTAAGTTGTTTTGAGAAACAGTAAGTTGTTTTGAGAAACAGTAAGTTATTTTGAGAAACAGTAAGTTGTTTTGAGAAACAGTAAGTTGTTTTGAGAAACAGTATGTTGTTTTGAGAAACAGTATGTTGTTTTGAGAAACAGTAAGTTGTTTTGAGAAACAGGAAATTGTTTTGAGAAACAGTAAGTTGTTTTTGAATACCAAAATGCTAAGTTGTTTTCAAATGGCTAAGTTGATTTTAAAAAAAACTTTAAGTTGTTTTTCAAAACACTCCAGTAGTTGGTTGTATTCTAAAACCGAAGTAAATCCTAGTATTGGGTCAAATCTGATAAAGTCCAGCTATATGACAGAGATATATCTATAAAAGTTTGAAATGCTATCAATATATATATGAAATGCCCCATAATGATTGGAATGTGAATACATAATAAATGAGAATTGGTTAATTAATATCTCTATTATAGTTTAAAATATTATAAATATTTAAGGTTTATTGTGACAATATCCTACTTTTCTGGCTTCATCAACTTATAAGATTTTTGTACAATGTTGTACTATGTTGTTCTAGGTGTACTATGTTTTAAATTGTACTTTGTTGAATTATGTTGTACTATTTGTTTTACTAGGTTGTACTAAATTGTACTTTGTTGTACTATTTTGTACTAGGTTTTACAAGGTTGTTTTAAATTGTACTTTGTTGTATTATGTTGTACTATTTGTTTTACTAGGTTGTACTAAATTGTACTTTGTTGTACTATTTTGTACTAAGTTTTACAAGGTTGTTTTAAATTGTACTTTGTTGTACTAGGTTGTACTAGGTTGTTCTAAATTGTACTTTGTTGAAATATGTCGTTCTATGTTGTACTAAGTTGTTTAATGTTGTACTTTGTTGTACTATGTTGTACTTTGTTGTACTAGGTTGTTCTAAATTGTACTTTGTTGTACTATGTTGTATCTTGTAATCTAATTGACTATCATACTATTTATTGTCCAGGAGTCTTCACTGCTTCCAGGATGTCTTAAATCTTAAATCGTTTAAGAATACAGGGCCTGGAAATTATTGGAATTCAATTGTTATTTCCCAGACCAAGTAATCCATTAACTTATGAATGAATACAACACATTAGAGTGAAATTGTCTCTGAAATCGTGTCAAACTTCATTTAGAAATAATTTTAATTCAGTGTTATTGTAAATTGTCTCCATGGAGTTGAACATTAGCAAAAAATGATAGGCCTATCTTTTGTTTTAATCTCCTAATGCAGTTTTAATTGTTTTGTGGTGCAGTGGGTTTACTAAACACACAACTAATAGTTATAATAAATAATTATAATGAAATATTTCTACCGTGTTTCACTGTGACGTGTTATTTTGTATCAAAAGATACATCAGCTAAAAAATATTGATACTTAAGATTATAAATAGATTAAAATGTTTTATATCCTCAGGCTGTGCTGGCTCATTAAGATATAGACACTTGCTCGTTTCCTGAAGGTCTTTTGTTCTGTAAATAAAATAAATGTTTTTTTACATTCACTCTTCTGCACTTAATGAGCTAATAAAGATGAGCAATGCCAAGCAGTGTGCTATGAGGAAAATTTTGCAAGAACAACGGCATTAGTCTACTCTTCTGAGATTTCCACTTGTCGAGGTGTCTTTAACGTTCACAGCCTGTAGCACACAGGGCCTAAGTATCAGAGGAAAATTTTGCAGGCAACCACTGAAGTCTGGACTGAAAATTGGAAGATTTCCACTTTTTCCTTATAAATTTGAAAACTTTAGAAAACATGAAAATATATACTGGGTACTTTTGTCCTAATGTTTTGTCTAAAAGCCTTCCTCGGAAACACTTGTTTTTCAAGAATTTGTGACATAATATAGAAACATCTTGACAATCTCTTTAAGTTAAAAGAATTGTCTGCAAGAATATTTCAACATCTAAGTCTATGATATCCCCCTACTAAAATGTAAAGCTGAAAAAACGTGGAAAAATCTGATTAAATTTAAAGGAGCTTTCACTTAAAAGCAATTTAATTATAGGTTATTCAATACACTACCTACACATTTATCATCGGCTTTTGGTGTTTAATGTACACCTACTAGTTGGAGATTTTTTTGTAGTCACACGAGACTTGTAGAGAGACAAAGAGATTGACTGTCAAGCCTACGTGAAGGTTTTATCATCTGAGAATATTAGATTTATCAAAGTCAAATGATCTATTGAAATTGCTGAGGGGCTTCTCTATGAGTGTGTAGTTTTGTGAAGTTTGTCTTCGCGCTAGATAATAGAATACCTTCATGAAATTTTTGCTTGTCTACGGTTCTCGTAACAGTTGGAAATCGCATAAAGAGTAGAATTATGCTGCTGTCCTGGCAAAATTTCCTTCATAGCACACTGCATTGCGTTGCTCATCTTCATTAGTCCATAAGGTGCAGAAAAGTAGGACATAAAACTCCATTTATTTCATGTTATTTTCTGGTTTTTGCAATACCATGTGACGTCACTGTCATTAAAGGTTTTATTGGTATATAATGTCATGTAATAGTGACATCACATAGTTTAAGCGAAATTGAAAAAAAAAAAGCATGTCTGAAAATTAAAATTATGCAATAATAACTAAGATTTATGGAATATCAATTATTGAGTTTATTTATTCTACGACGTTATAACAAGTGTCCTCTTGTCGTTATCAAGCAGGAAGATAGTTGGAATAGTGCAAATTGATGCTATTTGACGTTTGTGATACACATAGATATTCCTAGAAAACCTCTTCACAATCCCTTTAAATTGGAATGTCTTAAATCTAAAGTTCTACGAAATTGTGATGTCAATGTTGGTTCTACAGGGACAATCTAATTAATTTAATTATGATTTTAGAATTTGATACACCTACTTGCATCGTTTCAATTATTTCATGTAATCGAGATTGCGAAAGCAGAAAGGCAATGGAATTAACTGCATACATTTTTTGATTTCAACAAAGGAATTGACATTTTGAGAAACCAGTTAAAAGAAACTTGTCAAGCCCACTTTGAATCTAGATAACGTGAGAGAATTAACTGCTTTCTTGATGATTTCCCCATCTACCTTTATTTAAAGTGATACCCTCTCTTAGTTTGACCAAAATATTAAATCTTGTAGAGAGATAAAAAAGTTTATTGCGGAAAAGGAATAAGCTTACTACGTCTTAGAATGAACATAAAATTTAAACTTGGCCAATAAGAGCATACATTCATCAGTAGATATACCTGCTGCCATAAATCACATAACAAAATCTTTATATAATCCAATAAATCCCCAAAATTGAGTAATTATCATAAAAATTAATCTTTGTTCTACTGTGGACTTACCTGGTGTCAAAACTATACAATAGAATCTTTTTATGACCCAAATTAACCCCTTGAAACTGGGCGAAATCATGCACAATTAAGATAAGATGCATTTGTTAAATTTGACATTCGTGTTTTACCTGTGTTTTTTAATTGTTCAATCTGTTGAAATATTGAATCAAATTTTTTGTTTCTTGTTTTTGTCTGCGGTTGTCACAGCTTGTCAAGTCACAAACCAAAATAACCTATCTGTTCTAGTGGAATCGAGGTTAATTAGACAATATAATTAAATGAAGCTTTGCTGAGTTGAATTCTAATTTAAAAAAATAATTTGATTAAATTGACTGAGTGGGCAGACCAGTGTATTAGACTTTGATCTATTGAAATATAAGTCGATCATCGAAACTCAGAGATGCTAAAAAATATAGCTTAGGAGACTGTTATTGGGTTAAGCTATATAGTTTAGTCTTTCAATCAAGTGCTGTATTCGCTGTATTTGCTAGCATATCTTATCAAATTACTGCATTTACAAACGTATGTGATGCAAGAAAAGCGTCACATGATGTCAAGGTATTAGACTTTGTATTAATGTGAATACGATGCAAGTCCATTTAAATCACATTTAAAAGTGATTTCAGATTTGGTTGAAATTTTACAGCCTTAAGTTGATGTAGAGCTTCAATATTGTTACGAACTCAGCTTGTGTGTTTTGATTTAAAAACAATATGTAGTTTTGTAATGATGCGTCTGATTCAATAACTGGTTGATATAGTGATCAACAGGTGATAAATAATAATGTATTATTTATCACATATCTACGGTAGATTTAATATGAATTTATTATACTGAAGTGTTTCATGGAGATTTTTGGACACAGCTGTTCAGTATTTATATTCATATACATAGACAATTTTATGTGACAATATGTAGATATTATCAACTTTCTCTCATACCTTGACTACAATATCCACCTTTCTTGTATCTTCACAATGCCAAGCTATTTCAACTTCCTTTATACCTTGGCTACAATAGGCACATTTCTTGTATCACATCTTCAAGCTATTATCACTTCCTCTCATACTTGACTACAATATCCACCTTTTTGAAAAGCGTTTTGACTTGATTTTGGAGGAAAGATTGGCTGTTTTATTTTACTTATGTCACAAATAATACCCTTTGCAATAAGTGACGCCATAAAACTTAGTTTCAATGGAACTTCATGAACCATGTATGATTCTTTTATTACCCACAGCCTTGATACACATAAATATTTTTGAAAACCTCTTTACAACCCCTTTAAAAAGTATTTTAACTTGATTTTGGAAACAGCTGCTGTTGATAAATTGTTTGTGGTATGTATACACTTACACATAACATAAATACTTTTGCAAAAATGTCATCAGTTACAACATGCTGACACCGCGTGCTACAGGCTGTGCACGTTAAAGATCTTCGACAAATGTAAATCACGAAGAATAGGCTTATAATGTTTTCCTAGCAAAATCTCAGTCATTGCACACTGCATGGCATTGCTTCATTAGCCCATAAAGTGCAGAAGAGTAGGAAGTAAAACTCCATTCATTTCATTTTCATTTTGAAAAAGCAAAGTTTTAACTAGTGTGTGTGATGTATTAAGAATTATTTTATTAAAATGATGTTCTGCAACAGCTGTTGATATTATTAGATAAATATTACGGTATATTGAAGTATTTAATGTGGAAAATGTCATCTTGTTACAGTTGTTAAAGCACAAAGGATGGGTAATATTTGGTTAATAATGGGTTAAGTCTATATTGATGGTGATATTATTGGGATAGTAGGTCTTAGAATGAACATAAAATTTGAAAATTTTAAACTTGGCCAAAAATTAGCTCTGTTCATCAGTAAATATAGGCCTACCTGCTAACATAAATAACATAAAAAATAAATATATCCAAAAAATGTACTAATTATTAATAAAGATGCATTTGATTATTGAAATATGTTTAATAAATTGATTAAGAGTTTTCAAAAATAAAGTTTTGTGAGTTTTCAAGATTTTACAAAGATTCTGTTACTATGACACCAGCTTAGTTCACTGATGAATATACTCATATTGACAATTCTATGAGAACTTGAATATTATGTTCATGCTTAGGCAGTATCCCCTAAAAGTTAGTGACCCAGCTGTGAATATTCTAGTTGATTCTAGATATTACTACAGTTATCAATTAAAACCGTATTGCACTGAACAAAGTGAAAAGGGTAACAGTGCATATAGCTTCGTTACTGAGCAATTGTGTATGCATATTGCATCTAATTAAAGAAACAGGTATACTATTTCTGGATGTTGATTGAGTTCTTGAATTATATGTCTTCAGAAGTATTGCATAATTCATTCAAATTTACCTCAGACTAGAAATTTTATTTTCTATTTTCTACAAATTATTACCATTCTATATGTCACATAGTCTCAAGAAAAGAGTCATATTTTCAAATATGGATAACTCTAGACATGGAGATGGATAACTCTAGACATGGAGATGGATAACTCTAGACATGGAGATGGATAACTCTAGACATGGAGATGGATAACTCTAGACATGGAGATAGATAACTCTAGACATTGAGATGGGTTTGAAGGTTAATATAGTCTCCTCTTTCTTGTATATTTTCATGTTCAACTCCCTTACTTTGTTTCATAAGATGAGGACACATATGTAAATTGCCATGGAACATTATGTACCTTGTTATTAAAGAAGTGTGTTATGTACCTTGTTATTAAAGAAGTGTGTTATGTACCTTGTTATTAAAGAAGTGTGTTATGTACCTTGTTATTAAAGAAGTGTGTTATGTACCTTGTTATTAAAGAAGTGTGTTATGTACCTTGTTATTAAAGAAGTGTGTTATGTACCTTGTTATTAAAGAAGTGTGTTATGTACCTTGTTATTAAAGAAGTTATACTTATTGATTGTTATGTACCTTTTTATTAAAGAAGTTTATACCATAATATTGACTTTGTGTTTCTTGTACCATAATATTGACTTTGTGTTTCTTGTACCATAATATTGACTTTGTGTTTGTACCATTTTACTTTGTTTGTACCATAATATTGACTTTGTGTTTCTTGTACCATAATATTGACTTTGTGTTTCTTGTACCATAATATTGACTTTGTGTTTCGTGTACCATAATATTGACTTTGTGTTTCTTGTACCATAATATTGACTTTGTGTTTCGTGTAATATCTGTAAGCCATGTCAGTGATGAGATATCAAATAATTTGTTTCTAATTATTTTATCGATCTAATCTTCCTCCAATAGGTCTGTCTAAGGAAACATTGTTTTATCAATCTCTCTCATGTTTTATCAACCTCACGTTGTTCAATTGCGTCTGACATACAATCAATGACCTTGACAGATAAAAAAACACACTTATCAATCATCACACCGAAGATATATAATAAGTGACATTTGTGTAATCATGTACAACCTAAAACATTTGGGTCGCAATTGGTTGTCATGAGAACAAAAGGGAATATATTAAGTTGAAATTAAATTGTCGAAAATATTTAAGACTTTGAATAAGTCAATCAGGCTCTTAGACACTAGTCATTTTGATGGAACGAGGATATTATTACTGTGAAGTGATACAGCTTTAACTGGGCTCTTTATAGTATTATCTAAAAGGATTAGGTCCAATACACAAGGACATGGTCCTGTCTAACATTTAGCCCATGGTGACAAACATAAACTGCTTTATTTACATGGGTCAGAATTAGGTCCAATACACAAGGACATGGTCCTGTCTAACATTTAGTCCACGGTGACAAACATAGACTCTTTATTTTACATGGGTCAGAGTTAGGTCCAATACAAAAGGACATGGTCCTGTCTAACATTCAGTCCATAGAGACAAACATAGACTCTTTATTTTACATGGGTCAGAATTAGGTCCAATACACAAGGACATGATCCTATCTAAATTCAGTCCATAGAGACAAACATAGACTCTTTATTTTACATGGGTCAGAATTAGGTTCAATACACAAGGACATGGTTCTGTCTAACATTCAGTCAATAGAGACAAACATAGACTCTTTATTTTACATGGGTCAGAATTAGGTTCAATACACAAGGACATGGTCCAGTCTAACATTCAGTCAATAGAGACAAACACAGAGCCTTTATTTTACATTTGTCAGAATTAGATCCAATACACAAGGACATGGTACTGTCTAACATTCATTCAATAGAGACAAACATAGACTCTATATTTTGCATTTGTCAGAATTAGGTCCAATAATCAAACATTGTTTTCTATAAAGAGTTTGTTTTAATTGAGAGAAAGCACTGAAACCAAACACTAAATTGAATTGATTTAATTTATGGAATTGAATGGGTTCTATGTACAACAATTGGAATTTAACCTTTTGTTTTCCAATCTGAGTGATTTGATTGGTTAGGAACTGGGTTAGTGAACTCCGACCCCACCTGACCTTAATGTGGCATATTTGAATGTTGTTTTGAGTTATGAATCATTAGAAATGTATGAAGAAATAATTTCAAGAGTAATGGTTGAACGATAAATCCCACAGGAAAGGAGGTTGACTACTTGTTTGAATGAATGAATGAAGGATGAATGGAGAGAAGAATAGATGACTTATTTGAATGAATGAATGAATGAATGAAGAGACGAATAGATGACTTATATGAATGAATGAATGAATGAACAAATGACTGCTTGGTTGAAAGAATGAATTATTGAAAAATAAAATAAGAAATTGAAAGAAAAGGTCAATGAATGAAAGAATGAATGAACAAATTGATTTTTTCAGACTACAGAGTATATTTACAAAGTATATTTCTTTTCTAAAATTTGAAAAGAATATAACATTCAGACAAAAAAGTATTAAGAGAGTAAATCTTGTAAAAATCCCCCCCCCCCCATTCCCCATTGTGTATCTAGGAGTATCTCCATTTATTTAATATAATGTTCTATCTACCCATAAATGTTGTTTAGTGCAGAAAAGTAGTAGGATGTAAAACTCCATTTTTTTCTAAATATGTTGATAGATTATGTATGTAGATTATAACTGAAGTAAGTAAGTAGAGTATAAAAAAAACATATAACAGTCTTTCTTCACTATAAGCCACATATTTGTTTATGTAAATCAGGGTTAAAGGTCAACCTGTAAATGGTTATTGCATCATTCTGTTACACATGTTTTTGTATTTACCCAGTATGTTATGATCATGTGATTTAGTATAGATAAACGCTGATAAATAGAGTAAAAACACTTTTATCTTTTATCTTGTTTGGTAACCTGTCAACTACATATTGGACACAGTTAAACACTTTGTTGAATATGTACACTGATAAAAAAAAAATTTTTTGCACGTTTTTTAAAGGGGCATAATTTTTTTTTATTTTGAAGTTCAAATTTTTTTTTTAAATTAAATATATAAAAACTAAATGCCCAATGTAGAGATACCTGTCCCGCGACTTACCTGAAATTTTTGTCTTAAAAAGGCCAGTGTTATTTTTTGAAGGTAATATGATTTGTATCACATTCAATCAGAATTTATCTCGTGACTTCTTGGATACCTCTTCATTTCGGGAGTCGGTTTTTCTGCACTTGCCATCTTGCAATGTGCTTTTAATTACACTTCTGTTTCAAACGTTACCTTTTCTGTGTGTCTCTCTGAGTTGTACTTTATGTTCATGTGTTATTAGCGTACATTTTTGTATTTGTGGTGTTATTCCTTTTAGTGAGCAGTTGCAACTTCCTGATTGAAAAAGCCCAGTGTTATTTTTTTTTTTTACAAAAAACATATTTTAAAGGCTGACTTTAAATTTTTGAGTTCTTTATGTTTTCAATGTGTTAAAATCCATTATACAGTTATTACTGTGATTTAACACAAGACAAAATAATGTGTAATTTTATAAACATAGATATTAGTAAAACTGTCCTTTCTTTATCAGGTTTTGTAACCTGGATACCAAACTTTGTATATAGATTGTAAATAACCGATAATAGTTTTGATTGTGCATTTAGATTTTATTGTGAATGTATTTCACGCAGAATATCTCTGATAGATACCACCTTGTCTTCTATAATGAGGCCTAATCAGATAATGATTACTGACAAAGTCCATTGAGATTCTGGAGCAAGTATATTCTCCAAGAGTATTCTGCCCCTTTTAAGCCAGATTTTTGGGATTGCCCTGTAGTAATAAATATATATGTCACAGTAGAGATTAGTAGAGATCACAATTGGCATCTGTCCTAGTAGGATTAGCAATCCTCGTAGTAGGAGAAAAACAATTGTCATCTGTCCTAGTAGGATTAGCAATCCTCTAGAGAGATCACATTTGGGTCATCTGTCCTAGTAGGATTAGCAATCCTCCTAGTAGAGATCACAATTGGCATCTGTCCTAGTAGGATTAGCAATCCTCATAGTAGAGATCACAATTGGCATCTCTACTAGGAGGACTGCAAACCCTACTGAATTAGAATCTCTACTGTGACATATATATAGTTAGTAGTTCTCTAATGAATGTACCATTTGGTAGAAATGACAGAATTTATTCTTCCTGCATTGCTTATTTGGTTCTACCAATTTCTTGTTTAAAATGCCACCCTATTTGTATAGTAAACAGTGCTATAACTGGGATTAAACCTAGTTAGATTTCATTAACGATATATTATATATTAATTAGTACAATATTAACGAGCTGGCATAAATGACAAGATTTTATTGGTAACAAAGACTAGAAATCATAATTTTAATCTTGATAAATTAATTAACGATGTATATTTATTATTATAATATTAACGAGTTGGTAGATTATGACAATATTTTATTGCTATTGATTAGAACAACAGATGCTGTGAAAACAAGTTATAACTTATTTACTTGTTATATACTTGTTATATACTAAACACTAGCTCAACTCGTATTCAAGACACAATATCACAAATGTAAGGGGGCATGATTTTAAGTTGGTTTTGGGGTTGGCATCATGGTTTATGGCAGGGTGGTTTTTAAAAAAAAAAAAAAAAATTTTTTGACAATATTTGTTTCAAAATTTGCAAGCAGAAAATACAATACATGATATTGCAAACGACTTTAAAATATTTGTGGTGGGATGGGGGTATTTAGGGGGCTTGTTTCAGGCTGGGTAACCATGGTAACATTTTAAACTGTATAAAAAGATCACAAATAACAAAGTTGGTGAAAGAACAGTTGATATTATTGCTCATTATTATTATTTAACTCACAATGTTCAAGTTAATTACAAGAATCTGGTCTTCATCACATTAAAGCCACAGTAGGTGAGGTCAAATCTTGTGTTAGTGTTCAGTGTAAGTGTTAACACCATCACATAACACGACATTTGGACTTATTCTTCATGTTAATATACAGTCTACTCTGAGTAATCCAACACACTCGCTAATCTGACATTATTTTGCAAGGCAGTGCACCGTAAAACCTTAAAGATCTCTTAAAAAATATAGTAAGCTAAACAGCTGTCCTGGCAAAATTTCCCTCAATGCAAACTGCATGGTTTTGCCCAACTTCATTTAGCCCATTAGGTGCAGAATAGTAAGATGTAAAACTCCATTCATTTCATGATATGACAGTTTCAGAAAACAATTTTGTTTTGTTTCTTCTAGACAAGATAATTTAGAAGTGTTAGAAAACATTGATGTATTTTGGCTGGAGTTGTTTGTAAAATGCCATTAAGGTTGATCCATGCCAGACATTACAAATACGGTAAATCAATAACTAGTCAGTAATTACTGGGAAGCCAGATAATATTATGAACTATGTGGACATCCTTAATGGGATATAGATGACAAAACAATATATAGGATAAACATGTGAACTCTCTTAAAGGGTTGCAGGGTTTATAAAAGAATATATACAAGATTTTATGTAGATTCTCCTATAGGGATGCAGAGTTGATAAATCAATATACAAGATAACTGTTATGCGGACTCTCTGTATAAGAGAATGCAGAGTTGATAAATCGATATACAAGATAAATGTTATGTGGACTCTCTATATAAGAGAATGCAGAGTTGATAAATCGATATTATGCGGACTCTCTGTATAAGGGAATGCAGAGTTGATAAATCGATATACAAAATAGATGTTATGTGGATTCTCCAAAAGGAATGCCAAGTTGATAAATCGATATTATGCGGACTCTCTGTATAAGGGGATGTAGAGTTGATAAAATTTTCTTTAAAAGTGCAAAGAAGCATATTTGTGCCTATGTTAGCCAAATCTTTCATACAGGACTTTAAGTTGGTCTGTTTAAGTCATTTCATTGTCTTTAATGCCTTTGGGTTGCCAAGTAGTGAAACATACCAAATCTAGTACACAGGGACTTTAAGTTGATCTGTTACCAAACAATCAGTGTGGGAAAGTTATCTAATATTCTCGGTTTGTTTTGACCAATCGGAGACAGGTTGACCTGCTTTCAGCCAATCAAATTCATTCTAACAAAAATATTATTGAGTGTAATTTGAGAGCAGGGTCTTGTACACTCCCCATTTTTCTGGGTAATTTCTTATGGAAAATAATAATTGTATATCATGTCAATATAACAAGGATATTTACTATATTGATAAATAACAAAATATTTCAACAATGTTTCACTTAACTCATGCTCAGTTAATTAATGTCAAAAATAGTATATACTCATATATCAGTGCTTCTTTACCTAGGTCTATTTCTATATGTATTATAAACAATATATCTTGTGCTTCTTTAGGCAGTTCTATTTAATAAGTTGGTTTACAGACAACAGCCCCAAAAAAGTTAAATTTAAACTTGATTTTTCCAAGTTTTTTTTTTTAAATTAGTAGTAAATAATCACAAATAAATGCTTTGTGTATTAAATATTTTGAAGATATAAATTTGCTTAAAGGAAATAATTAATACAAGTTTGATGCTAATGATATAAAACATAGCCGCATTGCCCACTGCATGCCATTGCCTGCTGCATGGCATTGCCTGCCTGTTAAAGCCCGCCTGTTAAAGCCCAATCCAGACTTATGGAGAGGGGTCATATCAATAAAATATTGTTCATAAAAAAAAAATCCAGACTTAACGATTCCTTGTATTTTTGTACAATGTAACAAGATGTTGGTTGTCATGCAGTTAATTGTTTTCCGAACCAACGCTAATATCATCTGTCTCATTGAAAATATCAAGACGTCTAAATTTAGAATCTTATATCACGATATGTCATAATTTTAACGCATTAGATTTTTTCTCTATTATCCTGTCAAAGCTATAATTCGTAATATTTGATTATCCAGTATGAGTTATAATTCTTGATAAGATTTTAATAGTTATTCTTGATTATCCAGTAAGATTTGTATATCTTAATATTATGTCTAGATTATCCAGTAAGATTTATAATTCTAAATATTAATTCTTGATTATCCTGTAAGATTTATAATTCAAATATTATGTCTAGATTATCCAATAAGCTTTATAATTCTAAATATTAATTCTTGATTATCCTGTAAGATTTATAATTCAAATATTATGTCTAGATTATCCAATAAGCTTTATAATTCTAAATATTTATTCTTGATTATCCAGTAAGATTTATAATTCAAATATTAATATTTGATTATCCAGTAAGATTTATAATTCTAAATATTTATTCTTGATTATCCAGTAAGATTTATAATTCTAAATATTTATTCTTGATTATCCTGTAAGATTTATAATTCAAATATTATGTCTAGATTATCCAATAAGCTTTATAATTCTAAATATTTATTCTTGATTATCCTGTAAGATTTATAATTCAAATATTATGTCTAGATTATCCAATAAGCTTTATAATTCTAAATATTTATTCTTGATTATCCAGTAAGATTTATGATTCAAATATTAATATTTGATTATCCAGTAAGATTTATAATTCTTAATATTAAAACTTGATTATCCAGTAAGCTTTATAATTCGTGATATTAATATTTGATTATCCAGTAAGATTAATTCTTGATTATCAAGTAAGAGTTGTTGTTCTCAATAAGAATATAACATGCTCTTTTAACCAGCCATAACAATTTAATACCCTCTTATCCAGCCATATCAATGTTTTTTTCCAGTGATTTTAATGATTTTTAATATAAAGTAACATCCCACGCGACTGCCACTGACAGTGGATGATAGCTGTTTCCTGTTAATGTCTCATTTCATGTTATTTAAAGTATTATTATATAAATATCCATGGTGATAATATATTGATCTAGAATTAATAAGACTTCATCCATTTAATCCTACAGGGGAAAATCTTGAGGCGTTTATTTTGAAAAAAAAATGAATAAATAACATTTTACCTTATTACACCTGATTAAGAAATCCCAAAAAGGCTTAAAGAAATCTTAGAAAAATTTTTTCAAAATTTTTCATGTCTATTGGGAACACCGATAAGTTCAATTTGCGCCATTCCTTTTTTTAATCAAGAAGTCTGGTGGTTCCTGCAATTCCACTAAAACTAAGTGTTTTATGACATCTCTAATGCAGGGCCTTGTGTGATACAAGCATATTTGTGATAATAATAATAATAATAATAGACTCTTTATTTTACATGGGTCAGAATTAGGCCTTATACACAAGGACATGGTCCTGTCTCACATTCAGCCCATGGGGCAATACATTGGGAAAAAAAAGAGAAAAAAATCGAAAATACATCATCTTATACGTAGTTTCTTATTTCGCTGATATTGAGTCAGTACCTCGAGATTATTATCTTGTTTATTTCTATTTACTTACTGAACTAACAGCACTTAGAAATATATAGTTCTAGCTCTGCGACCTTTGCCCCTGCTTTTTATTAGAATTCTATTCTCATATCACGTAACACTTAGTTTTAGTTTTCATTCAATTTTACTGCTACACTGTCTTCATTAGACCATAAGGTGCAGAAGAGTAGGATGTAAATCTCCATTCATTTCATTCTGTCCTCGTTAGCCTATAAGGTGCAGAAGAGTAGGATGTAAAACTCCATTCATTTCAATTAAAATTGTGGCTGTCTCATTAGCCCATAAGGTGTAGAAGAGTAGGACGTAAAACTCCATTCATTTCATTCTGTCTTCAGTAGCCCATAAGATGCAGAAGAGTAGGATGTAAAACTCCATTCATTTCATTCTGTCTTCATTAGCCCATAAGGTGCAGAAGAGTAGGATGTAAAACTCCATTCATTTCATTCTGTCCTCATTAGCCCATAAGGTGAAGAAGAGTAGGATGTAAAACTCCATTCATCTTACTGCTGCACTTATTCCCTTGTATTCAACTTTCATTGCTGTATATGTTTCTAAAGGTCAAAGTTCATTGTTTCTAAACTAAAAGTGATATGTAGAGCAAGGTCACCACTGTCCTGGTGTGATTTATAGTATTATAGTAACATAGACCAGAGGTCAACAGTATAAAATATTCCAAACTCTCAAGGCTGGATATAATTTAGCAGTCAACACCCCTAAAAACACCCCTTTAATTACAAATGGGCTTTTCCAGTTATAGATATAATGCAGTATCATATCAATAGAAATATGCATGTGTGGAAGAGTTCAATAGAAAGTTAAGGGGTGGTGCTCTATATCCAGCCTTGCTAACTCTGGACTTCTGGCTAGATGTAGGTCATTTCTTCACTTCTATTCACTTGATCAAACTCATTCCCAGTACTTAGTTCATATACAATATATTCTTATCTTACCATGGCTAAAAAAAAAAAATGGCCTGTTGCCAGTCATGTCTGAATAAAGATGTAACATGTCAGACTCTTAGAAACTTAAATAAATCACCGTAAATTTAATTGTTTTTTTTTTCACAATAACAAAAACAAGTTAATTCAAGAAACTGTGCCCATGGTTCAGTACACTTAAATTTTTACCTCACCTAAAGGCTTTCAATTCTTTATTTCACTAACAAAAGTATTGCTAAATGAGTCGAGATGAAATTATTTCTAAGACAAGTAGGCCAATTTCTTGCAAGAACTTTTACCAGTTTAAGTAGAAAATCAAATCTGAAGCATCAAGAGCGCTTTTCCAATTTTAGGACGCTTTTGACTTTGCCTAAAGGCTTTAAATTCTTATTTTAAACAATAAACAATAGCATGTAATTCAAAAAATTGGTGCCCATGTTTGTTTCAGCACGCATTATTTTGAACCTCGCCTAAAGGCTTATATTTCCTCTTATTTTCAATACATATGCAATGCAAATGAAGAAAATTCGGACCATGTCTCATCCATTTCTTATCTTTTCACACACAAAAAATAGAATGTAAATTTGTAAATAAAACCATGACCATGGTTCAGTAAACTTTTAAGTGACCTCGACTAAAGGCTTTGTATTCTGTACTTAATAGTAAAAAGAATAGCAGTTGAATCTAAATATAGCCTAGCTGAATATTTATTGTATAGTGTATAGAACAACACTTGACCCAGAACCTATCTCAATATACCAACTAAATACGCCAAAATATATGTTATTGGCTACCATTTTTTATTGTTTTCAGTTTAATTTTGGCGGATTTTTTTTTTGAGAGAGCATGACATGAACTGATATAGTTGTATTTTGCCCTTGCTTTTCATTATATCAACCAAATACGCCAAAATATGTTATTGGCTACTGTTTTCTATTGTTTTCATTTAAATTTTGGCTGATTGAGTCTTGCTTTTTCATTACTGAAACCAAATATGCCTAAAAATACAAAAGTTGTCATTATTGTCTATTAGATGAAGTAGAATTTGGTGGATTGTAAATGCTGCAGCTGCATTTATTATACCTTTATACATCAACAAAATATGCCTAAATTCACATTGGTATCAACCCCTGTTGAATGTATTCTTATTAATTTTGGCAGGGATTTCCCTATGTATCACCTTGTATCACTGTATGAATTATTTTGACCACACCCTCGTAAATACAATGATTGACTAAATATATAGCTATTAATAAAAGATATTTGGATAGGGTTGGTTGGCTAATTACGTCAGAAAATATGTACATTTGATATGCCTAAAGCAAATATTTGAAACTAAAGCTTTTGGCAGTTATTCATCCATAGAATGATTTTTTTTTTTTTTTTTTTTTGGTGATAAAATAAAAAAAAAAATAGACATAAATAGCAATATGAAATATCAAATCTGGTGTCACGAAACTGTGTGTTGTTTAGTTTGGAATTGAAATTAAAAAAAGGTGCCCCAGCTATAGGCTGTGCATGTAACTGACTTTCTAAAAGGTGGAAACCACAAAAGTTAGATTTGTGCTGTTGGCCTGCTGGCTGCTGAGAAATTTCCCCTCATTGCACACTGTATCTCGGTAGATATATATGTTATGATGTTCAAATGATTGTAAAGAAGTTTTTCTAGATTTTTTATGTGAACACTGCAAGTATCAATTTGCACCATTCCAATTTTCAACAAGATGTCTGTGGTTCCTGCAATTCTTCTTAAACTTGTGTTTGCTGTCACTACTTATTACAAATTATACTTGCATTCCCTTTAACTCAATTTTATAATGATAAAAAAAACCCTTTTGCAAGGATTCTTTCATAATTGATTTTGTCCTCAGAACATTGAGAAATAAATTGGATTTTGAAATATGTCACGCAGTACAATGACCTGAATTTATTTTAGAAGTACAAAATCTATTGATGGCTATCAAGTGTCCTATCATTATAAATTGCCAACTCAGCTATTTTTTATATCACTAATGTAAAGTAAGTTTAATAAATACAGGGCTCTGCAAGTCATTGTTTGTGTGTCCATGGAAATTTGATTAGAGTTGTCCTTGAAAATTGTTGTCTTTTCTTGTTGATGTTTTTGTCAGGAAAATAAATGTCTTGCTGTGGAAATATGATTTGAAGAAGTTGATGTTAATATAGAAATTGATGTCTGGCCATTGTAATTTTTATGTCTGGCCATTGAAATTTTAATGTCTTGATAAAAATTGATGTCTGGCCATTGAAATTTTAATGTCTGTTGATAAAAATTGATGTCTGGCCATTGAAATTTTAATGTCTTTTGATAACAATTGATGTCTGGCCATGGAAATTGATATATATGTCTATAAGAACTGTATCGTCTGCTTAGGAAATTCATACTTGTATTCTTGTGAAGTTAAATCCCCATAAGTATTTTGTCTTGTCGGATGTTAGGGAAAAAAAAATGTGATCATTATAAGTCAAAATATTGTGCAATTTCTCCATTTTTTATATGAATTAATCAACTCTTGTATATTGACATTTTCAGACTATCGCTCTTTGAGTCTGAAAAACATGAAGGAAAAAAATTTTCATCTGTTTTTTTTTTTTAATGTCAAGTCATTGTTCATTTTCATGACATTTGATAAAAGTTCAAATATTTTAGAATTAATATGATGGGTCTGAAATATTCATATTCAATATGTCAACCTTATTCTTATACCTTGACTACAATAACCACCTTTCCTAACTTCTTCAATTTGTCAAGCTATTACGAACTTTCGTTTTTTAACGATCTTTTTAACTAAGCTGGCTTTTGAACATCTACCAAATGTCAAGTTATCAAAAAGTTTGTTCTTTGAGTACAATGTCAAGTTATTACAAACTTCATCTTATACATCTTCACAATGTCAAGCTATTACAAACTTCATCTTATATATCTTCACAATGTCAAGCTATTACAAACTTCATCTTATACATCTTCACAATGTCAAGCTATTACAAACTTCATCTTATACATCTAAACAATGTCAAGCAATTACAAACTTCATCTTATACATCTTCACAATGTCAAGTTTTCACAAACTTCATACTTATATATCTTTACAATGTCAAGCTATAACAAACTTCATCTTATATATCTTCACCATGTCAAGCTGTTACAAACTTCATCTTATACATCTTCACAATGTCAAGTTTTCACAAACTTCATACTTATATATATTTACAATGTCAAGCTATTACAAACTTCATCTTATACATTTTCACAATGTCAAGCTATTACAAACTTCATCTTATACATCTTCACAATGTCAAGCTATTACAAACTTCATCTTATACATCTTCACAATGTCAAGTTATTACAAACTTCATCTTGTACATCTTCACAATGTTAATCTATTACAAACTTCATCTTATACATCCTTACAATGTCAAGCTATAACAAACTTTATCTTATATATCTTCACAATGTCATGCTATTATAAACTTCATCTTATACATCTTCACAATGTCAAGTTTTCACAAACCTCATACTAATACATCTTTACAATGTCAAGCTATAACAAACTTCATCTTATATATCTTCACAATCACAATATCAAGCTGTTACAAACCTCATAATAATACATCTTCACTATGTCAAGCTTTTACAAAGCTTAAAGTTTAAAGCTTAATGCATATGATAAAGTTATCTCTTAAAATTTGAAAAGCTGATAAATTCAGTCTACAATCATTTCATAGATTCATATCATCTAATCAGTATTTTGGGTGTTATAATACACATTACTGATAAAAAGATATGAATAGATTTTATTTATAACTCCTACCAGCCTGAATCTATTTTATCAAAGTCCAAACCTCACAGCTGATCAAATAAAGTAGCCAATCAGGTTTATGTATTTGATATTATTTAACCAATCATATACAGGTTTTCAAGGTCAATTTGTTGAATCAGCTGATTACTAATTTGCATCATGGAAATATGATAAAGAATTTTACCACATGTTTTTAGTTTTTAGTCTCTATAAAAGGGGTCAAGTTAGCCAAATTTGCTTTAAGTAGAAAGTGCATGTAAGGGTTGAAAATTGACACTGGGTAGATTTCCAGAAACACCGGCTGTGGTATGATAAGTTTCAAACCCTATGCACCAAACTGCCCAACAAACTATTATTAAAATTATACAGCTTCTATGCATTTATATTTGCTTACAGTAGAATGAGTGCATAACGGTTGAAAACTGACACTGGGTAGACTTCCAGAAACACTGGCTTTGAGATGATAAGTTTTCAAAACTTATGGAATCCCTACCTTTTTAAAGTTTTGCAGCTTCTATGCAATGTTGTTATTCATAAGTTTCAAATCCTATGCACCTAATTCCCCTAATTCCCCAGCAAACTGTTATTAAAATTTATAATGTTTCTATAAGATGAAGAAGAGTAGGAGGTAAAACTCCATTCATTTCATGTCATTTCTATGCAATGTTATTCATGTGATTAAAATTGTGTATTTTCAGCTTCAAGGCTGGGCAGACGTCCTAAAAGATTGAAAGATGTCAGTGGTGAACAGAATAAAACCCACGGTAATCTTCCCATTGCACCGTATCCAACTCCTGCTGAGATGTATCGGCTACGAATGTCCGAACTTCAGAAAATGCTTCAAGCCAATGGTACCTTTAAAGCTGAACTTATGGATGCCTTTTTATCTGCTGCTAAGGAAAGTTTCCGAGATCATGCCAAACATCCTACTTCGAATTCGTCATCGGAAACTCAACAATCCTCCGCACAACAACCCACATATTCACAAGCACCTGTTGTCACGTCATCTGGAATGCAGCCACAACAGTTGAATAACATGGTACCGAAAGTTGAGTCTGGATATTCAAGTCTTAGTAGCCCTGCTAGTTCGAAGAGCCAATCACCTTCTCAGGATTTAAATTCTGCTGCGTCCATGTCGAATAGCGGCATGCAAATTTTGGACATGTTTGATGTGCCCGGATTGGATGACATTACTCCAACTACGTCCCCAAATAGTTCAAATTTACCCGATAACATAGCCTCACCCCTCGGAGATCAGTTATTGGACTTTAACGAGTTTCTGATGGAACAGATCACGATAAAATCGGAACCGGACTTATCGCCATGTGGTGGCGCTGTGACCTCCGATATTATTCCAACTCAGATTCAGATTAAAGAGGAATATATCAATGTGTTACACGAAGTGCAGAAACCCCCGTCAGAGGCCATGCGACAGCTGATCCTTTCCGAAACGCCCATTGTGATCAACGCTCACATGACCACCACTATCAATCATAAACAGAGCGTGGCCGAGGCAAATGAACGGATTGATTATAACATTCAACATAAGGTCAGTCAAACAGTTTTTTTTTTATGAAATGGGCAGGGCTAATTCTTGATTTTACAGTGGGGCTTTTTCTCAGGTTCATTTATAGTGAACAAAAGGACTATTTCTGTTAAAAGTTTTTTTTTTTATGGGAAAGAGGGGATTCTGTATAAGATTTATTTTTGGAGAATGGAAAGAGCTGATACTGTATAAGTTTTATAAAAGGGCTGTTTCTTATAAGATTTATTTTTGGAGAATGGAGGGGCTCTTTGTTTTATTTTGGTTTTTGGGGAATGGAAACGGGTGATTCTGTATTTAGTGATGCTGCATCTTTTATCCTTATAAAACCTTCTGGACTTTTTTTTGCAGCCTGGGTTTTTCGAAGAATGTAACAATCCCCAGGTGGTTTGGAGTAAGTTTTTAAGTGCAATGGCGCCAGAAATTGAAAATGTTGTTAAATTCTGCAAGAAGATACCCGGTAAGCCAAATTATTTTTATTCCAAATTACCATCAGGGAAATTTGATCCTTGAGTTTTTGGACCAAATACTGTTGGATTGTTCCTTAAATTCAAATGCATGTAATGCAGGTCAAGGGGCATGAAAAAAGCGTCTAGTTCATAAATTAGAACTTTAAACAGAGGCCCCGATTGCTAACATCTCTCAGCGTCACAATATCAGAATACTGTAGGATGTTATGGTCAGTAACCGATCAAAAGGACATGAAAAAGCATAATGTCAGTTGATTGTGACGTTTAACAAACACACAGATTGCTAAGGTCATGTTCGTTTGAGATCATTTGATAGCGTAGCGGTCAATGCGAAAAGCGTTTGCTCATGCCATTCCATTGAAAGCCATAAAAAAATTGTTTGTGCTCGATAGATATTCCTAATTCGTTCAGTTTCCAAGTGTTTTCAGTCGTCCAATGAGGAGCTGAATAATAGGATGTAAAACTCCATAATAACTTTGTTCCTTAAAATTATTGCTTGATAAAGATTCCTGTATGTAAATTGTAACGTTGCTTAAATTAAAGAGAAGTAGTATATCTATAATAGAGGTCTTATACTATATAAGGTACTAAACTGCTTGATAAAGATTCCTGTATGTAAATTGAAACATTGTAAAAATTAAAGGAGTAGTATATCTATAATAGTATCTTTTATTCTAATTTTACCTCTATTTCTAGATGTCATTTATAGATTATACTTTATGTCTTTTTAGGATTCAAGGAGCTAGAGCAGGATGACCAGATTAAGTTGTTAAAAAGGGGTAGTTTTGACGTGTTAGTGGCTCGCTTCACCCTGCTGGTAAACCCAGAAACACAGGAGATGATGGACCCCACACTTACTCTAAAATGTCCCAAGTGAGTACTCAAATTTGTTATTCCATATGGCCTTTAATTTTCTCAGTGCTGGTTTGCTATTCTTAATCCATCTGACATCAAATAGTGTGTTTTCCTTGAGGCATTTCACATCGTTCATTATGTAATAGGGAGAAGCTGTACCTAAGTTAGTTGGAGGTTTGCTCCCCAAAGATCATGATGACTTTTTGGATTTTTAAGCCAGGTTTTCCCCTGTCAGTGATGCAGATCTGAGGGACGGCAGATTTTTTGTGGAATGGGACCCAGAGTTCCATCGTATCCTAGGGTCAGATAATACTTAGTACTAGTTGTTCTGGCAAAATTTACCTCATTGTTCACTGCATGATGCGTCAATCCAATCCTGTTTCCATCAATCAGCGGCAGAAACATAGGACCTAATACTCTTGTTTCTTTATCATTTTTTGTAAAACTTGGTTGAAACTGTTGGTAGATTTGAAAGGAATCTATTACTTGAAATCCTGTTAACAATGGGTGAGATCAAATCTCGTGTTAGTGTTCCGTGTTAGTGTTAATTTGGTGTTATAATACAGTGTACTTTGAGTAATCCGACATATATCGGAACCGCAAAATAATGTCAGATTAGCGAGTGTGTTGGATTTATCAGAGTAGACTGTATATTAACATGAAGAATGAGTTCAAATTTTGTGTTATGTGATGGTGTTAACACTTAACACGGAACACTAACACGAGATTTGACCTCACCCAATGTTTGTTATATGAAGTTTAATATTTTAATATTTTTGTAGACATGTGGTAGAGAATATGCCAATGGGCATGATAATAAGGGAATTTTACAATATTTCTGAAGTTTTGAAACCGTTAAATTTAACTGATGGTGAAATTGCGATATTTTCAGCCATTTTGATTATTTCGCCAGGTGAGTTAAAACAGTCGCTATTCGTTAAATGTATCTCTTATAACACCTGATATTTGTGACCTAGGCCAGTGCTTCTATAGGAGAGTATCTCTTATAACATCTTATACTTGTGACCTAGTCCAGTACTTCTATAGGAGAGTATCTCTTATAACATCTAATACTTGTGACCTAGTCCAGTACTTCTATAGGAGAGTATCTCTTATAACAGCTAATACTTGTAACCTAAGCCAGTGCTTCTATAGGAGAGTATCTCTTATAACACCTAATACTTGTGACCTAAGCCAGTGATTCTGTAGAAGGGTATCTCTTATAAAACCTAATACTTGTGATCTAGGCCAGTGATTCTGTAGAAGGGTATCTCTTATAACACCTAATACTTGTGACCTAGGCCAGTGCACCTATTATCTATATATCCCAATTTATCAATTAAGTATTTGTTCCACCCTAGGCCTGTACATCTGGGAGAATCAATACCACCCTTCCCCAAAATCTTATAACACCATAAACTAATGTTTTGGTTGAATTTTTTGCAGATCGAGTTGGTCCTAAAAATAAGACGTCTGTTGCTAAAGTAAAAGGGTTATTACATTATATGTTTTATGAGTTGTTAAAGAAGACCCATCAGGGTAAGCAGTTAAATATTCAGTGCTATTTGTTACAATTTGAATTAAAGAGATGCTAAAGAGGTTTATGCATTCGTTTTATGGCAATAAGGTGCTGAGTAACAGGATGTAAAACTCCATTCCTTTGCATTGGTTTAAAAGATAATGTAGATTAGAATATCATTTGACTAAACAGGAACTTTTTTTTAAACAATATTAATTCATAAATTACAAATTATAAATACATATATTATTGCTATGGTTTCAGAAACAAGTCAAAACTTATATGAATCTGTTACCACGGTTCATAAATGTAGGATGTAAAACTCCCATTTCCTTGTACATTAGCTCAAAAAGAATAGAATATTACAAATTGTATTTTATTAGCTCAATACAGTATAAAAAATTTGAATTTTCTTCAAGTTATTAGTTCCATTTGCTACAAAGAATAAGACATAAAACTCCATTAGATTTAATTGTATTAGCTCAGTAAGATACAATAAATGTAAGGCAAAAGAATATAAGTAGCAATTCTTCTGCAATAAATGGCAATGACATCAGTAGTGATAAGTAGACTTCCGTACACACTGGGTGAAAATGTCAACAATAGCTTGTAGTGGTTTGTACTTACTGTAGTTAGGTCATCATACAACAATAATATCCTTGGGTTATACTCACTCACTCAGCCGTTCTCAGGTTAAAGGGATTTTATATAGGTTTTCGAAACTTCATATGTGTGTATTGGGGACACTGATAAAAAAAATCAAATAAAATGAATGGAGTTTTACGTCCTACTTTTCTGCACCTAATGGGCTAATGAAGATGTCGGGGACACTGATAGCATTATAATTCCAGATGACCGTGTGAGAACCACATTAAAACGTCGAAAATAATAAATATTCTAAAAGTATTTACTGAAATTTTTGAATAAATAATAACGTAAAAATTATTTCTTTGTTTCAGATGCAGATAGTATATTTTTAGAGGCGTTGTGTACGATTCCATTGTTTCAGATTATTAACGATCGCCATGCCGATACGCTTAATAATATCAAGATGACGTCACCTTCAGCTTTCGAGGCAGAGTTTCCTCCCTTACATAAAGAAGTGTTTGAGCGATGAATGGCCATAATAAACTGTTTATAACCCTCAATTTCTCAGAGTATGGTACTATAATATAGGGCTCTAAATTCTCAAATTGGACAGTTTTATGGAAAAATATTTTGAATTTTTGTAAGCTTTTGATCTTTATCAAGCTAAACTTATGCATATTTATGGAATATTTTTGTTACGCTTCAGTCTCATTGCTTGAGCGTGTTTCAGTTAAATGTTTTCGTTGATTTCGAAAATTTTAGAACATTAAGTAGAGCTGCAGTTCAAATTTCAGTCATTGTAACATATTGCCATGACAACGACTGAATTCCTGTACAATCACCTGGATAAGTAAGTCCATTGGTGTGAAATTATTACGAAATAATTTTCTATAAATCTGTCCATTATTATAATTGTATTAAACAAGTTGAAAAGGAATAATTTTGTTCATAAAATAAACATTGTGTATATTTCTTGATTTTTCTCTCTTTTTTTTTGCTATTTTTTTGTTGTGTTTGAAAATGGAATGAATGTGATCATAATATTTTTAATCATTTTAATTAAAAATGATGCCTTTTTTTTCTTAATTCTATTCAGGTTTAATATTTAAAGACACTGAAATATTTCAAAAAACATTTCTTGTAAAAATTCAGACATTTTTTTTATCCCTTATTTAAATTTTAAATTTTTGTAAAAATTTACCGAAGTGTTCATTACAAGCTCTCAAATACCTCAACATTGATTGGTTTATTTGAAATATTTTGACCAATCAAATGATTGTATACTTCATCAGTTTAGAGGGTTTTGATTGGTTAATTAAAGATTTTTGAAACCTCAATCAAATTTATTCGTTATGAGGATTGCTTATAGCTTTGCTTATTCTTTTACAAGTAAGGGGACATAACTGCTAAATTATTGTGTCTATAATTGTTATTGCTCAAGTAGAGTAGACTATAAGTAGTATTTTTTATAAAGATAGGGCAGAATTTATTAATGTTTTATCAGATTTTAAGCATGTATATAGGGCTAGGATATATTGGTGTCTTCAACATGCCCATAACTATTGATTAGTTTTCCTTAGTTTTGCTGTAGTGGACAAACATCATATTAGTGATATCAGTAATAAGTATATCAAATATTTCTCAAACTAATCAACACTCTTTTACATATGGTTTGTTTTGTAATTTGATCACATGAACAAAAATAATTAACTTAAGAGGAAGATGGACATCCTGCTTATAGATATATGATGTTTAACCACCAAAGAATTAAGGGGCTGCACAACTTGAGCGTATTTCTATATATCACATTGAGAAAAGTCCAAAATTTCATGGGAATATTGTCGATGCCAATATTTCGCCGAGCCCTAGAAAATTGAGATTTATCGCTAGTATTTCTTGGCGCAACTATGTGTTTACCTTTTAATTATAAATTATGTTTGGAGTTATTTTGAAAGTTAGGTGTCTAAGATATTGTTAGAGTGTTATCATCTTTTTAACCCTAAAATAATTTTTGTTGTTAATGTTTAAGTTCAACAGTTCAATTTGAAAACTTTTATTTCTTTAAATTTACAGAAATTCATATCTTTTTACTGAACAATTGTAATTTAAGTTTCTGTACCACGTATTTTTGTTAAAAAAATTTAAAAAAAGAAGCAAAATCTAAGACAAAATGAAAATTTAAAAAAAAAAACCATGAAACACAAACTAATTTTTGGGGTACTATACATTTTACAATTTTTTTTAAAAAATGAATTAGATCACTGCATTTCAAAACGTAAATGAATTTAATAGTGTTCTTAACAGTGATTGGTCAATCTGTGAAATTTATTTTAAATTAAGTTTCTAGTAACCAATCAGATTACAGGAGCTTTATGACACTGTTGTATGTTAGTTGTTGAATTTTGAAAGTTGTTATGTTGGTGTATATAGTAATTTTGTGGTTATGTTATTCTGTATAGAACTTATTCTATCTATTTGCATCATCATGTGCTAATTCAACAGTGCTCCTGTTACGTTATTTGTTGACCTTTGACAAGGAATTGGTTTTCAACTAGGAACTTTAAATGGTCGTATTTTTTTCCGAATAAAAGAACAAACAATTAATATGACAGAATTGTCATTTTCAGGGGTTGATTTTGATTTTTATCTTGAATATATGTAAATAGTCTTCAGAAGTACTAGAAATACACAAAAAATCACATAATTCTTTCAAAAATACCTCAAACTAGAAATTTTAATTTCTGATTTTGCTTTTTCTTCATATGGCAAAGTCTCCAGAAATAATGATTCTATTCCTAACCACTTCCTTGTCATAGGTGTAGTTATCTCCCTTATGTAGAAACTAATATATATATATATATTCATTATACTCATATACCGACTTCAACGTCTTTTAGAAAAACTTAACTTCAGATGATTTTAGTGTTTTTTATTGCTTTAAGAGTCTCCAGGTTGAAAGCTGTAATTTTATTGGTCAAATTGATTTTAAATTAAGTTGTACATACCAATCAGATTAGTCCATGTCTTAACTGGAATAGCGTTCAAGTCTTACGATTGGTCAATCATTATTTAAAATTTAGTTGATTGAACCAATCAAATTACTGCATTTCATACCTTAAGATGATTTTAGTATTCCATTTCATCTGATTGGTCAATTTATTTTAATTAGTTTTTAGTGGCCAATCAGATTACGATTCAGGAGGCTGTATTGCATAAATTAAAAATGGATGACATATTTCTGGCTGAAATAATATATCTGTTGTAAGCTGGCTTGAAAATAAGTAGTGCCTTGGATAGGGGTTTAGTACGGCAGATGTCTGAGCCTCTAGACCATTCTAAGCAAGAATTATTTCTTTTGACTTAATAAGTTTTTCATTCTCTTAGCAACTGACCTCTTAGCTCAACTTTGACCCCACTTCAACTTTGCCCTTTGTATCTTGCTTTGTTTTGGTATCACTTCCTTGTTACTTTCATATCTCTACTCAGGGTTTGTTGTGGACAGTTTCAAACACTGTTCTTATATATAGATTATGTATCTATGGTTTGCCTTGTTTCATCAGAAATGAAATATGTAGCTGAACTGGGCTTCACACACACGGCCCACCATGATCATGTTTTGTGCTAATTTACGGAAGTAGCTGAGATGTAACCGAGCGGGGCTTCAATTTATTTGCATCTAATCCTACTTTCATTTTATGGATACGTCCAACATTTTTAGATTGGAAACTAACATATGTGTTGTAAATTAAATAAAAAAAAAGTTGCTTTTTTAACAGATGTTTGTTATTTTAAACAACCTGATTTGAATAAGACAGTGTTGTGTATTTGAAATGATTTTTAGATTTCCTTATTGATAAATAATACAGATGCCATTGGCATAATTTGATTATATGGAAATAAATTGCACAGCAAAATTGCCAATGTTTTTATGTTGAATTTTAAGGGAAAATGTTAGAGTAATGGTTACCATGGAATCATTATTAAAAGCCTAACTTATGTTCTTTCTCCATGATGTACAATACGAGAGGTGGTGAAATGACTCAAAAATTTTGAGCTACAATAATTAAATTAACAATACTTAGATTAATAGTTGTTTAAGAGAACCTAATATAAGTGGCCCCTCCCCACATAGCAACATGTAATATTTTGCCAATTTTGTTGTATATGAATCTGATCTAAAGCTTATCTAAAATAATTTGCACAATGGATATAATGCATACTATATCTATGCTGAACATACTTGTATTTGTATATATATGCTAAACTTTTATTCTGAGTTTTAAGGGTAAAGTGTGAAGTCTGAGGCTTGTTTGTATTTAAAAATAATTCTGCCTCTTACAGTATAGATGAACAAGTCAATTCTATATTAGCCTGTAGAAGCTGCACCTCAGTTATAAGGCCCAGTTTTCTGCCTTTATCTAAATGCATGCTATTTGTGTTAAGTGGAACAAGGCCCTATCGAAAATGCCTCTATTTAAAGGCCTGATATTTGTGTTAAGTTAAACATGGTCCTAATGGTCAATAATGCCCTTATAATGAAGCCTATCCATGATGATATATCTACATGTATAAAGAAAGGCCTGTAAACAATTTGTCTATTATGAGGCCAAATGATAATCTAAAAAAAGGGCCTGGCAATGACAAGGCCATATAATTCTGACCTTAATCAAGTCTTGTCTTTGATAAAGGGCTTGTCTATGAGTAAGGACCTGTCTGACCCTATTATCCAGCCTGTATTTGTGTTAATTAAGCTCCATCAAAAAGACCTGTAATGATATTGAAACCTGACCTTTATAAGGTCATGTGATCCTGTCTATGGTAGGGGCCTATGAATTCTGCCTGTCCTTGCTATTAATCCAGACTGTATACCTGTCTATGAAGAGGCATCTACAAGCCCTGTCTATGTATAAAAGACCTGTTTTGATTGTGATATATTCTATCTTTGACAATATTATTATTATTATTATTGATGCTTACTGTTGAATATTGCAGCTCATCTTGTATAGTATGACATCATTACAAATAAAAAGTCTTTTCAAATTAAGTCTTCTTTAATTGCAACATTTTATTTTTCAAACCCAAATAATTTTGAAGACTCAAAAATTGAGGGCAAATTGTGAACACTATTACTGATTAGCTTAGCTAAAATAAATCCTGTTTCTGAGACTATGGCACTTGGTCAAATCCCTGGTATAGACTGAAATTATGGAGACAGTATAGTCCTACTGTTCCAAAAAAAAACCAAAGCTCTTGCTGAATTTAACTGTGGATTGAAATTGCTTTAAATTCTTCTTGATATGAATATATAGTGTTTCCCCCTATTATACGAGAAACAGAAATGCTAATACTTGCAGAGTGGCATCTGGTCAGAAAACAGATTTTGTTGTTACATCTGGCGTCATAAACTTAAAGCTTAGCTACATGTACTTTAACATAATCATATTGAAAAAAAACAATGCAGCAATTTGGTTACGAAATATTTTTAGTCACGTAACATACAAAAAAGAACCTTGTGATGGGTACGTACTATCGTATGTTCTGGAATCTGATTGGTTGATTTAAACTTCCGGTTATAATGATAATGGCTGACTTATTTACGCTGTAATTTATTTATTATTTATTATGAAATGGACTTTTTAAGAGCTGAAATCGAAAGAAAGAAACGTCAAATAACTGAAAGCAATGTTCTGGTAATGATTACTTCTTTAGACGCTGCTTCGACTTTATCTAGCTGTAAATTTGTCCCGCGTGATCAATAATAACAGAGTAAATACCCTCTCCGCTCTCCTATACAATACTATTCAGTTTGAATATGTCCTCAAATCAATTTCAACATCGTTTTAGGCACCAGATAAGAAGTACTTCAAAAGAGGTGATTTAGCAGCAAAACAAGCAGAGGAATATTGGAGAAAACATGGCCGCCTTCACAATGATGCTACGGTTTGTAGTCTTTGTCAACAATTCTGATGGATCGGATTTGATAGCTGCTATGAAGGATATTTCAGTCGTAGGGTTCATTCCTTAGACGACTCTTATTACAATTCACATTTAATGACATTAGAAGAACATAACTCAGACTGGCAAGTCAAATCAGAAATCCATATTACATTCTTAATGCTCAAAGCAGCAACCTCTGTATTGATAATAAAAAGATTTGGCTAAATTTTTGTTGTAGAATTCTAAGGAGAATGGAGAGAGTTCTGATGTTAAAGCAGAAACAGCACCTGATGATAAACTACACATACTCCCTAGAAAAGAGGTCAGTGCCACATTTACCTAGAGCAATTTCCTCTTTGAAATAGAAAGAACTCAAGTGTCAATTTGGTACAATTTTTTACCAGGAGTTTCCAAATGGCAAGGGATATAAGTCCTTACATATGTTTCAAAAAACGGGACATCATAAACTGCACTATCTAATCAGGAACTAGGCTCCACTGTATACCATTGTTGTTAGTTAGAGATCCCTCGACAGTTGAAAAACGCAAATAGAGTAAGCTAAAGAGCTGATGTCCTGGCAAAACTTTCCTAACTGCACACAGCATGGCTTTGTCCATCTTCATTAGCCCTTAAGGTGCAGAAGATTCATTACATTCATTACAAGTAATTTGAAATGTATAATTTCTTATTCAATGTTTAATCACAGGTCATAAGAAAACTAAGAGAAAGAAATGAGCCAATCAGATTATTTGGAGAGGAAGATTTTGATTCGTATCAGAGGCTTAAAAAACTGGAGGTTCAAGAACCAGACGTAAATAAGGTAAGGATGTTTTGTCGGTTGTGCCTGGCAAAGGTCGAGATATACTTTCGAATTTTTCAGTCGGGTTTCCCTCTTGTCAGTGATGACATGGGAGAAGGGTCCAGTCTTTCGGATGGGACAATAAACCGATGCCCTGTGTGCTTCAAACTGTGCACATTAAAGATCCCTTGACAGTTGTAAATCTAAAAAGAGGTGGCTTATGCTGCTATCCTGGCAAAATTTTCTTCAATTCATCATAAGGCCATTGTACTCAATAGAAACCCAAGATTGTTACTTAACAAAGCAATTGATTAATGGCTAGTCTTTGTTGATTTCTTTGAGCTTTGAGATTTTCTCTTGGCATTGATCTTTTGTCTTCACTTTTCCTTCAATTCACTGAAGCTTGAAAATGCAGTAATCAATTCTCTGATGTTGTCACTGTTGTTGTTATTGCAGGGTCATGGTTATGAGAATGATTTTAAAACAGCCATGGACAAGGTAGATGAAGAATATCTAGTAGAGATCATGAAAGGAGAAGGCAGTCTACCATCTAATGATGTATCGGTTAAAGATGATGGCACTACAAGTGATGATATTGATGTAAGGATATATTTTGTAGAATTTATTATAGTTCTCAGTCTAGAGGATATCACAAGATAATGCTCTCATTCTCAATCAGTTTATAACAAAATTATTGTCTGATTACACTGTTTTCAAAATTACTTTTTTGTATGATCTGATATATCTATTTAAAAGTAAATTGAGATTCTTCATAATTATAATGCCAACACCTTATAAAATATGATTTTAGCAGAGGCTTATTTTCAAATAATTGGTACATTTTCTATGGAATTTCTGTAAGGAAGGTGTTTATACAGTTCCTTTTTTTTCCGTGTGATTTGATCCAATTTATCAATAAAATAATTGATTATCTAATTGACAATTATTAATTAAGATTTGATAATAGATCTGTTCTTATCAAGATAGTTGATTCTTAATAATAATTGTTTTTATCTTTTACTTACCAGAAAATGAGATCTGAAATTGGTAAAGGTGATCCTAAGAAAGACCAAGAAGTTATGTTGAGATTCTTTAAGGTATTGTTAATATATTTTTAGTTTGGTATTAGTTAAGATATGAATATTAATGAGTAACATGAATATTAATGAGTAACATGAATATTAATGAAATAACAAACAGAATTTTTATAGTATACCACTCCTAGGTTTGTTTACACACAACGTTTCAACAATTTACAATCTAGTGTACCATAAAAATTTTGTTTGTTATTTCATGTGATCTCTACCCCTAAATGTCTCTAAAAGATCATAAACATTAATGGATAACATGAATATTAATGAGTAACATGAATATTAATGTAACCTGCACAGTAGAAAACGTCAACCAGCCATGTTGTATGTATATCACTAGTATGTATTGATGAAGTAAGACATATTTAAAGGTGTTATGAATAGAGTTTGGAGTCGGAAACGTAAAAATATAAATGCCTGATATTGTTGCTAGAGAATAGGGAGCACGATCAGCCGCTCATTGAACATGCAATGAATTCATAACGATAATATTCTATATTTGGTTTACTTGACTGAACAATGCCTGACTCTAATTCAACATGGCTGTTCTTTTATTTCCAGTACATATTAAAACTTTGGGGAGAAGAATTGAATCAAAGGGATGAAACTCTTAAAAGAACCAATAAAGGCAAAATGCAGAGCGCAACACATACACAAACAGTAGCTTATTTAAAACCATTGTTTAAAAAATTAAAAAATGCTGTAAGTATTGATAGAATTTGATTTCAAAATATATATTATGACCATGTACTATTTGAAATGATCATGCTGTTCTTACGTCATAGAGAGAACAGACCAAAACCTTATTGGAGTCTATTATATTACAATGCCAGACTAAATCAGTAGAATGATGTAAAGGGTCATGATATTTTCTGGTATAGAAAAGTAGTTCGATTATCTTTGTGTCCTTCTTAGAACCCATTTTAGCAGGATAATTACCTAGCATGAGGTCAACTTATAACTCACAGGGATCAGGATTAGATTCTACTAGCATTATTGTGCTGTTTGCTTTTAACATGTCAGGTCAGACATGTCAGGTCAGAGATTGTTGAAATTAATTTATACATAGGGAACAAGCACTGTTTGTGTTAACGCTTTTCTTGTAAAGCAAACCTTATCACAATGATTTAGCACCTCACCTAATAAGTCAGAAGTTGTTGAAATAAATTTATACATAGGAAACACGCACTGTTTGTGCTAACGCTTTTCTTGTAAAGCAAACCATTTTATAATGATTTAGCACCTCACCTAATAAGTCAAGTCAGAGAAATTGATTCTATATATTATAGAAGGTTGATGAAGATATATTGGATAGTATGGTCTACATCACAGAACATGTTATGGACAAGACTATATTAAGGTAGGTTGTACCATTCTTATCTTTAAACTTACTTTCAGCCCCAGGCCAGGACTGAATTTGTACTTATTTTTTGTCCTTGTTCTCCCCCTCCCCCAGGAGTATTTCTGAAGATCCTAAGGCACCGAAATCCCAACACAAATGTTCATCTTGTGCGTGTTTTTTGTAAATTAATCAATCTCTGATAATTGAAGGTTGTGTAAGATGAGAATCGGTGGGGCTAAATACTCAGTAACTTAAGCCCAGCCCCCATGGACCCCACCCTGACAACTATAGAAAAGTTCATACAAATTTGACAGTCTTAGTTAAGTGAAGTGGTTTCTGATTGATTAATTATGATGATGTCTATGTCTATGTTTTTTGTAGGCTAACGATCGTTATTTAGAGATGGCTATTGGAAATGCCCCCTGGCCTATTGGTGTTACCATGGTGGGTATCCATGCTCGTACTGGACGTGAAAAAATCTCATCTCGATACGTAGCTCATGTTTTAAACGATGAAACTCAGAGAAAATATATTCAGGTCAGTGTGATTTTATAATATCTAGAATAGTGAGTAATAGAATGCTGTAGAAGTTGAATTCTCCTCAAATTTTTCACTGAAATTTACAATTTTCCTCAAATTTTCACTGAAATTCACAATTTTCCACGCAATTTTTTAACAAATTTAAAATGGAGTCCAAATGAGTAAATGATTTGTTTGAGTAAATGTTTTTTTTATATAAATTCTTTCTAAGCATTTTTGATTTCAAAATGTTACAAATGTTACAGTTAGTATTTACATGACATCTTTTTGTTTGGCCTTCCAAACTTGATCAACTTGTGAAAGTGGGACCTTAAATATTGTCTTCACTGATAATTCCAGTCCACCCAGATGTAAATGGATACCGATAATCCGAGAAAGATCAATGCCAAGAGGTTTCTACCAGCTAGTAATAAGGATTTCTGTCATGGTGGACTTGTGAACCTAAGTTGTTATCCTTGTAAAATATAGTTGTTTCTTTTTTTATAGCTTTTATTAATTCTCAATATTTATTTATTTTCAGGCATTAAAAAGATTAATGACACAAGCTCAGAAACTTTTCCCAACGGATCCGTCTAAAAGTTTTAATTATAAATCTCCAGTGTGAGAAGAAAGAAAAGAAACATTCAAAGACAAATTGAAAGTGTTAGTTGCGAAAATATGAGGCCCTTCGATCTTTTATTCTGGAAATTGTTGGGACACTTTAAGTAAATAAAATTTAACATTATTACGAAATGCATCAGTGGTATCCTTGGATATTTATAAGCAGACAATATTATACGATGTTCACAGTCAACATTTAAATCCATACCAGAACGCATCTGATCTAGATACCAGAATCAGGACATGAGGATAATTAGGAGACATATTAAAAGTGTGACCTCCCTGAATACCAGAAAATATCATGACTCTTTACATCATTTAACTGATTAAGTCTGGTGTTGTAATTTAATGGACTCCATTTAAGTTCGGGTCTGTTATTTCTGACGCGATTTTCCTTCTGAGATGAACTATACATTAGTAGGGAAAAGAATGGTAAACTGAAAGTAGAAATTTTCATGCAAACTATCTTTGTTATTGTAAAATGTATATTTACTATTGTAAGCATCATTGTAATAAAATCAATGGAAATTCCTTTTTTATTCCATTCTTGTGCTGCAGATCATGTAGACTACCCTAGCCAGTTGAAAATCACAACAGACTCAGAAAGCTTTCAAAGTTTCCCCCATTGTATACTGCATGAAACAGCTCAGCTTTAGTGTCAAATATAATATCACAAAATAAAGCTGTAATCAAATGCAGCCATAGGCTCTATATCAAAAGCTGCATCATATGAGGAAGCGTCTGATCTAGTTACCAGAATCTCTTATTTCTTTTATGTAAGAACGATGCAATAGTTTTTGGATGAAGCCACAGGGATGCAGTGGTTTCCTCCCTTTGCAAGTTCTTCCCCAGTGGATTCCACCTCTTGCGTTTCCACCTCTATAGTCTTGGGCACTGATTTCTTTCATTGCCTTTAGGCTCGACAAGTGGTTCAATTGAACTGACAGGTGCTTGAAGCTCCTCCGTTGGGCCTATGCTACTGTTGGAGTATGACAGTCTTGCCGTTTTGATGGCTGAATTTATCAAAACCTTTAATACTTCACGCACAAAATTTCCACCCATTAGAGATTAGAAAAAGGAAGTCAAGTTGTCATAACGCCCTTCGAAGCAGAAGGCTTAAATCTGATCATGAAAGCACATAGGCTACCGGTATAGCATAATAAAAGGGTCGATCATCGCAGCTACATAAGAACCAACCTGCCAGTAAATATGGCATTTAGAGACGTGGCACTCTTTTGCCTGATTCATAAAAGACTTTTCTTTATGTCACCGTCATTGCACCCCGCTGACAGTCTTATTCTAGTCAAAATCTATCGAAATTAAACATTAGTAGCACACAAACTTTAGACCGGAAACACCCCCATGGACGGTTATTCAAGCCTTCGATGTTGAAGAGCGCCTCTTATAAACGTCAGACAACAAGTAAAATTGTACTATATGGTGGCCAAACACAATAAGGGTTGGTAGAATAGAACAAATTGCCGTCTATTTCAAACGGTCTCTATGTATTATTATGAGTTTGATTTAGATTTAATACCGTACATTTAAATCTATGAGGGGGGGGGGGATAAAGTTTTAGATCTATTAATAGATGTCGTCCAGCCATTCCACACTTCTGCCTGTCTGTAAATATTTTAATAAATAACATAAAATAAATTTGTTTTAAAGGAACCATTAGGTTGAAATGTTTGTGATTAATGGAAAAATTGATAAAGGTTCGCAGTAAGTTGATAAAAAGGCTAACAACAAATTTGAAATTGTGTTCAATGGCTGCTTAATAATTGAGACGCTAAATAAAAAAAAATTCTGCTCACAATATGCAGTGGCATTCTCTATGGATGATAAGGTAGAGGCTTTAGATGGCGAGTTGGAGCCAGATGATTGACAAGTAGGTCTCAATCACGTATTTTTCCTTTATTATTTATGCTATGGAATTTCAATTGACCGCGCGTGATGGATGTGGATAGGGTACGGGGGTTGGAATAGTGGCAGTTGTAGTCTGTCCAAGTTTAGATGCCCCACTCCCACCCCCTGCATGGAACACCACTCATCTTATCATTAATGATGTCACCAAAGAAGACGAAATGTATTGAATGTTTTGTCTGCAAAAATGATTTCTTGCTCCCTTGTTTCTATAGCCAAATTATTTTCCCAACTCAAACAAAGTAATAAGCTATAAGAAAGAAGGCCTAGACTAATAAGCCTTTTTGGCTACACCATGATACGGGGGCTACTGACAGATTCCCTTCCATTCCCAAATAACGTTGCCCTGTTTTCAGCGACGAATGGCACATGCATATCTCAATAATTTTAGGGCATTAAGAGGGTCGTTTTTTTGTGCTTGATGTCGCTGATTTGTATTTTTTATTAAATTTAGCCTAATGATTATAAAGCGCGCTGTTTCGGACTACATATAGCCACACCTCTTTATTCTGTCATGTTATTATCGTCTGGTCGTTTTTCAGGGACCCATTATTTTTCTCAGCTCTTGGTGCTAAAGAAATATTTCTGTCGCCTTATTTTCCAAACAAAAATTAGTTCTAAATGAAAAAACGAAATAATATTTCCATTGCTTTAAATCCTCAAATTTCCTATTTCTAGTGAGCAAAGGTTTATTTTTGAGCCTACAACAATGCCTAGTCCACCCATTTCATTCTGATGAGGCTAGATCGAAAACGAGGCAACGACAGCAGACGTGAAGAAAATTAAGATGACGGCTGAAAATATTAGCATTAAGACGTGCGGAAGGTGTTCTCTGCGAAAAGGAAATTCTGGAGCGCTTTTGGTAAGTAAATCTTAAATATTTTAACTAATTTGACATTACAATACATGCGTAATATGAATAAAACGGGTTTTCAGAACATCTGATGTCAAGTTTGCCTTAATAGATAGGCGCACATCGCCGCTCTCCATGCCCCCCCCCTCCTCACTCTGAAATATTTGTTTCACCTCTCGTTCAGTCTAAAAATAATTAAGATAATTTCCTAGGATAATACGAACCTTTGAGTAAAAATCATCACTGCTGCCCACCTAAGCCAGCCCAAAGCCATCCCCCCCCCTCCCCTACCTCACCTCCATTCCCGATAAATATTACCCCACGTTCATTTCGAAATCTGAAAGAATGCCCCAGCACTTTTTGCCCTGATAATACACACAAAAAATAATTGCATTGCGATTTGAACTTAAATCATTTCATAAATTTATAAATGTCTTTCGATCTGATTTCAGAGGGAACCCAGTGACAAGTTTTTCGCAATGATGATGAGATTAAACATATCAGTCAACAGAAAAGTTAAAGGTCGTCATTCGAAGAACTAAAAAAAAGCAAAATGTGAGTATTTTGTTGAAATTAATTGAACAATTTACACTGAAACAAAATAATATATATATTCTTGAATTGAATGAGAAGGCGAACAAATATAGGCGCTTAAATAAGTAATTTTTGACCCAACCCCACCCCTCTCCTAGACACGATCAGCAACAGAAAATCACAAAACGGTTCCTTTAAAATTATGTAGTCAAAAAGTTGATGGATAGTTGACGTTTTTAAAACCTCCAGAAATAATAAACAAAGTTTGACAGCACAGGCCTTAACAACAGGGCACGTTTTTGGAAAAAACGTAATTTTGGGTCCCATGGCTGTCTTAAAAATCGGGGGAGTCCGACCAAAAAATTTGTAAAAATTGCTTTTTTAGGGGTTTTTAAACCCCATAAAAAAATTTTTTTCTTTTGATTTTTTTTTCTTTATGGGGGGATAGTTTTCTTAAAAAAAAAATGGTTAAAGTTTTTTTAAATTTTATAAATCAAATTTTTTCCCCCGCGGGGTAGGGGCAATTTTATAAAAGATTATTTACCAAACCCAAAAAAATTTATTTAAAAATAATTTTAAAACTTTTCCTTTTAAGGATTTTAACCATCTTTAAAACAAAAACAATTTTCTATTCTTAACAAATGAAAAATTAGTTTAATTTTTCACTTTTTTTTTTGCTAAGAGTTTCATTATTATTAGCCTTTTTTTTAGGAATAGGTTCCCCCATTTTTATGCTTCTGAGACATCAGTTACAAGACCTGCAGTATCTGACCAACGACTTTGGAATGGTGAGTTGAATTGTATTTCTATAGTCAATTAATATAATATGGAGACTAATTCTGTAGGGTCCCTTCGTTCCAGGCGTTTCAAAACTCACGCGGAATCGATCCCTTACTTTATCTAGGATGGCTCATTGGTAATAAATTTTATTCAAATTAATGCATTAATTTATTTGAAATTTTCTAATTTCAACTGGAATCCTAAATAAAGTCCTAATATTTAATAGATAGTTTTCAATGAATTTTATAACTTTCAAATTAGTAGGTTTGCACAGGTAAGGATATAATCTGTAGATATCCAGTTGGATACTTCTACAGACCCACCCTACCTCTATAAGCTGCTGTGTGGGCTGGTTATCAATTGGCCAAATGGGCCAATATCGTATCGGCGGGTTTTAGACGAAGACCACTCTTGTACCCCTTGGTTTATTAATGAAGATAGGACCTCTTGGCATCATAGTTGTACATTGATTAGTTAAGACAAGTAAGGTGTTAGGTGTTAGGAATTAGGCTTTAGGATATGTTTTATGGTGTACTTTATCATCGCGGTCGCGTGAGTAGAACTAGTGATGTCAAGAGGTTTATTTTTGGATTTAATGACTATGTGGGGATAAGATACACAGATGATGTGGAAATCGACCAAGTCTCTTAAGTTAATGTCTGGTAATCAGGGGCTTTAAGTATCAGACTCTGCTTTCTCAGTTTCGATTGTCGTTCGGCCAAGCTCTTGCAGTTCCCGAATTAACCTAACACTGTTAGGCAGGGCCTCGCGTGCACCCCCTTTTCCTTTTGGTTATTTCGTGACCTGCTAAAAGTCGGCCCTCCCTTTATTGAAACTGGGTAATAGAGCCATATAGAGTGATGCTCAGGGCACCTGTTGTTTTTCTCCCTTCATGCAGCAGGTCCCATGTCTGAATCCCGTCCGTCTGGGCGTATCTTATTGCACTGCCGGTCGTTTAGACCAAGTCTGTCTGTCCCCGCATGGTACGTTAAATTGGGCCGATTTTCGGCAAGTATTTCAATAAAACAAAACCGAACAAGTGTTGGGTAGTATTCTGATGTCCATTGTCACTGGACTGAAACCAAAAGGTTAGATTGAACCCCTGTATTTTTTATAACCAACAACGGTTCTACAAAGATTTGATTTGTAAAGAAACCTTTGGGTTTTTCTTTTAAGAAACTTTTTTAGGGAAAATTGGAATGGTTTTTGTAAAACCTGGTTTAAGTACAGAAAGTAATATACTGGTAGATTATTTAAAGAGATATATAGTTAAAATATACTCTGGCAAAATTTAAAACGATTTTAAAGAATGGGGGGGGGGGGGGGTAGGCAAGGAGGAATCCCACAGGGAAGCTGAGATGCTAATAGGTATGTTAGAGGTGGGTCATAGTTAGGTAGGTCCTAGTTAGTAAGTTACTTTATAAGGGTAGGCAAGGAGAAATTCCACAGGGAGCTTATCGTCCCTGCCCTGCCGAGATGCTTATAGGTAAGTTAGAGGTAGGTCATAGTCAGTCACTCATATTTAGTCATATGAAGGTAAGTCATAGTCATAGTTAGATTTATTTCAGATTCACTTTCTGTTCCGGTGGTGAGGGTCGGGTACATTTATTGTGCTTCGACGGCCCGCTTTGTCCACCTAAGGCCTTGTTAGGTTTTTGAGGGCTTTTTTGCAAAATATAAAATGGAACTTGATTAGGGTAGGCAAGGAGAAATTCCACAGGGAGGTCACCGGCCCTGCCCTGCCGAGATGCTCATAGGTAAGTTAGGTAGGTCCTTGTTAGATTTATTTCAGATTTACTTTCTGTTCCGGTGGTGAGGGTCGGGTACATTTATTGTGCTTCGACGGCCCGCTTAGTCCACCTAGGGCCTTGTTAGGTTTTTGGGGGCTTTTTTGCAAAATATAAAATGGAACTTGATTAGGGTAGGCAAGGAGAAATTCCACAGGGAGGTCATCGTCCCTGCCCTGCCGAGATGCTCACTCATAGGTACGTCCTAGTCAGTCAGTTCAGTTAGTCAGTCATAGTTATGTTAGAAGTAGGTCATAGCTAGGGTAGGTCCTTGTTAGATTTATTTCAGATTCACTTTCTGTTCCGGTGGTGAGGGCCGGGTACATTTATTGTGCTTCGACGTCGCGCTTAGTCCACCTAGGGCCTTGTAAGGTTTTTGGGGGCTTTTTTGCATAATATAAAATGGAACTTGAGGAATCCCACATGGAGGTCATCGTCCCTGCCCTGCCAAGATGCTCTTCTTATTATTGATGAAATATGTATACCTATTGAAGACACCTGACCCTACTCTACCAAGATCCTCTCCTTCAAATTAATAATACCAATTGAAGACCATCAACAGAAGGTGATTGATGAAACATGTACAAGTTATATGGTTAAATTGGTAGAAAATGGAGGAAATATAGCAACACTTAGAGCAGATTGGTAAGTATAGGTTTGGATATATCAGTTACTGAGCTGGGAAGGCGGCATAATATCCGTGCCATGAAAACCATTGGCCCGGTCTCGCCCTGTTGTGCGTCTAAAAATCTGTTGGATTTGGTTTAATTACAAAGTTTGTAGTTGTTTTCACTTATATCTAATTTTTATCTGATTTTTGTAGTTTATGTTTCAATTTTAAGGTAATATGGTGGAAAATCAGTACAAAAATGGTGGAAGCATGGTGAAATATAGTAACACTTGATGATGATTGGTAGGTTAATTGGTGATACATTGTATATTATTATCTGAACTGAAGCCTCTTTGGGTAGACCAAATTCATTATGGAACCCACGGACCTCGTCTTGTCGAGATAGTCCATTAGTGATACATTGTTAAATTGCAAAACACATTCACTTATATCGTAATTTATTAGTTTATAGATTCTGGTTAAAATTAATGGAAAGATGGTAATAATAGAGTAATACTTGATTAGGTTTATATCTAAATATGGTAGGTAATGGTATAGATTATGGTAAAGATTGACGGAAAGATGGTAAAAAATGGTTGAATATGGTAAAAATGTGTATGATAGAAATAGAGGAACATTTAATGTAAATTTGTAGGTTTATATTTAAATATTTCAATTAATCAACTGATTGGACGAGCTAAGCCACCAAGTTTGTTATTGACCACTCATATTTATTAGAAGGTATATATTGTTTATGTTTTCTGATTTTTGTAGATTCTGGTTGAATTTTGAGGTAATATGCAGGTAAAATATAGACAAAATAAATTAAAATATGGTGGAAAAATGCAAAACCTATATTGGTAGGTAGAATTGTAATCTTTAAATATCTTCCTTAATGGAACCGTGTGCCTCTTCCTATTTGTGTTTAAATGTCACATATATTTGTGTTCACTTATATCGTAATTTTGTGATTTTGCAGATTGTGGTGAAATATACAGGAAATATGGTGAAGATTTGTTAGATTTGGTGAAGATTGGAAATTCGAACCACTAAGTCTCTCGGTGGTCAATCATGACCGTCAGTCAGTGGGTGTATACTATTTGAACTGCCAAGACATTGGTGGTCACTTGTGTTTGTCATGGGTATATATTGTTTGAACGCCAAGGTTGTTGGTGGTCACTTACGTACGTCAGTCCAGTGGGTATATTGTATTTAATTGGTAAGTCTGTTGGTGGTACTCTTGCCTATCAGTTCAGGATGTTTGTGGGTAGGCGGGGAGAAATCCCTCAGGGAGTTCATCGACCCTGCCTTGCCGAGATGGCCTGTCCATCAGTCCTGTGGGTATATAGCGTTTAAACTGCCAAGTCTGTTAGTGGTCCAGTGGGTGTATATTGTTGAAACTGCCAAGAGTGTTGGCAGTCACTTGTATTTGTCAGTTCTCCTTTGGGTATATATTGTTTGAACTGCCAAGGTTGTTGGTGGTCCAGTGGGTGTATATTGTTTGAACTGCCATGGTTGTTGGTGGTCACTTGTGTTTGTCAGTTCTATGGGTGTATATTGTTTGAACTGCCATGGTTGTTGGTGGTCACTTGTGTTTGTCAGTTCTATGGGTATATTTTGTTTAAACTGCCAAGTCTGTTAGTGGTCCAGTGGGTGTATATTGTTTGAACTGCCAAGGTTGTTTGTGGTCACTTATGTTTGTCAGTTCTATGGGTATATTTTGTTTGAACTGCCAAGTCTGTTAGTGGTCCAGTGGGTGTATATTGTTTGAACTGCCAAGGTTGTTGGTGGTCACTTGTGTTTGTCAGTTCTATGGGTGTATATTGTTTGAACTGCCAAGGTTGTTGGTGGTCACTTGTGTTTGTCAGTTCTATGGGTGTATATTGTTTGAACTGCCAAGGTTGTTGGTGGATACTTGTGTTTGTCAGTTCTATGGGTGTATATTGTTTGAACTGCCAAGGTTGTTGGTGGTCACTTGTGTTTGTCAGTTCTATATGTATATATTGTTTAAACTGCCAAGTTTGTTGGTGGTCACTTGTGTTTGTCAGTTCTATGGGTATATATTGTTTAAACTGCCAAGATTGTTGGTGGTCACTTGTATTTGTCAGTTCTATGGGTATATATTGTTTGAACTGCCAAGGTTGTTGGTGGTCACTGGTGTTTGTCAGTTCTATGGGTATATTTTGTTTGAACTGCCAAGATTGTCGGTGGTCACTGGTGTTTGTCAGTTCTATGGGATATATTGTTTGAACTGCCAAGATTGTTGGTGGTCACTTGTGTTTGTCAGTTCTGTGGGTATATTTTGTTTGAACTGCCAAGATTGTTGGTGGTCACTGGTGTTTGTCAGTTCTATGGGTATATATTGTTTGAACTGCCAAGATTGTTGGTGGTCACTTGTGTTTGTCAGTTCTATGGGTATATAATGTTTGAACTGCCAAGATTGTCGGTGGTCACTTGTGTTTGTTAGTTCTATGGTTATATAATGTTTGAACTGCCAAGATTGTTGGTGGTCACTGGTGTTTGTCAGTTCTATGGGTATATATTGTTTGAACTGCCAAGATTGTTGGTGGTCACTGGTGTTTGTCAGTTCTTCGGGTATATATTGTTTGAACTGCCAAGATTGTTGGTGGTCACGTTAGTCCGTCAGTCCAATTATATCTTAATTGAGTGCTCTTTGCAGATTCTGGTGGAGTTTTATTTTAGTTTATTAGAATATCTATGATACATTTAGGCACGATAAAGATGAAAGTTGATGGAAAAGTTATTAAAAATGGAGAAAATTGGTGGAAAGATGATGTAAGTATGATAAAAGTTACAGAAATAGTGAATTTTCCATCAATCTACTAAGTTTCGCTGTCACTAATGATAATTTTTATTTAATTTTAGTGAAATGGTTACATTATGGTGAAAATTGGTGGAAAGATGATGTAAGTATGATAAAAGTTACAGAAATAGTGAATTTTCCATCAATCTACTAAGTTTCGCTGTCACTAATGATAATTTTTATTTAATTTTAGTGAAATGGTTACATTATGATGAAAATTGGTGGAATAATGATGTTAAATTGGTGAAATGATGGAAAGATGATGTAAGTATGATAAAAGTTACAGAAAAAGTGAATTTTCCTTTCAACTGAGTTTTACTGTCACTAATGATGATTTTATTTTATTTTAGTGAAATGGTTACATAATGGTGAAAATTGGTGGAATAATGATGGAAAATGGAGAAAATTATTGGAAAGATGATGTAAGTATGATAAAAGTTACAGAAATAGTGAATTTTCCTTCAACTGAGTTTCACTGTCACTAATGATAATTTTATTTTATTTTAGTGAAATGGTTACATTATGATGAAAATTGGTGGAAAGATGATGGAATGGTGGAAAGATGATGGAAAATGGTGGAAAGATGATGGAAAATGATGGAAAATGGTGGAAAATATGGAAAATTGGTGAAATGATGGAAAGATGGAAGGAAATGGTGTATTTGTTCTTAATGTTATTTATTTTATGTCCTTTGCTTGAATTTGTATATTTCTTGTTTTTGAATTTGTATATCTTGTGTATGAATCTTTTTTGTGTGAGAATGTGTCAGAATGTGTATGAATCTGTATGTCTTGTGTCAGAATGTGTCAGAATGTGTCAGAATGTGTATGAATCTTTATGTCTTGTGTGAGAATGTGTCAGAATGTGTATGAATCTTTATGTCTTGTGTGAGAATGTGTCAGAATGTGTATGAATCTTTATGTCTTGTGTGAGAATGTGTCAGAATGTGTATGAATCTTTATGTCTTGTGTGAGAATGTGTCAGAATGTGTATGAATCTGTATGTCTTGTGTGAGAATGTGTCAGAATGTGTATGAATCTGTTTTGTGTGAGAATGTGTCAGAATGTATGAATCTGTATGTCTTATGTCAGAATGTGTCAGAATGTGTATGAATCTTTATGTCTTGTGTCAGAATGTGTATGAATTTGTACCTCTTGTGTGAGAATGTGTCAGAATGTGTATGAATCTTTATGTCTTGTGTGAGAATGTGTCAGACAGAATGTGTATGAATCTTTATGTCTTGTGTGAGAATGTGTCAGAATCTGTATGAATCTTTATGTCTTGTGTGAGTATGTGTCAGAATGTGTATGAATCTTTATGTCTTGTGTGAGAATGTGTCAGAATGTGTATGAATCTTTATGTCTTGTGTGAGAATGTGTCAGAATCTGTATGAATCTTTATGTCTTGTGTGAGAATGTGTCAGAATGTGTATGAATCTTTATGTCTTGTGTGTGAATGTGTCAGAATGTGTATGAATCTTTATGTCTTGTGTGTGAATGTGTCAGAATGTGTATGAATCTGTATGTCTTCTGTGAGAATGTGTCAGAATGTGTATGAATCTTTATGTCTTGTGTGAGAAAGTGTGAGAATGTGTATGAATCTTAATTCTTGTGTGAGAAAGTGTCAGAATTTGAATGAATCTTTATGACTTGTGTGAGAATGTGTATGAATCTTTATGTCTTGTGTCAGAATGTGTATGAATCTTAATGTCTTGTGTCAGAATGTGTATGAATCTTAATGTCTTGTGTCAGAATGTGTATGAATATTTATGTCTTGTGTCAGAATGTGTATGAATCTTCATGTCTTGTGTCAGAATGTGTCAGAATGTGTATGAATCTTAATGTCTTGTGTCAGAATGTGTATGAATCTTTATGTCTTGAGTGAGAATGTGTCAGAATGTGTATGAATCTTTATGTCTTGTGTGAGAATGTGTCAGAATGTGTATGAATCTTTATGTCTTGTGTGAGAATGTGTCAGAATGTGTATGAATCTTTATGTCTTGTGTCAGAATGTGTATGAATCTTCATGTCTTGTGTGAGAATGTGTCAGAATGTGTATGAATCTTAATGTCTTGTGGGAGAATGTGTATGAATCTTTATGTCTTGTGTCAGAATGTGTATGAATCTTTATGTCTTGTGTGAGAATGTGTCAGAATGTGTATGAATCTTTATGTCTTGAGTGAGAATGTGTCAGAATGTGTATGAATCTTAATGTCTTGTGTCAGAATGTGTCAGATTGTGTAAGAATCTTTATGTCTTGTGTGTGAATGTGTCAGAATGTGTATGAATCTTCATGTCTTGTGTGTGAATGTGTCAGAATGTGTATGAATCTTTATGTCTTGTGTGTGAATGTGTCAGAATGTGTATGAATCTTTATGTCTTGTGTCAGAATGTGTATGAATCTTAATTCTTGTGTGAGAATGTGTATGAATCTTCATGTCTTGTGTGTGAATGTGTCACAATGTGTATGAATCTTTATGTCTTGTGTGTGAATGTGTCAGAATGTGTATGAATCTTAATGTCTGTGTCAGAATGTGTATGAATTGTATGAATCTTTATGTCTTGTGTGAGAATGTGTCAGAATTTGTATGAATCTTTATGACTTGTGTGAGAAAGTGTCAGAATGTGTATGAATCTTTATGTCTTCTGTGAGAATGTGTCAGAATGTGTATGAATCTTTATGTCTTCTGTGAGAATGTGTCAGAATGTGTATGAATCTTTATGTCTTGTGTGAGAATGTGTATGAATTGTATGAATCTTTATGTCTTGTGTGAGAATGTGTCAGAATGTGTATGAATCTTTATGTCTTGTGTGAGAATGTGTATGAATCTTTATGTCTTGTGTGAGAATGTGTATGAATTGTATGAATCTTTATGTCTTGTGTGAGAATGTGTATGAATTGTATGAATCTTTATGTCTTGTGTGAGAATGTGTCAGAATGTGTATGAATCTTTATGTCTTGTGTGAGAATGTGTATGAATTGTATGAATCTTTATGTCTTGTGTGAGAATGTGTATGAATTGTATGAATCTTTATGTCTTGTGTGAGAATGTGTCAGAATGTGTATGAATCTTCATGTCTTCTGTGAGAATGTGTCAGAATGTGTATGAATCTTTATGTCTTGTGTGTGAATGTGTCAGAATGTGTATGAATTGTATGAATCTTTTATGTCTTGTGTGAGAAGGTGTCAGAATGTGTATGAATCTTAATGTCTTGAGTGAGAATGTGTCAGAATGTTGTCAGTTGGTGGGGACCTGCCCACAAAACTTAGTGGGTTGGCGCCCCATCCTAGGGAAATTGTCTTCAACATATTGTTTGAGGTGAAGACCTGTGGACTTGGTTTAACCAGTCCCTGTGGTAGTCCCTGTGGTAGCCACTGGAGACCCCTCACCCCATTCCGAAAGTCACATGTTTATAAGTGGTTTGGATACTTCGTACTTTTCAGAGGAGAGGTTACAATTAATATAGAAATGGTTTTGACAGCCTCGGCCAAGCGAGAGAACTCGTCTCATATGATTCAGGTAAATAAGAATATACCTTCAACACCATATTGTGTGTTGACATTTTGTGCGTTTATTCATTCTCGTCAATTTTTATAACATGTAAGAGACGAATGTGGTGTTGTTTATATTTTTGGTCGTGTCAAAGGTCAAGGTGAGGTCAGTTCAACATTTACATTCGATTCTTTCAATGAAACCGTATTGACGAAAGTCAGTCAATTTTTCACTCTTTTACGTCCTTTTTCGAGTTGTGAAACAAAAAAAATAAGAATTTTATAATAAGAGGTTTGATTGAAATAATTTTGATCTTGTACTTTTAAGCATGAAGTTAAAACTTTTTTTTTTTTTTGAAACTTTCGGAAAGTTTCGAATACAACATGTCATGAACAAATTTATAAGTTCTCTCCCCTTATCTATGTCGCAGCCCAAATTTGTTCTCTTGGAATTTTTTTTTACCAGTTTGGTAATGTCAACTTAAATTTGAGTAATTGGAAAGAAATCCACACAGGGAAGTTGCAGGTGCGTTCTAAGCCGTCTGTTTCTTTCTTTATTCTGACAATGCCATGATTTATTTTTCGGATAAACTTTTAGTTTGTTTCTTGATTATTTCTTAGACTCGATTATCACACAATGAAAGTATGTATCAACGTTTCATGTCCCCCTTAACGGGAGTTTTACATCCTACTCTTCTGCACCTTACAGGCTAATGGAAATATTGCTGAAGAGTAGGAGGTAAAACTCCATTCATTTCATATCATTTGCCGATCACTTTAATCTAAAATTAGGGATATTTTTTCAATATTTTTTTGGTCATGTTTGTTGCAGGATGGTGTTGGATCAAGACACATTGAAACAACTTGGGGATGGTTTGATTGTGAAGTACACCGTCCTAGACAACCTGAAACTTGGCCGTCATTTATATGAAGCTTGTATAGAATTGAAGAATGAAGCTGATGTTGATCTACCGAACGATAAATGGGAGATTTATCTTTGTCACATTCGGTTAATAGAACCAGACGTTGCTTCAGGTCATGAAAAATGTGAAATTAAAGAAAGTGGCGTCTGCTTCACTCATATTAATGGATGCCTGTTTAAACTGGAGCCAACTGAAAGTTTCAAACCTTTGAAAAAGGGTGAGACACTGGTCATCAATATAAAAGCTGAATTTTATTCCATTGCTCGGTGCGACTATTTACCCAATTGGTTTATAGTAGCAGACGGAGTGGAGCCATGTTTGATTCAGAGCACCGTTGGAGAAGATCTGAAATTCGTTGAACCGTTTGATAAACCGTGTCAGTGGAAACGGTTCGATTATGAATTGACCAATGGAATGAAGAGATTTGATCTTTACGATCCATTTACACCTGAAGTTCGTTTTGCGAAACATTTTGTTGAAGATCTTAAAAAACCAGGGAAATTTATAATCCCCACTCCCCTCAACTTGTCAGTCGAAGATAAGAGGGTGAATTTCGCCCCAACAGAATGGCAGATTGTTGCTGATGATGCTTTTATCCAAGAAGCTGAATATTTATCTGGTAAGTACAGGTGCTGAGTGAATAAGATGCGTGCTGGATATCCCAGGTATCCTTGACTTCCCAAATGTTTTGATTATCCATTCACGTTGCTATCTTCAGTGATTATGATCAAGTCATGAAATAGTCTGTAAGCCATCTATTTGACACCCCTCAACTTTCTATTGAACTCTACCACACATACATAGTTCTATCAATATGAAATTGTATAGTAAATATAATTGCAAGAACTAATTTTAAAATAAGGGGTGTTTTGTTTTTTTGCTGCATTCAAAGTATATGTGCTAATGATAAAGTTTTTAAAAAACTATTTCAGTAAAATGTAAAGTGAAAATTGGAAAGTCAGGAACGTCCAGTAAAACTATTGTAATGAAACAAACCAAAGACTTGATGATCAAGAATGAAAGAATAACAAGTAGTGACGAAGGCTACAAAATACTAGTCAATGATGGTAGCATAGTTTTAGAAGCTAGAGATCGTCCTGGTGTATTTTATGCCTGTCAGTCATTTCTATCATTGTTGGACAAAGACAACAGCATCCCTGTTTGCAGTATTGAAGATTCACCACGGTAAGAGATGAACTGCAAGGAATATTGTTGATTTCTGCTTTATTTTGTCATAAAAGCAATCTATGCTTAATCTCAGCTGTAAATGGGTACGGATAATCTGGTAAAGATCAATTCCAAGAGAGTTGGCTAAGGACCAGCTTGTAGAAAGGATCCTTAAAATCAATACCAAGAGGTTTGGTCAAGGACTAGTTGGTAGAAAGGATCCTTAATTGTGAACCTAAGTTGTTATCCTTGTTAAAAATATTGTTGTTGGCTTCCTTCCTTCTCTTTTTTGACACCTGCTCACAGTCTGCCAATATTAAACTGTACTTAAGACTAATAGAATGTAGATCTACAGAAAGTAATTTAAAGACAGAAGTAGTAGCTATGTCCAGTCCTTTTAAGCATCTTTTACTGTCCAGTCTTTTTGAACAACTTGTACTGCTCTTTAATTACATCTGGGTATTGTAATAATTTTGTTCCGATATCAAGTTGCTTTATTGTATACTTTGCACTTTCAACTTTACTGAAATTCATGAATTATTTCCATTATACAATTCACGTTGCCTCAAACCTCATCAGGAATTTTTTTCTATTTTCAGATACAGCTATCGAGGAATGCATATCGATGTTTCGAGGAATTTTAAAACCAAAGAAGATATTATTAAACTGTTAGATATAATGGCCATGTATAAACTGAACAAGCTTCATTTTCATCTGACAGATGACGAGGGCTGGAGAATAGAAATCCCTGGTTTACCTGAATTAGTACAGGTGAGTTATTGTTCTTTCTTGCCTTTTCTTGAAGTTCATGGTACTCACAGTACCTCGGTCAGGTGGTTAAACAGTAGAGTGGTGGCTCAGGGTATGGGGCATATATAGGTCGAGATATTTTTTGATTGCCATAAAGACAATAGGGTCCAGCATTGAGAGTTCAATCCTATCAAAGATGGAGACGGTCCTCCTGGATTTTCAACCCAGGTTCCCCCTTTAGTAATAGATTTGAATCTTGAATAGATTTACAGGTTTGGGTTTTATTTGGAACTCTTTCCCACACATGCATGCTTTCAACTATACATTTATGATTGGAAGAGGTCATTTGTAAAATCAGGGATTGTTTTTTTTGGTCTGTCAAATTACAACTAGCATTGGATGTCATGTCATTCTGCACTAGAAATGAAATAATGGAGTTTTACATCCTATTCTTCTGCACCTTATGGGTTAATGAAGATAGAACACTCTGCACTAGAGAGTCCACATTTTCAATGATTTCAGGTTGGATCTAAAAGAGGGTACAGTACAGGAGAAAATACTTACATTTTACCCGTTTTGGGTTCGGGGCCGTTTCCAACTGGGTCTGGGACTGGATACTACTCAGTCACAGAATATAGAGAAATCCTGGCATACGCTGCCGTCAGACACATCGAAGTAATTCCAGAAATTGACATGCCAGGACACAGTCATGCTGCCATTGTGTCCATGAGAACTCGATACAAAAATTTGATGAAAACAGGACAACAAAAGGAAGCAGAGGAATATTTGCTGTCAGACTTATCCGAAAAATTTCAGGCCAAATCTGTTCAAATGTTTGTTGAAAATTCGCTCAACCCTGGACTCGAATCCACATTCACTTTCGTCGAAAAGGTGGTGAAAGAATTGAAAAATATGCATGCAGACGTGAATCCATTAAAAACATTCCATTTCGGAGGTGACGAAGTTCCATATAAAGCATGGAAATCCTCCCCAGCATGCCAAGCTCTCGTTTCTTCCCGCGTTGTCGAGAGTGTTGGGGATCTTATGGATTATTTTGTCCAACGTGTTGCCAGAATTGTGGCCAACTATGATCTGAGTTTAGGGGCGTGGCAAGATGGTATCATGGATGACAACGAACCCTGTGAGAGGTCAAGGTTTCCAAATAAGGAAGTGTATGTCTATGCATGGAAGAATGTGTGGGAGCTCCAACATGCAGCTGATGGTGTAAAACTGGCTAATAAGGGCTATAAGGTGGGTATAATGATGCTTTTAAAGCTTTTCATGACAAAACGGCATATTTATCAGAATACAGCTGTCCAGAATTAGCTTCCATGACAGTTAAGCTGCAGACAAACAAGTGTCAAATTTTTTAGCTTGAAATAACAGACTTCTTGAAATAAAACCTCATGATAAATTTCAAATTCCCATAACAGCAGAAAACTGGAAATATATATTCTATTGTCCTGTTATCTAATGTTTCAGCTAAATATCAGAAATTCCCATAACAGGGTAAAACAATTAAATATACTATTGTCCTGTTGTCTAATGTTTCAGCTAAATATCACAAATTCCCATAACAGGAAAAGACAATTAAATAAATATACTATTGTCCTGTCGTCTAACATTTTGGCTAAGAGCTGTCGTCTGTAGTTTGGCTATTATAAACTTAAAATAAGTAAAGGACAGACAAAAAAATGGGATCATAAACTACTGAAATGTTTCTGAGGAATGCATTTAGCCGAAACATTGGACGACAGGACAATAGTATATATAAAAACTCATATTAATTACTTCATTGTAAGAAAATTGGCGAGAGACTCTGGGCTCAGAAATATGGCATCATATGTACCTCAGTTCCATTGACACCATGTAGAATTTGATTGAAAAGTTGGATAAATAATATATTTTATGTTTTAGATTGTCATGTCTCAGGGAACACATCTATATTTCGATCATCCATATGAACCTGACCCTGAAGAACGAGGGCTATACTGGGCCTGTAGATATATAGACTCTAGAAAGGTTTTCAACTTCATGCCTCAGAATCTTTATGCGAACGCAGATTACAAATTAACAGGGGAGGTAATCTCACAGCAGGATAGACAAAAGATGATGGAAAAACAGTTCAGCGAAACTCTGGAAAAGAGTGAAAACATCATTGGTTTGTTCAATATTTTGAAATTTTACAAATTAGCCGTATGAACTCTCTGAAATTATTGTCAAATTGAGCTTACAGTTTGAACTCTGAATTGATGTTCATTCAAATTAAATTGGAAATAGGCATCCTTCAAAATGAACTTGATCCTTAGTTTTGAATTCTCCCTTAATGAAAATAATAAACATCAGGTCAGAAAAAACATGGTCCTGTCCTACCTTCAGCCCATTGGGATGAATATTTTAACGTACAATTTGTTTTAAAAGTACATGTGTATTAAGTGCACAGATCTATGTTCCTGCGATCAGGTACATGACCTCAAAATACACATATACACATACATGTATATCTATAGATCCCAGGTTCTCAATTTTGTTTTGCCAATCACCACTAAGTGAATTTCCAATCGAGCCATTCACCCCTCGAGACTTGAGTTCATAATATATTATATGTGACGTAATATAATATTATGTGAGAAGAGACCATTTATCTTTACACATAATGAATTCTCAACAAAAACCACAACTCCGGAAATACAAATGCTGGAATTCTGCACTCTGCACAGTGAGGTCACTTGAGAAACATTAACTCCAGCGTGTCCATTCCCCCCTGGACCAGGGCCATTCACCCCCATTTGAGAACCGTGGCTGTAGAATATGGCATGTAAAGTGGTTGAAGCCTTGAGAACTGGAGAAATTTAAATAAAAAGCATTTAAACTTTTTAGGAGTGCAAGGTCAACTTTGGACAGAACTGGTACGAACATCGGAACAGTTTGGTGAGATGATATTACCCAGGTTATTATCACTGGCTGAGAGGGCCTGGTACAAGGCTGAATGGGAAGACATAGAGGATGATACAGAGAGAAAGATCTTACAAGATAAAGACTGGATGTTCTTTGCTAATACTCTTGGTTATAAGGAATTAAAACGACTGGATGACTGTGATATGAGGTATTATATACCACCTCCTGGTGCAAGGTAAACCACACAGCTTCTTCAATTTCATTTTGCAAATTCAGGTCAACTATTAGACTTAAACTTTCATATGCTCCTCTAAATGAAGTGAATGTAGTTTTACACCCTACTCTTCTGCACATAATGAAGACAGGAATGGCATGAACTAAAGTGAGGTGTTTGGAGGTTATTTGGTTAAGGTTCTGAAGCTATATATGTTTTACATATACCACATTGACTTGTGTACAGTTCTGTTTTCTCTTTGTGGCCAATGCTGGACATTGTATTAGAATCTCTCTGAGATTTAACTATAATATCTTGCTGTTTTATAGATGGATATCTGAGGGTGTGTTTGAAGCTATTTGTTGTTATCCAGGCCTCATTATCCAATATTCTACAGACAATACAAACTGGATAGATTATACACAAACTGTCCATCTACAACAGTCCACTCCTCACATTCTACTCAAAACTTTGTAAGTATCAGAAAACTTTGTAAGTATCAGAAACTTTGTGAGTATCAGAAAACTTTCCAAGTATCAGAAATGTTTTATGAAAGCATTTTTTAAGTGCTTAGATTTTGTAGTCCACTTATGGACTCTGTTGGAAAGGTTAGTGCAGCGAAGCAAAACCCCTTTCATTTACAATTTTGAGTCAAAATTTTTGACTAAGAATTTTGTCTTTATTTCCGCTTGTAATTCCCCTTTATTTCCGCTTGATATGTTTTTCATTTTGAAGTTTATTATGATGACATATTTCAAGACTATTGTATTTTTGTTGTTTTTTTTTCAGAAGCTCAAATAGAAAACAATGCAGTCGGATTGTTGTTTTGAAATCCCCAGCCACTGTATGACGATCAAGATATCAAATTTTGAAGATACCCGAAGCCTTAATGATATTTTTTTTATTAAAGACTATTTAACTGCTTGTACTCCTTTTTGTTTTCTTTCGGTTAAGACAACCAAATTCTTGGTCTTTTATTGCAAAGTTGTCCCCTGATTTAAACTACAGAACAGTAGTCTATTCAATTGGCATCAATAAATGTAGTTATGCCCCTTTGACAATTTTCCTCCTTCAACTTATTGTGACATGTCCCAATGGAAACCCTAAAAAAATTCCCTGATTTTTATATCTATATTGACAACGTATATACATTTATTATTTAAGTAACTATTTACAAAAGCGAAGACAAACAGAAAGAAAATAATAAATAGATAAAACAAAAATGAACAATAGATGACGAAGATGCGGCTGCAAATTTTGTGGCTCGTGTTTTTAAACTAACAACTCGACTGGTTCTTCCACCATCAGCTGATCTGAAAATATAGATAAGATACTCCCTTACTCAAATGCAGTTATGAAATTTATCGGTTGTCCAAATTTGTTCAGGGGGCAAGTCTTTTTTTTTTCGGGAAGCCAAGTTTCCCCTCCCACTATGTGATATCGCAAGAGTAATTGTTTCTATAGAATCTTACTTGGTTCTCAAAAATACGGTAACTGACGGTGGCACCACCTGGTCTGTTTTTACTTCACACCACGTTTCTCCATTATCTATACTATATTCTACCGTTAACCCAGGGTAGGCTACGTTCGTCTTCAATTTATTTCTCACTAGTCTGGAAATATTCATAGAAATTATCAGAGTAAGATTAGACATTCGGTAATACTCGGCTGTTTCCGTAAAGCCGAATGTGGTGAAGAGTGCTAGCGAAACTTTTACGGTAACGGTTTGGCGATTTATCCTAAAGCTCGAATTCTTCGCTTATATTGTGTATAGTATTAATGGATATACAATAGACACCTTACATTGGTCGCCTCAAGCAAGTGTATTATGAAGTGCATAGAATACACTTGCGTATAATATAGTGCGCATTATATTCCGATGTGTACAATATACGAGTGAGCAATTAAATATTCCGATGTATAGATATATTGACCAGTTTGACATAAAAACTAGGCCTATATATACACTATGTATATACTAAATGTTCTATATATTATGTATATTGTACTGTTTATATTATGAAAGGATTCGGCGCATTATAAAACGGTTTGTAATAGCACATTATAGACTTACAATGCTCCAGGCGGAGGAACAGCATACTTCAACCCCTTTTCATCTAATCGTTTCAACTCCCGATATCCCAGGGTGTTGGCAAATCTTGTCCAATCGGCATCTCGTCTTTTATTCCTGGTCTTGTTATTCCGATCGCTTTCCCAGTCAGCCTCGTGCCATGCTCGTTCTGCCAGTGCCAGGAACCGTGGATACAACATCTGATCCGCAAGATCCCGGTTCCGGATAATTTCGCTCCAAAGATGTCCCTGTATACCTGAAAAAAAACGACATATACACTTGTCTGTCCACTGCGGTCTCTCAACTTTGACCCTGCTTCGCAAAGATGCTATGACATCGACTCCATTTCAATTTAATGAAAAACTTTTCAAAAATTTAAACACGAACTCCCCCCACCCCCTTCCCATCATATCGCGAAAACGGGTTATGTTATATACCAGTAGGAAGTATGACGAATGAGGGTGTGGTTTGTACACGATGGAACTTACCCATAATATTTTCCGGTTTTTCTAGACGAGGACAAAACTTTCCATCTTCACCACACACATCTTTTCTAGAAAGTCGATCTCCGGATCTGGCTACATCAGCGTTCATGTACAGATTCTGGGGCATGAAGCCGAATGTTTTTCGAGTATCTGTATATCTTGGAGCCCAATATAATCCTCGCTCTTCAGGGTCAGGTTCATACGGATGATCGAAATACAGGTGAGTTGCTTGGGCCATAACCACCTGAAAGAAAAGTGAGATCTTGTCAGTTACTCATGTTGAGCGTGGTTGTTCAGTCACTCCTGAACCAAAACAGCCCTTGTTGTTTCCAGTTTTGAAATGTTCAATAGTCTGTTGGATATTGAGTACAACTAACATCGTCATGATTAGCCTAAACTTAGGACCTAATGCATACTAGTCCTATATCCAATTATGACAATAAGAGCCAATGAGAAGCTGACTCTTTTGTCGGTATAGTAAATGTCGTTCGAATGCGACAATAAACTGGGGCCCTGTATGCTACAGGCTGTGCATATTAAGGATCCCCCGACAGTTGAAGTCGTAAAAAGTAGGTTTTGCCGCTGTCCTGGCAAATTTGTCCTCAATTTCACACTGCATGGCGTAATCCTTCTTCATTAGTCCATAAGGTTCAGAAGAGTAGGACGTAAAATTCCATTCATTTCATTTTTGTTAGTAGATGACACGTTAAAGGTGATATCTCAGATCAGATCTACCTACCTTATAGCCAGCATTCGCCAATGAATAAGCTCGCCCTGCTTGACCCCATTCCCAAATATTGTCCCAAGCGTATCCATAAACATTTTCATTCTGAAGAAGATTCCTGGAATAAGGGGTACTTCCGGCTTCCATCACACCATCCTCCCATGCAGCCAAATCCAGACCCAAGCTCGCTGTTAAATTGGAAACCTGGCTTACGAACAGCTGTTTAATATCCTTATGATCAAATTCGACATTTTGTTCACTGAAGAGGTTCTCACAAAACGTCGAGTTCTCCCAAGCGACCTTTCGCCACCTCGTCCCCTCCGAAATGGTAAATGTTTAAAGGCATTATCTGTCTATGAAGCTGTATCAACTCGGTTAAAACTTTGGCTATGAAAGTATACGTGGATTGTAAACATGGATTAATAGCATTGTCTGTGAACAATTGGATGGATTTGTATATCGATGGATCCGATGGATCTATTAAAGTGTATTTATCCACCTCGGATAGGTTATTACTGGATAACATCTTCTGACGCCGAGCTTCCATCGACTTGATAGCTGCGTGCCCGTGACCTGGCATGTCTAACTCCGGGATAACTTCAATATGTAAAGACTTGGCATGTCGGAGAATATCCTGGTAGTCCTCTGTGGTGTAGAATCCCGACCCTGGAGAACTGGCGACTGGCCCCGAGCCAAGGAATGGGAGTAGACATTTGGTTTCGTCTGGATCGTGGCATCTCTGTGATCCAATCTGAAATTAAAGAGGCACATATATTGGACACATATACAGATAGGCCTTCATAATCAATATCTTCACCTGTGCGCATTATACTCGGAGATGTACTGTATACGAGAATGCATATACTTAGTATTCTATTCTATTTTGCCTCTTGTTATTTCAACACTAAGCACCGTGTGCGTCTTCTTAGTTCTTCCCAACAGCAACACTAATACAACGTTCCGACCTTGACACTGTGCGATGTGCGCATTATACACGATATATAGACCCGGAACAAAGTTGATTAATAAGCCTTATTACCTGCGTCAATTCTTCTAGCCCAGGAATTTCCAATCTCCATCCCTCGTCGTCTGTCAGATGAAGATGAAGCTTATTCAATTTATACATTGCCATGGTGTCCAATAATCTGATCACGTGATCCTTGGGATGAAAATTTCTAGCTACGTCCAGCATGACCCCACGGTAAGGATATCGAGGACCATCGAATATTTTAGCCCTTGGCACTAATTTACGGTCATCCATTAGATTCAGGAGAGATTGGACGGCGTAGAAGGCACCGGCTTCAGCTCGAGCCCGAATCTCGATTGTCCCTTTAAATGGATCAATATCAAGTTCGTATACTTCATCGTTGGACACTTCCTCGCCGTTTAATCGGACTTTTACATCGGCTTGGTCGAACCAGATATAGTGACTGTAGGGCTTCTGATCCGTCACTTTAAATCCCAGCTTATCTGAAAGAGATGATACAAAGAGGTTAGTTGGAATGATTGGTTGAACGATTGCGATTAGCGTTGTTACAAACACCAACGGGAAGCTTAAGCATACATGTCGTGTAATGAAGAAGGTCGCTTATCAATCGTTAATTACATTGGAACTAGAATATTGGGGGGGGGGGCACTTTATTGCGAAGGTGGGCTCTTAATTAAGGGGGTCGTGTGAGCAGGATATACTAGTACTGTAATCTAAGCGTTTTGAGACTCTAGGACATCTCAGTTTGCTGTGCAGTTCTTGCTGAACGTTAGCGAAATAGTCCTGGTGAGTGGTCGGGTTCAAAGGGCAAATACTGTAGAGGGAAACGTGAAAAAGCTATAAGGCAATCACAATCGGAGAGAAAGAAAGCAACTTCTATATTTTACAACTTAGGTTTGCAGTTAAGGTTCCTTTCTACCAGTGTTGGTCCTTGACCAAACCTCTTGGTATTGATCTTTCTCGAATTATTATATCCGTACCCATTTACAGTTGGGTCGACTGGGATTAATTAGGCGTGAGGGTGACTTATTCAAGGTCATCAGACTTGCACACGCCGCTCGAGTTTCAGTGATATCGAGCGAAGAGTGGTAGAACCATGGTACAACTGACTTGTACAAGGGACCTGCTACATTTTTCGTCTTATGTTTTTGGGCTTTTTTTATGTCTTCTCATCCATTTTAAGATTAGGATAAGAAGAAATAGACGATGACTAATATAAAAAGGTAGAAAGAAAACAAAATAGAGCATACTTGCTAAAAATTGCGCCTCATTGAAAAAAACTGGCGGCGACACAATTTTCCAATCTCGAGTTTCGAGGTTTAAAGTGGCTGAAGTGTCCACGTTTATTTTCACTGGGGTGGGGATAATCAACTTGGTGGGTCTCCCTAAATCTTTCACATCCGAGTTCAAAACATATCGTGCCCGCGGGGTGAAGGGATCGTATCGATCGTGCCCCTCGGCTTTCTCAGTCTTATAATCGTATCGCTTCCATTTATTAGGTTGGTCGAATTCTCCGACGAAACTCAAACTTTCACCGGTCGTCCCTTCAACGACGCGTTCTTCTAACCCTTTCGAAGCTAGATACCAATTAGGATACGTGTCACTCTTTGCTACGGAGTAATTTTCCGAAACGTAGCGGATCCTACGCTTCTCTCCCGGACGAATAGATCGAAATCCTGCAAGTGGTTCCAATTTGAACATACATCCTTGTAAATGGGAAAGTTTGACTTTGTATTTTTCTATGATGGCACCAGTTTCGCTCGGCAACGAATCAGGTTCCGCTAAATTTAATTGGCACCAAATTAGTTCCCACTCTGCGCCTGGCAGCGGTTCCTGTCCCCGGTTTGTGAAGGTTATCTGGGCCTCGAACAATCTCAGATTATCTCTAAAATTATCCAGAACTTCGTATTTGATGTCCAGGAAATGTGCCATGTAGTCTAATTTCTCTTGTGTCATTACTGCAAGAAGAAAAAAACATGGATAAATGAAAGACAAATTGAATGAATGAATGTTTGATGTTATGTTTGAATGAATAATTGAATGATTGGCAGAGGAGTGAATCAATTTTACTACACACGAATAAATGAATGAATGAATGTTTGATGTTATGTTTGAATGAATATTGAATGATTGGCAGAGGAGTGAATCAATTTTACTACACACGAATGAATGAATGAATGAATGAATGTGATGATATACGAAGAAACAAATTGAATGGATGATAAGGAAAGAATAAAAAAAAAACATTGGCTGTGACCCAGAACTAATTGTCAGAAAAATTATTAAAACGATCAAGACGTTTATAAATCTTGAAAGAAAAAGCATTTCCTTGTCTTACATGGCACTTGAACTCAATAAGACACTAATTAACGAATAGAAACATCCAAATTGAGATGTCAATGAGGTATTCTGTCTGTGACCTTTGACATTGTTCCCGAAATGTAATTGTTTGTATGTCCAGAAATACGTGCTGGTAAGAATGTCCACGTTTCCTTACACATGTTGTATTTGTGGACAGGCCTATCTACGTGACGATGCTATTTTGGTCGGTGCAGTCCATCTACTAGTATCCGATGATATTTAAGACATTGGAGAGGAGGAAAGAGGGGGGGGGGGTGAGAGTACCTTGGCTAAGGTGCATTGGCCAAACAAAACAACGTGTCTCGTTCTTACTTAATATATTTTTTAGTTTTTACTCTTTTTTTTACCCGTTTTCTGATGGTATGCACCCTTCTTTAAGAAATACATAGCTTGATGTTCATTGATCGAACTACTAACTCTGAAATGACAGAATTTCCTGATCAATGTGTCCAATTTACAGTACAAAAAGGGTGTGAGAGAGGACATTCGAGGCCTCTGTAAGGGTGGGGGGGGGAATGAGGTATGACGTGTCTAAACGTCAATTCAACCAAAAACGCTTCTATTGGTTCAACCTTCGTCAGCCTTCATGAAAAAACTATTCGTAGCATCTGACCAACTGACTGAACGAGGGATTAGTTGATTTGTTATTTACCCGTAAACTATGTGGCGTTTATACCGGCCGGTCCGTAACATTTCTACCTACGTCAAGACTTTGGTAAATCACGCGAGTTAGTCATTTCAACAATTCCTAATAACATTATCTGATCGGTTGATTTAATGTGTCGTTTGCCCTCCGACCCAACGTATATCTTGGTCAACAGTTGAATCATTTACATGGGCTCTTGATGGAAGGGTTCGATCTTTGTTTAGTTATGGTTGTCAACTCAGTTGGTCAGTTGTTTGCCCTTTTTAACCCACATTTCATGGTTAGCCTCAAAACCACTAAGTCTTGAGGTAGTTCTGTCGTAGCATGTTATTTATTTGATGTTCTATCAGGTTTGGCCCAATGTGGGGTATCATGGTATAACCCCATAGCCGTTGAATTAAATGAAATGCAATGAAAGGAGTTTTACGTCCGACTGTTCTTCACCTTATGGGCTAGTAGAGACGGGCAAAACCATGCAGTGTGCAATAAAGGAAATTTTGCCAAGAGAGAGACATACTCTTGTGCGATGTACAATTGTCGAGGGATCTTTAACATGCACAGTCTGTAGCACACGGGACCCTTGGGCACTGCAGATGCCTTCAGAATCAATTAAGAGAAAAATTGTTTGTCACATATTGTATGCTCATCGCTCAGTGCATAGTAGGCCTATTGTCTGTTTGTAAACAGTCCAATAAGGTGCAAAACAGTATAGAAATAACATCTTACGACAAGGCAAGGTACGTTTGACTCTAACAAATTTCTTACAGTCTCAAACACTTGCCATTTAGATTAAGATTTAATGTTTTAAACCAATTAGTGGTCGAGATTACGGAGAAAAACCACGATGGTACAATGAGTTGATCGTACAGGTTGACTTGAGATTATCCTCGGCTTAGTTCAGAATGTTTACTCGTTGTGATCTTTCATATTTTAACAATGTTTCCTTATCGGTTTTTTGAAGGTGATTTTTTGTTACAATGCACAAATAGATATATTGGGTGTAGTAGATACAAGAAGGAGGGTGGAGTGGCACACACAAACTAAAAATATCGGTTAAACTATTGGTTTTTATTCGAAATTTCTTATCCACAAACATCAACAAATTATGAAATGTGAATGATTTCCAAATAGAATAAGTTCATGCACGAGAAATAAGACAAGTAAGGACCCTAAACAGGACCTTGCCTTATACCTATTGAGGGATCGAATAAGGGTAGATCGTGAGATCTGCCATGAACCATCCCAATTGTCAAATCAGAAACAGTAAACACATTTCGGTCTTTTTAATTTAATCTGGGTGTAAAATCGATTGCCTATTCTGAAATCCATAGCTTACTATTTTGTTTTATTTATATTTTTTGTTTACCCTACCGAAGTGGGGTTTCACAAATTGTCTATAGACTCATTATAATGTTCCCCCTCCCCACGGAAATATTTAGTAAAAGACGAAAGATTTACTCGGGAAATGAGGAGAAACCAGAGTAGCTTACTAATTTATATACGTTCTATTTCCAACACTTTGGTGAGAATTTTGATAACCACGAGTTGCGCTCTAACCAAATAGAAGTGCTGACCAAACTTAAACTTCAATATCAAAGAGCAAAAACCTTCTTCGTCTTAAATCGTAACTGAAAATGTCGAGAGATGCAAGACACTAACAGAAAAACATTTACGTATCTGTGTTTGTGTTTGTACTTAAAATAAAAGCGTTTTTATTACACGAGGAAAAGTCAGTTTAAAATGTTTAATTTACTACTCCCATCTATTTGGTATTTATTCACGATTTACCTATAAAAAATAGATTGCATAAGTGTGTGTAAGGTAGACATCATTTGTTAACAAAATAGAAAAAAAAATTGTGCATCAGATGTGAATTAGAGGTCATTTTAAACTATATATTTGTAGCAAGCGCCATAAACGAACAACTGATTGTTAAATTACAAAGCCGTAATTGACATTGTGGCAATCCCAAATTTGTTGGCTAAGTGGACAATATTTCATATCAAGAAATTGGAAAGGTCGAATGTTAATTTTAGTAGATTAAGCCCTCCGTATTTATGTGTTTGTTTCATGCGTCAATTCCACTTATTAGGCCTATTTAGCAAGTTGATTCAATATGCGATTGTTAGCATTATGGCTAGCTAAATCCACTAACTATAGGCACAATATATCATGTAAGCTGTGGGTAAATAAAATTACTATTTTTGGCAGATAATGCCCTCCGTAATTTTGTGTTGACCTAACTCAATCATGTTAGTTTTATTCGTCAAATAAATTTCATTTCCTCCTTTTGACATACGTTTGAAAACTCTCTAATAAACGTAGTTTATAATTGATCTAAAAGTGTGATTTTGAATTATTTTAACAGTTTATTTCCGAGGAAAATTTCCATTATAGTACACGGCATGATCAAAATATGTGATTTCACTACATCTTCTAATATAACATGGCGACAGAATTCTGGTTGTTTCAAACTTTCAAACTTATTAAGTAATGCTTTCGATTAAAACAAGAAGGGGACAAAGATACCACCCCGCTTTACTTCATGATGAACAATTCAAATTTCATCAGTCAGGATTTTAAGCAAATTGTAGAGTCTTAAAAAACTTAGTTTTCATTTGTAAGGATTTCAAACAAGAAGGGTGCTAATATACAACCTTGCTTTACTCCGTATCACATATAGTTGTCATCGGTAGGGAATTGAAACAAGTAAGGCCCCAAGAAATGACCTTAATTTACCCAAAATCACATATAAAACGTTTTGTAGGCCGGGACTCTATATATATCACAATAGAGTTCCTTGGTTCCTTATTGAAAATAATACAGGGTTTTAAAGGACATTCTTGGTTCATCCCTCTATGAAATCTCTAGTTGAAAATTAAAACAGCCCATAACCCACAAAACAAGACCATCCATCTTATTTCAAACATTAAGTACCGCTTCTTAAATTTTAGGCATATTGCCACAGACAATTTATCTATATAAGACTGGTTGAATCGTCAACATGAGCAAAGAAAACTGCTTAGAGGCAGCCGTAGGCAGCCAGATCACACACAAACGATGGGCATTTCATTTCGACTCAACCTTCTTAGAGCTCCAAATTTGCGTATGACCATCAAACAAACATGAGTATAAATTTTTAAAGATGAATAAATAAAATTCAGAGGAACTTACTTTGATTTTGGCCATTTCCTTGGGTAGAATATAAATCTGGTAATACAACTAATATCATCAAATACATCAAACACTTACAAGTCATCCTGATAACTTTTAACTTTCCAAATTTAATCCGAATAAAAATTCCCTTTTTTGCGTCTCACTAGATATGCACTTGATGTTCTACATATTTTACGCTGAACAATTTTCTCAAAAATATTTATTCAAATTTTTTTTTTATCTTTAGCTGTCTTTTCCGATAGTTTTTGTGTACAAATCATGGGAAAATGTTTGGTTTGAACGCAAAATTTGTTAACTTTAAAACAATGGGACGCAGTGAAAGTCACGTGATTTTTAACTCCTCCTTGAAATGTACCCAGGTAAAAGTTGTTTGGATTAGTCAGGTATACGTTAACAAAATACCAACGGTCAAATTGAAACCTTTACTAGCAAGAGACGAGTTCATTAAATCAACTAATTATAACGCTGTAGAGTACGCATATCAGAAATAGATACGTTATTGAAATGGTAATCTAATTAGAAACGAGAATAATATGTCACTAATGAATATTCAAATTAATGCACACGTTATATTCGTTTAATCAATACCCAAAAGCATATACGACTGACAAAGCGTGTGGAAATACGGTACAGTTAAATTTTTAAATGTGCATAAATGAATAATATTCCAAAATTGTTAGCGTTTCAGAGGTAGAGGTAGCGGTACGGAATGGGGGGTGTACAGGTTGGAAATTGCAAAAAGAGTAGGCCAAATTTTCCTCATTACACCCTACATTACGTGGCTCTACTTTATTAACCCATTGGCTGCAGAGGAGTATGACGTAAAACTCCATATTCCATTTCCTTTCATCAGTTGCATCAACTACCACTCGGTGCTGATTTTTTCTAAGTGCTTTTATTTATGAATTAAAATTGGGGATTACATAATTAGATAGAAATGAAAGTATAGTCTAAGGTCGAAGAACAAAAAGCGGCCTAATTCTGCCACAGTACAAATTTATAACACTGCACAACACGTTTCTTTTAAAGAGTTGCTCATGTAAAACTGCAATATGTGCATCACAAGTTGTATCAACATTTGTATGAGTTAAAACTAGTAGACTAGAGCTGTATGCAGCGCTCGTATTTAACATAAACGTAGACTTAAGTTAGACTTAAGTTAAACTTTATGTATGCAATGATTAATCTTTACGAAAGTCAAGTTCACCTTTGACTTTCAAATGTATACAAGGGAAGTCGTTTATAAGTTTATGTAAAGTCGAACTTTATGTACGTACCGCTCGATCTTTACGAAAGTCATGCCATCTTTGATTTACAAATGTACAAAAGGAAAGTCGTTTTTCCTAACTTTATTAAGTTAGACTTAAGCGAAAGTTCAGGGTTAGAGCGCAGCATACGGCCCCAAGGGTTTAATACAATTCGTTGCCAAGGTTATTTAAAACTGTACAACTGTAACAAATTCTTAACACAAGGCCAAAGATGGTTAATCCAACATCAAATAATATGGAATATAGAGACCAACCAATGAGAAGGCTAAACCAAAACCAGTTAACCTTAGTTAACCAATCAGAGCATTGACATCCTGAAATGTCTTAAACCAAAACTGGTTAGAAATATCAATCAATTAGACTAGTAGAAACTGCAACTGGTTTAAATTAACCAATGTGTTGATTAAACTAACTCTAGTTTGGTTTAAAATGTCAGCCAATCAAAAAAGGTTAAAACCCAGGTCAACCATTCAGAGTGCTCAAACTAGAACTGGTTTGAAGTATCAACCAATCAAAAAAGTTAAAACCCTAACTGGTTTGTTTTCAAGTGTCAGCCACTCAGAATGGTCAAACCAAGATTAATTTGAAATATTTACCAATCAGATGGTAGAAAAAATTCAACTGGTAAAACATGAAAAAATCAAGATCTTCAGTTCAGTAAGTTTGATATTTCACTCAATACATCTGATATCCCATTTTGCAAACCTTGAATACAATACCTTATGGAGGTGCCCTGATGAGGGTTATGTACCTCAATTGTGTATGAGCTATAGTCAATGCGAATAAACAAGGGGGATAACCAGCAAACCTATAAAAAGCACACACTATCATTTTACAAGTAATAATACTATTATTTATTAAGAAGTATAAACTGGAATAGATTCTATTATTCAATAATACTAACATATATTTCACCAATCACCTTATAACATTAAATTATAGAAAAAACATGAAAAAATGTCCTAATTTCGTGACTTATCTTTGAAAAAGATGTTTGAATAAATGGCGGATAAAATGATGGCACTAGATTAGCAAGTTTTAAACATGTTCTGTTTCAAATTTTCCCTTTCTCCACTATTTTGAATTCTGTATGCACTATGTTTTCAAAAAATATGGAACGCCTTTTCTGGAACTAGATCCCCCCTTTTTTTTAATTAAACATCCAGTCCAAAGAATCTGGACATGCAGAACTGACCAATCAAGTGCCTTAATAAATTTCATTTAATGTGACCAAAAATTAAATAGAGTTTTCTCCCTTTGATAGAAAATAAAAAGACAACAAATGAGAAACAAAAGTGAGAATTTTCAGACAAAAAGTGAGAATTTTTAAATAAGTTCAAAATATACATAACAGAGTTTTGATCAGGATTTTATACAATGCCTTATGACTATTTCTTTTTTATTTGTTTCACGTTTTTCAAAAAATCCAAATTAATTTTTAGCTTGGATCAAAATTTGACCAGTTGCAAACTTGAGCTTTAAATCAAAATAAACTTCATTTTATGAAATTGTAACAAGTCCAACAAAAAATATGAAAATTTAGACAAAAACAAAAGGTTATTTGCAAATTTTAAAAAATTTAACATACTTCAAAGCCCAAACTTTCATACATTATTAAAGTTAAAATGGGTTAAAAATTCTTCACTATATTTAACAAAGGAATAAAACAAAGATATTTCAAATATTTAAAAAAAATTTTAACATGGTCAATATTAAATTCTTTATCACTTTACTTCAAATAATTTCATTTTTAAAATACAGAAAATTTACTAGATTGAAACCTGGTGGCTTGAACGTGCCCTGCGATGAGATACGACATCCAATATAAATGCATGTTAATTTGACCAAGTTTAGTAAATAAAAATTTAATAGGACAGCGTCAAAGTCGACAGGTTTCAAATTCTGAGCGTTTCATAAATCAATTATATCTGATAAAAATCTCATTTATACAATATTAACTATCGCATTATTCTCTCATAATTAGAATTCATCTCGAAATTGGTTCAAAATGGATAAACTTTATTCCCACGTTTTTGTCCAATCATAAACCAAAATTTAGATGAATTTATTTTTGACTAATCACTAAAATTCGTTACGTGTTAATTATTTGGTACAATAGTGACAGGAATAGCTGCGTTCCGTAGGACAAATTCACTAACGCTACCAAGGATAGCCCTTTTAAATGCCCCCAATCCTCGTGTACCCATGACTAAACTGTCAACCCTCTCAGCTTCTGCCGCTTTCAAAATGGCTTCTCCAACCTTTCCACTGCCTCGGACAATTTTACCGGGGATCTGAAATAGTTTAAAAAAACGTGAGATAATGTCCTATTGGAAATAAATGGCATTACATTGCCATGAGCAATGAGGGAAATTTTTTCAGAAATGAATGAAATAAAGGGAGTTGTATGTCTTACTTTTCTGCACCTTACGAACTTATAATGCCATGCAGTGTGGAATGAGAGAAATTTTGCCAGGACAGGGACATTAGCCTACTCTTGTTATTTTCAACTGCTGAGGGATCTTTTGCTTGCACTGCCTGTAGCACACAGGGTCACTGAGCCACTGCAGCACTCAGGTCTTCTTGGGAATAAATGGCATTACGCTCACTGCCTGTAGCACACAGGGTCACTGAGTCACTGCAGCACTCAGGTCTTCTTGGGAATAAATGGCATTACGATGCAGTGTGCAATGAGGCAAATTTTGTTTCAAGACAGCACCCATAAGTGTATTTTCTTTTAATTCCGTATATCCAGATAATCTAATTAAATTTGGGGGCCAGTTTTAACCTTTCTGCTCTGGGTTTGGCCAATGAAGTTGGGAATTACCACGCAGTGTGCAATGAGGGAAATTATAGTCTAATAACTTACATTTTTACTCTTCAATTGATCTGTTAACTGTCCAATTAAATTACCAATTCTATCTTCCTGTTCCTTCACCAGTTTCCCCAGAGCATCTTGGTTGGGGACTAAAAATAGATTTGGACAGATATTAAAAAGGGAGACAATCATCTAAATATTTCAGTTTTGAATGTAAATGTTTTAGATTTCAACCAATATAAAAGGATGTCATAGCTATTTCAGATGATACATAATAATACAAAAAAATACACAATGAATACAAAACAAAACACAAAAATACAAAAAGATACAAAATGCTACATACCTACTCCTACACTGAGGTTATACTCTGTAATAATAATACCAACGACAGAATCACCACTTCTATATAGATGGTTCAGGCACCCTATAAAATAAATAAATTAACATTGTTAGCCATGTGGACTCTACATTATTAACATTGTTAGCCATGTGGACTCTACATTATTAACATTGTTAGCCATGTGGACTCTACATTATAAACATTGTTATCCATGTGGACTCTACATTATCAACATTGTAAGCCAGGTGGACTCTACATTATTAGTCATGTGGAATCTTCATTATTAACATTGTTAGCCATGTGGACTCTACATTATTCACATTGTTAGCCATGTGGAATCTACATTATTAACATTGTTAGCCATGTGGACTCTACATTATTAACATTGTTAGCTATGTGGACTCTACATTATTAGTCATGTGGAATCTACATTATAAACATTGTTAGCCATGTGGACTCTACATTATCAACATTGTTAGCCATGTGGACTCTACATTATCAACATTGTTAGCCATGTGGACTCTACATTATTAGCCATGTGGACTCTACATTATAACATTGTTAGCCATGTGGACTCTACATTATTAACATTGTTAGCCATGTGGACTCTACATTATTAGCCATGTGGACTCTACATTATTCACATTGTTAGCCACGTGGACTATCTAACTCCTGAAATGGCATTTAGTAACTTATAATAAATAAATGGACACAATTATATGGATAAAAATTTCTTTATCAAAAGAACTTGCAATGTTTCAACAAGGGTACTCCCGTCTTAATCAAGCAACGATCATTTGTTTGTGACATGTGTTTGAAAACATAATGACCTGCTTGGTTAGGTTAGTTCAACCAGTTTTATATCAGTCTAATCAATCAGACAGCCATATATAACTGGTGAACACTGTTAATATCAGATAGGAACAGCAGCTACAGAATTCATATCACATAACCTGACCTGTCAGTTATCAACAGGCATGAAATAGGCAATAAGATACTAGGAAAAGAGAGAATAAAATAAAAGTTTAAAATATCCTGATATTGAGCAAATTGGTTTGATTTTAATACTGATTTGAAATAGGCTATGAAAGTCTAGGAATATAGATAACAAAATAAAATAGGAGATTTGAATATCCTAGGATATAATAGCAAATTAGTCTGATTTTAATGCTGGTTTGAAATAGGCTATGAAAGACTGATATAAGAGAGACTAAATAGTAGCTTAGAATATCCAGATATTGAGCAAATTGGGTTTGATTTTAAAACTGTTTTGATAAAGGTAATGAAAGACTTAGATAAGAGAGACTAAATAGTAGCTTAGGATATCCAGTCATCCAGATATTTATTGTCAGTTCAGAATATATAATATATTTATTTTAGAAACTGAGTGATTATTAGTTAGCTACTAACCAACCAGTATGACATAATAAATGAAAGACTAATATAAGAGAGACTAAAATAGGACAGTAGCTTGGGATATCCAGATATTAAAAATCGTACTGAATTGATCTGACTCGACTCTATAAAGTATCTGAGAACTAAGGGATACATTATTGGCTATTTGTTACCATGAACGAAGCGATCAGACAGTAAGTGATAACAGATGACTAGTAAGACAAAGACTTAAAAGAGTAGCTTTGGATATCCAGACATTATAGATGAAATAAGTAATCAGAGTAAAACCTAAAAGATGAGGAGAACTGAATGAAGAAAATAAACAGTGGTAGTATTATAAATCAATAGCTTGCTTGTTTCTTGTCAGTTTCTACACACTTTTATTTATATACAGTATATATCTACTGGTGTTTGATCAATCTAAGATCACGTCAGTTTTTATTGAACCAGGGTCTTTATCTCCTCTTAAAGGGATAATAGCCTCAAATTATAGAGGGATTTTGATGTATAGTGATGACGCCAGGTTGGATATATACCGTTATTTGTCAAGTTTGAGTAAAATTAAAATTTTATTTTTCTTCAAATAGCTATTATCCCTTTAATATAAGCTTCCTCCAATATACAGTCAAAAGTTAACAATCAGAATATTTGATATTTACTCATACATACGGCTTTTTGGCTTGTAATTCTTAACATCATATAGATTATGAAAATTGTGGCCAACAAAATTTCGTTGAATCCCTAATCAGACTGTTTTAAAAACAATGTTTTGTTGATGACAAGACTCTATATGCTACTCTACTACCCTACTAGTATCCAACTGTAAACTGTATTTCAATGTTTTGGGGGTAACAAGACTCTATATGCTACTCTACTACCCTACTAGTATCCAACTGTAAACTGTATTTCAATGTTTTGTTGGTGACAAGACTCTATATGCTACTCTACTACCCTACTAGTATCCAACTGTAAACTGTATTTCAATGTTTTGTTGATGACAAGACTATACTACACTACTACCCAACTAGTATCCAACTGTAAACTGTATTCCAATGTTTTGTTGGTGACAAGACTATACTACACTACTACCCAACTAGTATCCAACTGTAAACTGTATTTCAATGTTTTGTTGATGACAAGACTATACTACACTACTACCCAACTAGTATCCAACTGTAAACTGTATTTCAATGTTTTGTTGATGACAAGACTATGCTACTCTACTTCCCTACTAGTATCCAACTGTAAACTGTATTTCAATGTTTTGTTGATGACAAGACTATACTACACTACTACCCAACTAGTATCCAACTGTAAACTGTATTTCAATGTTTTGTTGATGACAAGACTATACTACACTACTACCCAACTAGTATCCAACTGTAAACTGTATTTCAATATGCCATGAATGTTTGGTACTAAATATCAATATTGGTTCAAAAAAAGCAGCTTGAAAATAACGCCACTCTGAGGTACAATGATTAATAAAATCCTTATCTTATGATATATGTGATGATAAATATCAGCAAGTACTAAAATAAGAGTATGGGTAGCTTCTTTTAAAAAATATTTGAAGAGTTGTTCCTTTAAAAGCTAGATGTCTCCAGAGATAGTTGAACATACAAAGAAATATTGATGAACTAGTCAAGTTAATTGTTTAATAAATTATCAGACTTGTCATAAGGGGGAGAAACCATAATTCACTAGCCATCAGGGATGACAATTTAGTTTTATTTACCAGTCATGTCTAATTTAGCAATAAACAGTGCCAAGAAAATATATATGAGGAATGTGTTTGAATTAGTAACCAGAATTAGGACACAAGGATAATTGGGAGACATTTTAAAGGCGTGGCCTTGCCAAACTTCTTTTCTACATCAGAAAATATCATATCTTATAACATTATTCGACTGATTTAGTCTGGTGTTGTATATTAATGGACTCCAATTAGGTTCAAGTTTGTTATTTCTATGATGTAAGAACAAAGCGATAGATTCACATGCCACAACAAGTCTGACGACAATTCAAACTGCCCGTAATTAAGCTAATTAGACTAATTGGTCATGTCTGAATCAAGTTAAATAAGAGAATATTAGGTTTGTATCAATAACAAATGTTTCTGCCTTAGAAAGAATCAATTATATAAGAATGGAACAATAATTGATGACTTTCACTGTTGCAGACGACAATCCTAATCCTAACTCTAAGTGAGTCAATTGATCAGGTCCGAATGTAAGGCTTTTATCCAAGAGGAATGCTACTGTTTTATAAATCAATCAATTGTTAGAACAGGACAATTATTGATGACTTGTGCAGACGACAATCCAAACTGCCGCAATTGAGATAATTGAATATGTCTTAATTCAGTATCGAAAGACAATATTAGGTATTAGGCCGTTGAATTAAGCAATAGTTTACAAAGATAACAACTTAGGTTCACGAGGATCCTTTCTACCAGCTGGTCCTTGTCCAAACCTCTTGGTATTGATTTTACAAGGATAACAACTTAGGTTCACAATTAAGGATCCTTTCTACCAGCTGGTCCTTGGCCAAACCTCTTGTCATTGACCTTATCTGTTTATCCGTACCCATTTACAGCTGGATGGACTGGACATTTCACGGAAATGACTAGTAAATAATAGATAACCCACAGTCTGAGAAAATAGTTGTAAATGACTTTAATAGTAGGTTAGTGTTTGTAATCCTTACAATATATGTCTTTTCACCATAAGCAAACTAGACAGACAGTTCAATCATAGACTACTGGGAATAATAAACTCCCAGCATGATCATTTTCTTGTCAATCTTAAACGCACTGCCATCATTCTACTAGCTAGGGTTTGTCCACATTTCATTTCATAATTATAGGTTTTTTTTATACTGAGCATCAACAAAGTTCTTTTTGTCAGAAATACAGGGAACCATTCAATGATAGTTTCCTTTTTATAATCTATGTTATGCATGTGCCACTCTGCATTTGGGTTTGTCAACATAGTATCACAATGTGTTACAAACAACTAGAGACTTAATAACATATTTCGTATTACAGTAATTGCAGGAACCACAGACTTCTGACAGAAAATGGAATGGTGCAAATCCATGCTATACGCGGTGAAACTGAATTTACCCCTGGGCCCGTGCTTACGTAATTTCAACTATATATCGTTTTATAACCACCGTACTCTAATACACATAAAATATTTAAAAAGCTGTATACAATCCCTTTAAGTGCCCGTTTGTGAATAGATACCAAAAGCATAACAGTAACCTTTCAATTTTATATTCAAGAATGTCCTTGATAATGAATATGCATAAGGTGAGATATAGTGGACAATACAATACAATAAGTGAAGATCTATGTAAACAGGATGTCGAATATCATAACCTAGTCAAGTAGTCTAGTTTGATATATCTTGGTTTCTGTTATGTTAAGGTTTATAATCCAAATTGTTATTAACCAGTCATAGGTGTAGGCTAAACCAAGAGAAATGTGTTGAATTTTGCAATGAGCAGTTTCATCATGAGATTGAAAATAGTACAAAAATATGGTCCTTATCATAAATGTGTTAACCTAATGGAGTATGGCTGCTATCTCCTTTCTTATATGTTTAGGTTAACAATTCAAATTTTTCTTGACAAGCAATTGATTTAAAATTGGCAATCTGAGCTTTTGATATCCAATATGTGTTAAAGTTATACTGTGGTTGGTTGGTTTGTTGGTAGATGACAAGTTTCCAACCAACGGACACAGTATAAGTGGAAGAACAGACAGCATCTATACTTCCCCCCACCCCTACTTATCTCCCCAAAATAATGACTATAATTAGATCTCCTAATTATCAATTAAACTCTACATCAATTACATCATTTACCTAATTAACAAATAAATAATTATCTCTATTTATACTTAAGCATCCTGCCTATTTGATTCCATATCTCACATGGACGTCTAAACTGTCAGGAATTTACAGTCCACAATTCAGCCCAAAAGTCATGTTTGGTTACCACTTTACATAAGCTGAGTTTTCATAAATGAAATAACAGAAATATGATGTGTTTGATATGATGATGGGCTCATAGCTCAGGGGAGGACAAAATTTTATAAGTGGGGAGGGGGGTGGTGGGCTTCATTATATGTGACTCAACAGGTAAGTAATTCGAGTCATGTCCATTTTTCAGTTGAGGTCTTAGTCGGGCAGGCCTCTCTTAAGCCCTTGTTGTGACCCTTGACCCCTTAGATTTATGAAGAGGTCATGCCTCAGAACAAATTGTTCATTATCCCTATATCTTATCTCTATAATATATTATCCCTAGAAATCTTTTTAAGTTGCCAAATTAATAGGAGAATTGACCTTGTCTGACCAGATAGCTGACCTTTCAAAGGTCACTGGATGCACCAATAAGGCAAGAGAGATTTTTGAGAGATTCGTCTTTATTTCAACAAAGAGTAACAATAATAGATGTAATTAAAATACAAAAATCGAGGTTTTTTTTAAGGACACTTACAAAATTCTGACGACACTGGCACAGGCTTAAAGCAGTGTTCACTAAGTAAAGGGTAGTGAAGGAGCTTAAAAAGATTAATGTTTTAATCAACATTGATACATGCAAAATATCAATGAATATTTATTTTTTCTTGTCTCATTCAAAAGACTCAACTTCTTATATGTAAATTAAGACATAAATCATTCATGAATATTCATATCACACTTGAACATGTACCAGTACTTATTTTTTATTGGTCAATGGAGCGTGAAGTTTAAGATGACTTTCACCTTTAAGCTGTGATTAATGTCTAGAAATAAACAAGTAGGTTTACCTGTAACAGGTATAATATTCTTCTTGTCTCTCGTCACTAGGACATTTGGAGGTCATCTTATCGTTTCACAATAGATGTATTATATTGAGGGTGGCAGGTATTATATAGAGGGTGAGAGGTATTAGTGAGGGGTATATTAGTACAGGCATGTCATAAAATTGTTAAATCTGTTTTCTTCATATTATCTACCCCCTCTCCTCTCTCCAAACCTCCCCTCCCTCCCTAATTACCTAATGATTTAGAATTAAGAAAGTGAGGGATTATTGAGGGGTATATTAGTACAAACATGTCATAAAATTATTACATATAAAATGAGCTTTCTTATATTATGCCAGGTCCTGATCACCCCCCCCCCCCCTCCAAACCCCTCACCCCTCTCTCTTATTACCTAATAATTTTCGATGTAGTATGTACAGAGTAAGGGGTATATAAGTACAAGCAAGTAATAAAATTGTCACATTTATAAATAACTTTTATTGTATATGTGCACCCAATTAACACCAGCCTTCAATTTCCTGCACATCACAAACAACATTTTAGTTACCAAACCAACAACCCAACCTACAGCACAGAATCATCCAATTTGGACCAACCACTACTAATACCAACAACTACCTAGTTCGTGATATCATCATCCACTGGAAGAGAACGCTAACTGCCTAATTTGTGATATCAGCATCTGCTGGAGGATGACGTTAACTTGCTAACTACGAAGAGAACGTTAACTACCTAGTTTGTGATTTCAGCATCTGCTGGAAGCGAACATTTACTTGTCATCTGGCAACCAAAGGAGACAATCGATAGCATGCAATACTCGATGACCCTTCACTACATATATATACAGGTCATGTAAATCTCCTTGCATACCTCAATATCATATAAACCTATACATAACCCTTGACAAGAGTCATAAATTTTGTTTGTCAACTTATACTTGTGGCATTAACATAGTTTTATCTGGGTGGGTGTAGCTGGATTTTGACCCTTGATTACTTATTACCATCTAGTGTCCCTGCCCCTATAACACAGGGGTCATCCTCTAAAACAGGGGTTACCCTCTGCCCCTTTTTAAAGAAACTATCAAGAAATTTATTATTATTTGTCAATGTTTACTTAGTATTTATAAGCGAGGGCTGAGGGCATATTGTATGCTTTGTATTGTATATTTATCAAGTTATCTGGGTGGGTACCAATATTGCAGACCCCCAGGATTATGGAAGGGTCTCTTTACATTTAAGGATACCCTTTGCCCTCAAGAAACTATCAAGAAGTTTGTAGCATATCCTTGTTTATTTAGCAGTGGGCATTTATCAAGTTTGACCTGGATATATTTGACTGCGACCGTATGATCATCTAACCTACTGATAGGTCAACACCAGCTTCTACCCCCTTAAATACTCTTGCCCCACTCTCTTCCTAGAAGAAGAAAAGGGGAGGGGGGCATGTTTAATGTCATACTCATAGTCTAGTCTGTCCTTGAGAGTATCTCGTAACACCCTAAAACATATTCTTTCGAGGGAGACCCAGCCATCTTACATGCCCATCTCCTAAACATTGTGACCCACATATTCTACATGCCTTTACCCCTAATATTTGGAGATTGTGACCCACTATCCTACTTCCCTCTGTACCAAAATGAGACAGGATACAAAACATAATACCCATGACGGTCATGTACTAGGGTAAGCTTGCTCTCAACATTTCTCATAAAAACACTGGCCCAGATCACAAAGGATTTTTGATCTTCAGTCAGATATCAAGATTGACCCCCCTCAACACAGTTTTAAACCCTTCTATAGCCCCTAAATTAGACCCCATAGCTGTAGTCCATACATAGGTTGCTTTAACTAGGCCTGCAGGAAAGATCAATGCCAAGAGGTTTAACAAGGATCAGCTACCCTTGAAATATATAGTTTTCTTTTATTTCTAATTCCTACCCTAGTCCAAGGTAATGCTAATGTCCTACTAATATTTTGAAACAAACTTAAATTTTGGAAAATGGTAATTGAGACACAGGCACCTATTTTATCCATGGGAAGACCCACTATCAACCTATATATTGAAATTGGGCTTTTTTCGTGGATAAAAACAGGTGCCTGTGGATAGAGACGAATATAAAGGTAGGGCATCTTTAAACGGTTCCATTGAAAAAAGTGCCATTGTCTTCAAGATACATGAATGGAATTTATTTGGCTCATGTCCAAATAAAATTCAATAGGCCTATAGAAAAATAGGGAATTTTATAACAACGCAATAGCAAACTTTTTTCTTTTCAGACTCAATGTAGATTTCATGAAGAACATAAAAAGCGACTGCTTAGTTTGAATCAGGTATCTTTTGATTCGTTTCAGGAATATCTTTGCTCGGTAACGGATTTCTATATCCTGCGGCAAAACAGTTCTTTTCAGTTTTCGAGAATCTTCCGATTACGAAATTTATAAGTAAAATCTCACTTACATTCGAAGGCTTTTAAACTTTGCTCGCTTCCATCTACAGATACACCTAAAACACGTCCTGAAGCCATTTTTTCTGTTTAAAAATCGTGTGAAATATGAAGTTTTGTCGAAGTTAACTGGTATCTCGTCAGTAACGCTAGTCTATTTCTAGTAATAGTTGACCTTAATGGTGGCGCTGTGTAGGTCACTGTTTAAAGTGGCTCATCCAGGAATTTTTTTATATTTTAAAGAACCTTACCCATTTTTTCATCAGTACTTGCTGGATTTCTTATTAAGTGTCCCACTTAATGGTCAAGAATTTCAAAATCATATGATTTGAAGATTCAAAGTTACATCATATTCATCTTTCAATGTTCTGATATTATTGAATTGTAGACAAACCAAATGTTAAATATCTCCATTTTGAATAGGGATACATTTAGCTGAAATTCAGCTTGAGTGGCAAGGGGTGATTAGCTGGTTGTACATTGTTTTAATAGAATGGATTTATTAACTATTTTAAACTTAAATATTACAGATAAGATTATCAATGATTGGATAATTTAAAAAAAAGTAGACCAATGGCAGTGAACTTTACATTTTTTAACATTATAAAAACATCACAAGCTACTCCACTTAACAAATTTACATTTTTTAAAAAATGAAAAAATTAAAGACTAAACAAAGATATTTGTGTCTAATTTCAAACATAAACAAGACCAGTCCATTTTATTTTTAGGTAGTGTAAGGAGTAATTCATGCAATATGAGATTAGACTGTATAGTTTCTATTACTATTTATTCTACCTCAAAAAATAATAGAATGATCTTATGTATATCTAGTTATGTTCTTGGGGAAGCCTGTTCTAGCAACATATTTATTCAATACAATTAGGATATCCATGCATCAGTTTCGTTTGAATTTTACATTAGGAATATTAGGTGTGAGATGCCTGAGCATGGGCTTCACAATTTTCCAGGGGGCCCACAAGCCATTCTTTCACTATGTAGCGCTAAAGCTGTTCCGAGAATATGCAGCTTCGATCTACACAAAAAGATATCTTGGTCAAAATATACAACAAAATAGTACCAAAAAATACATAACTATCAAATAATAAATAGAAGTTCATTTTCTCAAAGTATATTTTAGAAAAACAACAAAATACCTACTTGAGCCACACGTAGGACTTTGCTAATGTGGCAAATTGCAAAAGATTTTCCTTTGTCATAAATATCGCACAATAAATTAGATCGCAAGCAGCAAAAAATAATACAGATTCTCTAGTTAACAAATATATTTATTTTTCACAACCTAGAGCAGTTCTTTGGCTAAACTGGGACAATATATAAATATTGTATATTATTGAATATTATGCAAAAGCATGTATAATGCTCATCATTTATTAACCTCTAGTAAAATCTATCATTAAATCCTAGAAATATTCTAGGGTCAACTCTGATTGGACAATATTTAGCTATATGAATATGTAATTTTCCTTGAAGAAAAATGATGAATTCGGATGTGATTGGACTTTGGACACAATCCAGCAGTACAGATATCATAAAAGCACCTAGCCTTGGCTTTTAAACCACGCCTTCTGTTCAATAAATAGATGGTTTCATGCTTTACCTGCTACAGTAAAACATGGTAAAAATGTGATTGGCGGAGAAGACAAGAAAAGTAATACTGCAGTTAAAATAATGAAAATGAAATCTAATGTAGTTTTATCGCCTAATTTTCTGGACCTGTTTTAGGTAAATTAAAACTGGTGTGTAAAATAATCAAAGAATGGAAAAAGTTTCAAAGAAATGAAGGAATGGTCAAATTTATAAAGGATAAATAAATAAATAAATAAAGGAATGAATGAATCTTTTAAGTATAGGATAACAGATTAATTTCATAACATCCATCTACCTGGAATAACAAAAACATAACTTATATTAGATCATTGCAAAAATAGGGTTAAGTTAGGCTTTTAAGATTTTTAAAGTGCGAGGTGATAGGAAAAGGGTCACACTGCCTCTGATGAACAAATAATTATAAATAACATTACAGGTACTATGTGCACCTGTTTCCCCTGCCACTTCAGTATACATTGTATAAGCTTGTAGCCCATAAAATGGCCACTGGTGTTCACAGTGTTAACAAGAGTCAAAAGTAAATATTGAAGGTAAGTTACCTCGTATCTACCCAGTGGGACTGTCGACTGATTATCAGATACTTCTTCAGCCATGGACCATAAAGCCTGTAGATTGGCCGACAGCAGATCTAAATCTGGTAATCCCTGTAAATAAATAGACAGTAGAACCTGTATTCAGAGACCACATGAGGGAATATTCAAAACTGGTCTCTTTAATGAAGGTGGTCTCTTAATCAGTAGAACCTGTATTCAAAGGTCTCTTAACAAAGGTGGTCTCTTATGAGAGGATTGGGTCAAATGCAAGACCATTTTGTTTTGAAGTAATAAAGAAGAGTTCCAAATATACATAATTTATGAAGTTAAAAGGTTAATAAATAAAACTGAAAAATAATAACATTAGCCATGTGGATTCTCTAAAAACATGGCAGAGTGGACTACCCTTAAAATCTTAAGTTAGCGTACACTCTCAAATACCAAGGTATGTGAACACCCTGAAAGATTCAAATGATAGTTTGATTACCAAGGTACTATACCTGTAATTTCTGTTTCTCTTTTGGTCTTTCTTCCGTCTGCTCCTCAGTCAGCCAATATGGCAAACTCATACTTTTAGATACCTGAAAATAAACAACTATATTTTACAAGGATAACAACTTTGGTTCTACCAAAAAGTCTTTGGCCAAACCTTTTGGTATTGATTTTACAATTTTTTAGTTTACAACTTAGGTTCACAAGGATCCTTTTTATCAGCTGGTCCTTGTTCAATCCCCTTGACACTGATCTTTCTTGGAATATCTGTCCCCACTTACAGCTGGGTGGACTGGAATTCTGATAATTTTTAAAACAATTCTAAACAACAATTATTGGTGTATTCTGTCTTAAAACAGGACTGTGTGATCTGACCTTTTATTTGCAACAAAAATATAAAGGAAAAACAATATTTCAATGCAAGCAAAACTAGTTGTGCCAATATCAAAATGTATGCAAGAATGGTCTCCTGTCTCTCTGCCAGTCACATTTAATCCTGGAAGTTCCAGTCTACGTCGATACTAACCTGTGGAGATCTATAAAACCGAATGTCCTCCAGTTTAAAATCTTTCCAAACTGGAGAAGGTTGATGTAAAATAAATCGCAGAGTTGACAGATTCATTATATCAAAGTTAAACTGAAAATAAACAAAAATATCTTGATGCAGATTTTCTACAAAGTCAAAGAAATAACGGACTCAAACCTAACGAGAGTCCATTAAATTCCAACACCAGACTAAATCAGTTGAATGATGTAAAGGGTTATGATATTTTCAGGTATAGAAAAGTAGTTCTGCAAGGTCACGCCTTTTAAAAGTCTCCTAATTATCCTTGTGTACTGATTCTTGTAAATAGGTCAGACGTGTATGTTCTCTTATGATGTATCTTACATACATGTTTCCTTCCTATCATTGCCATAGCTACAGAAATTCAAAATAAACAGATTGGATTAAAATACTAACATGTTTTCTGGTCAGAGTAAAGTAATCGTGAGAGCCGTCTTCGGTGTGAGCGTTGGGCATCAACTTCATTTTTCTAACACATGTTCTCCATTTTAAAGTACCTATAATATATAAGGTGAAAGGTCATGTGTAACAAGCTATAATAATAATATCTATTATACAGTGATTCCAGCCCTGTCATCAGGGTGGGTCTTCGGGGGCTGGGCCTTGGCTAGAATTCAGCCCCACCAATTATCCTCTTTCAAAACCTTCTTCAGTTAGCAAAGATTGATTAATTTTTAATAACCAAAAAGATGAACATTTTGATTAGGGCTGAGTGTCTCTTAACACACTGAACTTGTTTTGTCAATACAAAATACAATACAATAATGATTCTTTAATAGCAAGTCACAAATAATTAGCACTTAATAGCAATTCACAAATAATTGCATTTAAGCAAGTCCAAAAATAGCCTTCATTTATTGAAATATTGATCTCACCAGTTTGTCCATTTAAATCAGCTGAACGAAACTTGGCTCTGATAGTCAACTGGGCAACATAAAAATTCTTAAAACATATTTCTCCAATCTGAAATATGAAACATGTCTCTCAAATCATTTCTTCTCAGCAGGCTCCACAAGCTGAATGTTAGACGGACCATGACCTTGTGTATTGGCAAATTTCTGACCCATGTAAAATAAAGAGTCTATGTTTGTCTCTATGGACTGAATGTTAGACAGGACCATGTCCTTGTGTATTGGAGCTAATTCTGACCCATGTAAAATAAAGAGTCTATGTTTGTCTTTGAACTGATGTAAGACAGGACCATGGCCTTGTGTATTGGAGCTAATCTGACCATGTTAATAAAGAGTCTATGTTTGTCTATATGCTGAATGTAGACAGGACCATGTCCTTGTGTATTGCCTAAATCTGACTATGTAATAAAGAGTCTATGTTTGTCTCTATAAGACTGAATGTTAGACAGGACTATGTCCTTGTGTATTGGAGCTAATTCTGACCCATGTAAAATAAAGAGTCTATGTTTGTCTCTATGGACTGAATGTTAGACAGGACCATGTCCTTGTGTATTGGACCTAATTCTGACCCATGTAAAATAAAGAGTCTATGTTTGTCTCTATGGACTGAATGTTAGACTGGACCATGTCCTTGTGTATTGGACCTAATTCTGACCCATGTAAAATAAAGAGTCTATGTTTGTCTCTATGGACTGAATGTTAGACAGGACCGTGTCCTTGTGTATTGGAGCTAATTCTACATTCTGAACCATGTAAAATAAAGAGTTTATTATTAGTTATAAGTACGGTATATCAAGATTCAACAACTTATAAATATCCTCAACCTCTTAAAAGAAAGCTAAATATATTGTCAAGTATCGATACACATGCTTGTGATACAATACGACTATCGTTGCATTTTGTATCACAATACATCTATTCATAAATATCGAGCCAGCACACTTATCTTTTATCTTACCTCTCTGGTAAAAGAATCATCCTTTGTAAGCAATAAATAAAATAAATATGATAGAGAATATAAGTGGCATACATATATATATAAATATATCTTTGCTTGTTAGAACTTATCATGCTTTCATTTTAAAGAAATACTGCGTCTTAGAATGAATATTAAATTTAAAAATTAATAAATTCATTATGCATTTTTTTAATAATATTTAGTCTTGTGAGTTTTCCAGATTTTACAGGGATTCTGTTACTTTATAAAACCAAGTAAGTTCACTGATGAATATATACTCATAATGACCATTCTTAAAAACTTAATTTTTATGTCCATTCTAAGATGCAGTATCATTTTTAAAACAGTTAATATTTTGTTTCCATGCTATATTTTCTGTCTAGCTTATATAAAAAATCACAACGTTGTCGTAATTAGTAAGATTAAACATGTCTCCTATCAAGAGTGAAAACCATGCAGTGTTCAAGAAGGGGAATTTTCATTCTTCTCTCAGTTAGTCTCTCAGTGAGTCTCTTAGTGAGTCTACATAGGACTTACGTTAAAGAAAGACTATAATGATGACTGGCCAAGGTTATTGTTAAAGAGAAGGGGATGATGTCTGACTAGACAAATTAAACATTTCATCATCCACAAATTTCATTCCATTAATTTGGGAAAATCTACTTTGAAAGTTGTGTGAATTAAAAAGAATACATGGGACTATCTATACATCTATAAATGTAATGCAGACGACAAGCAACTTTATAAAGGAGCAATTTATGTACCTCTGGATTTATGATGTTAGGAAACGTCACATCAAACATTTTACAACCAGAGAAAAAATCATGTTTATGATCCCCGACCAGTAGAGACACTGTTGGTTTGATGCTGCATAAAATAGGCTTCTCTTGCATCGATGCCATTCTTGATGGCAAGGTGCAGATCAGGAGAATAAAACAATTTAGCAGCAAAGACGTTCGATATCGTTCAATTTCATTGATTTTGCCTTTTTGTTTACATAGTTTCAGTTACTTCCCTTTAATTTCAAATCTCGTCTGAAAATATCGTGATTGCGAGAATATGTTATTTTGGAAATAATCTAAGAATAATTTAAAACAATCATTAATTTCCTATTCCGAATCGTTTCCTATTCTTTTGATAATTTTCATTTAGTTTTACTCAAGATGAGAAAATTAAAATAATTAAATGTCAACAGAATCGGACAAAAGTTGTGAATTTGTGGAAGCCAAATCGACCACTGTGACATTCCGGCCAATTTTCCTTTAAGGGATAGTGATGGATTGATTAAAATATGGGAACTTTTCAGCTTCCTTGTATAATTTTCTGGTAGAATTTTTTTTTTATGATTCGCACTTTTAACCTCTCAAATACTTTAATCATATTTATGACGTCACCGGGCACCTGTTCCTCATTTGAATTTTAATATTTCGTTTTTTAAAAGCAGGTTCTCGTCGGTTTTCTTTTATACACAAATGAACAGGTTTTTTTCGTCCGGAATAATAGTACGGAACTCGTTTGTGAGATAAAAACATGTCGTCAGAAAACTAAAACAAATCATGTATATCTTAGGCTTTAAAAGTTAAACTGTCATTTTTAATTAAATTAATTAAAATTTTCGTAAACTGCTTCAGGGCAAAATTATTTTTAATTTTTACGATATGACACATCATCAAATGTCACAACTGATTTGAGCGATTTGACGAGTGGACGATTTACCGTGCACTTTTCAGAATCCAAAATGGCGACAGAATATGACGAACCGATATCAGATCAAGAAAGAGTAAGTTATTTACGAAATTTTGCCGATATTCGTATCATCACAGCCAATAGAATAGATGACGTTGATGTTGTTTTGCAGAAGTCATAAAATGCTATTGATTATTAGCTTTGATTTGAGCAATAAGATAGCCGGCACCTCGAACACCTCCCATTTTTGATGAATTTGTCAACTTCCGCCTTGTTTTCCTTTAACTTTTTAATTACAGTCTGAAGAATGATTTCCTGATTTTAAGCTTTTTTCCTTGTGTCAATATGATCACAACTTTAATTTCCACTCAGGCTTTCCTTTTTTAGTTTTAAAGGGCCTACTTTTCAAAATGTTGAACATTCAAGTATGGCAAGGAGAGTTCAGCCAATTAACTGACCAGGTGCAGGGAGGGAGGAGGGGTTCTTGGTCATGTATGCAAATAAGTGTTTGACATTTAAATCAAATGCATCAATATATAGCTTTTGAAGACAGCTTAATAATACTGTATCAAAGTACTTTAAAGAACTTTGATATTGTTTATCAATGGAAGGAAAATGATATAATTTTTCTAAGGAAAGAAACATAATACCGGTATTCACATTTCAGGTGAAGATAGCCTCTAATTTTATACGTCATGCTCCTCCTGGAGAGTTTAATGAAGTATTTAATGGTACGTAAGTCGAAGTTTTCAATTTGTTCCATTGCTGAGCTTGTCTCAGATCTGTCCATATGCTAGTCTTCATTAATCCATAAGATGCAGAAAGTAGGATGTAAAACTCATTCATTTTATTTCGGATATGTCTCAGTTTGGTTGCTGTCTGCACTCAAGAAATGGATATATAACTAGGCCTTTATTTTATAAAGATAACAACTTAGGTTCACAAGTTTGCCGTAATCGGGATCCAAGTTCAAACAGTGAAGGACAAATTTAAATATATACATTGTTATAAAATAGAATCAACTATATTTTACAAGGATAACAACTTAAGTTCACAGTTAATGATCCTTTCTACCATCTGGTCCTTGGCTAAACCTCCTGGCATTGATCTTTCCCGGATTATCTGTACCCATTTACAGCTTATATAGATTTCAGAAAGGTATCTAATAGTTTAAGTTTCTTTAAGAATGACCTGTATTTTTGTTCAAACCATTGCTGGTTTGGCCAATATGAATACAGGATAATGTTTTGATTTTTTTTGTAGATGTTCGTATTTTGTTAGATGATGATAATTTATTAAAAGAAGGAGCTGCAGGGTAGGTCTTTACTTTTAAAAAACAAAAATCTTCTTAACTATTCATGAATAGCATCAGTTTGCATCATTCAAATTCTTAATCAATAAAAAAGCAAATGTGAAATATCTTTTAGATGTATATTAAGTTTGATGTAGGTTTTACATTTATCACCCAATAAGGTATTCAACAGTAGATGTCTACTGTATGATAAAAAGCGTTATCGACTGCACTATATCTCCTAGGAGATAACGCTAAAAATATTCCAGTATTATTTATTTCTTTATTAACTAACAGCGATATTGGGTGATAAATAAAATCTCAAATTCATCTTTCTTGATATTAAAAATATCACCACTGACTAATAGAATTGAAAAAACAACAGTGCCTCGCTATTTTCACTTTTAATGGTATAATGATATCAAAAAAGACATGTAAGAGATTCTCCATTAGTATATATGTGTTCTATTTTGTGTATTGTAGGGCGTTTGCTCAGTATAACAAGGACCAGTTTACTCCATGTAAAGTTGACGGAACAGATGAGCTGGTAAGTTGTAATGATAAACAGTAAAATAATCTTTATCAAAATATATAAGAGACTTCATCAATAACAATATTATCCTACAAAGGATATGAGAAAGAGTAATAACAATATGTTTGCGCTTAATAGATAATTGTTGATATAGAAACGTTAAAACAGAACCTTCAACATGTTGTTTCCCAGAGTTGAAAGAGAGAAAGAAACAACTATATTTTACAAGGATAACAACTTAGGCTCACATGTTGTTTTCCAGAGTTGCACACATGTTCTGGCTTTGAGAACTTACAGTGTGACAGTTTTGAGAACTTACAGTGTGCAAGTTTTGAGAACTTACAGTGTGACAGTTTTGAGAACTTACAGTGTGAAAGTTTTGAGAACTTACAGTGTGAAAGTTTTGAGAACTTACAGTGTGCATGTTTTGAGAACTTACAGTGTGAAAGTTTTGAGAACTTACAGTGTGAAAGTTTTGAGAACTTACAGTGTGAAAGTTTTGAGAACTTACAGTGTGACAGTTTTGAGAACTTACAGTGTGAAAGTTTTGAGAACTTACAGTGTGAAAGTTTTGAGAACTTACAGTGTGAAAGTTTTGAGAACTTACAGTGTGACAGTTTTGAAGCTTACGGTGTGAATGTTTTGAAAACTTACAGTGTGAAAGTTTTGAGAACTTACAGTGTGAAAGTTTTGAGAACTTACAGTGTGACAGTTTTGAGAACTTACAGTGTGAAGTTGAAACTTACAGGTAAATCTGGAGTATCAAGGTTCTAATAAAGCTATTGTTTAAAGATACCTAGCTTATATCAAAAAGGAATATATTCTCTAATTCCAGGCCTTAATAACAGAACATGGTGATAGAGGTAGTGGACAATTTCTAGATCCAAGAACCAAACAAACATTCAAGTAAGTCCCCATCAATTTAAAACCTTATTCTTTGATATATTTTATTGTCTTATGCATTCATTACTGGTTGGATGGATAATTCATTCAGAGGTTGATGCTTGTGTTTTTAGGCACTATGATAGCAATAGTCCTGTCTAACATTCAGTCCATAGAGACAAACATAGACTCTTTATTTTACATAGGTCAGAATTAGGTCCAATACACAAGGACATGGTCCTGTCTAGGGGAAATTAAGTCTATGGGGGGCAATACAATTTTTTGGAAGGTTCTTATAGTTCATTTACGTTAATGATATATTTCTTTTTATTCCAGATATGATCATCTTCGTAAAGAAGCGAAAGATTTTCAATCGGGAGACGTGGACCAAAAGGCTGAGCCATGGAGAGCAGCTTTAGAATCGGTTTTTACTCAATACGTTCACAGTCATTATTTATATGGTGCTAGTTCAGTGTATGGTTCATATTCTGGAGGCAATATTACTTTGATAGCATGTATAGAAACTCACCAATTTAAACCTGCTAGCTTCTGGTAAGTTGCCTATCTTCATTAACCTGTATTTATTAATCATTCCCTAGCCCATCTTCATAGGCTTGCATTAGCCCCTCCCTCATTAGCCTGCCCTGATCAGGGTTTTCAGTAGTTTACCTACGTTAGGCAGTCATTAGTTTGCCTACACTAGGCGTTCATTAGTCCGTCTTTATCATCTTGCCCATCCAAATTAGGCATTCATTAGCCTTCCTCCACTAGGCGTACAGTAGCCTTCCTCAACTAGGCATTCATTAGCCCATCTTCATTAGGCGTTCATTAGACCTCCCTCATAAACTTGGCCTCCCTAATAAGGGCGTTCAGTAGCCTGTCTACATAAGGCCTTTATTAGACTGCCTACATTAGCCCTCCCACAATTAGCCCACCTTCATTAGCCTGCTTTCATTAGTTGGCCTAAATAAGAGCCCACCTTCATTAGCCTTGGGTGTTCCTGGTAAGCGTGATGCTAATCTTCAAATACTGTTTACCTCATTGATCACTGCATCGCATTTCACTTCTTTATTAGGCCACGTTAATAAGATGCAGAAATGTATGACATGAAATAGTAGTTATTTTTCTCTTTGCTAAACAGGAATGGTAGATGGCGTTCTCAGTGGTCGGTTACATTCCCAGAATCTGGTGGTTCCACTGAGGTCACGGGCCTTGTTAAAGTTCAGGTACATGGTCCTTTTTTTAAAAAATTTTCTCAGCCAATCAAATTAATCATAGACACTTTGTTCTCATTTTCATGTCTATATAAAAATGGAAAATCCAAAAGAGGAGGCTTATTTCCCTTATTGCACAATGCATGGTGTTGCCTATCTTCATTAGTTCATTAAGTGCAGAAGAGTAGGATGTAAAACTCCATTGAAAACCAGTAAAACAATGAATGGAATGTAAATATTGTGAATTATGTTCCTAGGTTCATTATTATGAAGATGGTAATGTTCAGCTTGTTAGCTCTAAAGACATCAAAGACACAGTCAATATATCTGTAAGTAGAGTCTGACTAACTAATAATTGGCCCTGGGGGTGCTTATTTTTTGTCCTATTTCTCCCCCTCCCCCAAGAAATTCAAAAAAAAAAATATAGAAGCCTAGTGAACATATTTCTGAGGCGCCAAAGCATAATCAAAATGTTCATCTTTCTGGTTTGTAAATTAATCAATCTCTGCTAACTGGAGAAGGTTTTGAAAGAGAACAATTGGTGGGGCTTAATTCTCACTAGTCGGGGCCCAACCCACCATGGCCCCAGTTTAAACGACAGGGCTGGCTTCATCAATGCAAGAGGTCAAGGGTTCAATCATATTAATGATGCAGGTATTAGGGGAGTATTGGAGAAATTTCCTCTGGACATTACTTGTGTTATTTTAGTCCTGTAGGGTGATGAAATGCCCCTACCCCGGTAAATTGTCTAATTGGTAATTTGATTATATTTTTAAGACGGAACAACAGACGGCTAAAAGTTTAGTAAATGTAATATCTGCTGCTGAAGGCGAATACCAAGTAAGATTCAAATTTTTCCTTAATATTTCAGCACTCTAGTCCACTTTGCTACAACCCTTCCACTATATTTTATGAATCACCTTATGAAATTAATACGACCTCCAGATTTTAAATGAGAATCCTTTCTACCAGCTGGTCCTTGGCCAAACCAAATCTCTTGGCATTGATTTTTTTCGTCCCTAAGAGTTAAACACTCCAGTCCACTGTGCTACAACCCTCTAAGTTATATTTTATGATAGAAAAATCAATTTAAAATTAATATGGACTCATCTCATGCTACTGCATATGTTTGAAATGGCACTTTCCATTAGATCAGAGGCGTTTTTCTCCAAAACTGTACTTAAATAGATTATGAAATCAGAAATATTTTTTTTTAAGGATTACAACATAAATTTTTGAGAATCCTTTCTACCAACTGGTCCTTGGCCAAACCTTTTGGTATTGATTTTACAAGGATAACAACTTAGGTTCATAAGGATCCTTTTTACCAACTGGTCTTTGGCCAAACCTTTTGGTAATGATCTTTCCTGGATTATACGTGGGCCAACTGGTAAAGTAGGTAATTGCCAATTTTTGTTTGAATCATTGCAATGAGTTATTTTCTATTTCAGAAAGCCTTGTCAGAAAATTACCATACCATGTCCGATACAACATTTAAAGCTCTAAGGCGCCAGCTTCCAGTAACCAGAACCAAAATAGATTGGAACAAAGTTATTATATCCGGCTATAAGCTAGGCGGAGAATTGAAAAATGCTTAAATCACTTTGTAACTTGTATGATATTTCAACCAATTACCAATGTATAATTCCTACTGCTTTTCCTTTTGTCTTGTATAAAAACGTTTTATTTTCTAACTTAGGTTATTTCATGTTGACCAAAACATAGCAATATTTATTTTTTACCAGAATAATGTCAATTTAAAGTGACAAAATCAAGTTAAACAAGATTTGATTATCCTCGACCATTTGCTTTCTGGTTTACCAATGAAACATTTTTGATTCATATCTCACGAAGTTTATTTTTTCTTTGGCTGCGTTTGAGAAATGCTTGTAGTCTTGAACGAACAGAACTTATAAGTATATCATACGACCAGCAGATCGCTAATTTGTAACGTAGGCCCTTCAAACTTGTGGGATGAGTCCCGATCAAAACTTAATAATAATCATTCTATTTACTTTTAATCCAGTTGTTTTCATATGATTTAAAATCTTAAAGTGATACTGTGTCTTAGAATGGACATGAAAAATTATAAGTTCTCAAGAATGGTCAATATGAGTATATATCCATCAGTGAACTTACCTGGTGTTATAAAGTAACAGAGTCCCATAAAATCTGGAAAACTCACAAAACTAAGTCAATAGTTTAATCAATTTAATAAGCGTTTTTCAAAAATCAATTGCATTTTTATAGATGATTAGTAAGTTTTGTGGATTTATCAGATTATATAAGGATTCTGTTATATTATTTATAGCAGCAGGTATATCTACTGATGAATATATAGACGTTATCCTATGGCTACGAGTGGATATGGTTTTTATGCCATGAGTGTTTGTGATATTTTCACGAGTGGCGTAGCCGTAGCCAGTCTAATGGAAATAATATCACTTTTATCCAACTAAAAATTTGAAATTTTTTTTTTTTGATCTAGAATGCATCACAGGCATAGTACATGAGAAAAAAACTCGTCTGAAACAAATTTGAAATTTTTATTTTTCATGTCAAGTATGGGATAAATACTATTATAGACCAAGTTTAAAATTTGATATTCATTCTAAGATGCAGTAGTCCTTAAATATTTCTAATGAATAAGTAATAATAAATAACACATCAGAAGGGTTATACAAAGTGGTAGCTTACTACTTATTCTTCACTAAACAAATGCTCATATAGGTTTTAGATTGTGCTGGGATGGCCAATTCTCAACTGATGTTTTTAATTTTGCGTTTTTTGATACTAAGAAATATTAGATATATTGGTAAACTTTGAATTAAAGAGAAAGGTTCACCATTTGTTTGACTGATCATACCTTAGTCTCAGAAACTAGGGCATTATTTGATAATCATTAAAAGTGTTCACAGTTCACCGTCAAAGTTTAGCCTTCAAATCCATGTATATCAAGAATTATCCCCATTTGAAAATGAAACAGGACTCTGATTCCTTTGAGAGAACAGAAAAAAGGGAGAGAGATATATATACAAAATTTAAGGTATTTCTGAAGAATTTAAGACATTTTCATGCATTTCTGATTCCTCTAATAGGACTTACTTCATATATTCAAGACCAAAATTGTAAACTTTGCATTACGTGAATCCGTGTACAGAAAACTGTATTGTCAATTATACCAGGCTAGTTTCCAGCAGCCACGTCGTCAGGGTGGGGTCCATTGGATCTAGGGGCTGGGCCCCGACTAGTAAGAATTAATCCCCACCAATTGTCCTCTTTCAAAACTTTCTTCAGTTAGCACGGATTGATTAAATACAAAAAACAAAGATGAAGCATTTTGATTGGGATTTGGTGCCTCGGAATTGTCAGAAATTCTTTCTCCGGTCTTCTTGCTTCCGAAATGCCCTTGTGGAGGGGGAGATATAAGGACCCCAGTACCAACTCTATCCTTGACGGTGGGGCTTGTTACTAAGTGTTATTTTTACTTTAAAATCGATACTTATTTTGGTGGATTATTGAGCTTTTAAAAGTGAATCTAGTGCTTATTATCATATTGTTTGAAATATAAATATGATTTGCTTGTTCAACTGTTTCCTCATGAAGTACGTTCAGCTGTATATATATAATTGATATTAATAATCAAATAAACAATCATCTTCACAATGAGGCTGGTTTTATTTTAACAATGGCTTTACCCGAGCGAAACCACGTGGAAGCATTTAATTCATTGAGCCACCGCGGCTCACATAATAAGATTCTAATTCACTAAGCCACCGCGGCCCCCATAATAAGATGTAAATCGGGTTTTCTAAATTTTGTGTGTAAAGGGAATACTGTTCTAATTGTTGAAGACCCCTCGAAAGAAGAGTAGGCTGGTGCCTTTGTCCTAGCAAAATTTCCCCTCATCGTACACTGCATGGCGTTGTCTGTCTTTATTGGCCTATAACATGCAGAAGTGTAGGACGTAAAACTCCATTTAGTTTTACCAAATACACGTAATTTTAAATACCTGGCAATCTCTTAAAACAATAACCGTTAACAACCGGAGATTAAAGATTGACTTTAGGCCCTACCCAGGCGAAGCAATTTGAAACTGACATCGGAACGTGATGTTCATACAGAGAACTATGTTTAATATTAAAAAAAAATTCAATATTCAAAAAAAGAGAATAAACAATAAATAATGAAAATGGTTAAAAACAATTTTTAAAATGTTTGGAGAAGAGATACAAAAAGGAATATTAAAAACAGGAAATCGGCAATGATTAAAAAAAAAAACACATCTATATAAAGATGCATAAATAATATATCGAGTCTTATTGGTAAAGTATTGTAGTTAAAATAAGGAATTTTTTTTTTTTAAATATAAAGTCACAGGCTAAGATAGGCATGGAAAAGGCCTTGAAACTTTTCTCAACGTGCTTGGCAAAGGGATTAGGGAAAGAGTGTTGGGTTTCACTTGTTAACCGTAATCAGACTTAATTTCTCCTCAATTTGATTTATTGGCCACTTATATATTCAACCAATCAGATGTTCTGTCTACATGTAAGGAATTCTAGGAGAAACTTTATGTTGTAGCCCATAAGCAGACACGTTCAACATTGTTATACCATTGGCTTTTACCAGTTCCTCTGAACACGATTTTATGAAAAATTTCACTAGATCGCGACTGGCGTGAATTTCAAAGAAAAACACGATCACTCGATTGTGGGCACATCTTAGATAAATCTATGCCGTTTTGGATTCAAAAGGAATGCCGATTAATTGACACTGCAAGTCATAGAGCACATAAGGTGCATTTCAGATATCCATTGAATACAACATATTTATATTACTCAATGTATTTCGAATTGGAAAGGAATGCCAGTTGACCCACCCAGTCGAACAGCACATCAGGGGAAATCCCGACTTTCGTTTTAGACATCCGATGAATGACAGAATAAATCGATGGCGTTTAAATTTGAAAATGAAAGTTGACACACCCAGACGCTGAGTGCTTGAAGGGAATTTCCTTATTAAACATCCACCGAATCTTCAATAGAATTTAAACACCGTTTCTCCTCTATATCCTTCCATCTAACCGTAGAGCTGTCCTCAACCTCTTCCTCTTGTAGCCTGGTTCGCTCATTGACCAACACACGGTGTCGCCACACTATACAACCCACGATACCCATGAATATCAAATACCCAACCGTTATCAGCATAGCAATTACACTATCATGGCGGATCGTTGCCAACGTCTTCATTTCGACACATCTAAAATGAGAAATCGTCTGCCCTTTGGCGCCTAATTCCAACATTTCCACACACACGTCATATTTTGTATCTGCCTGCAAATTTCGGAATTCGAATTCGTTCCGTAACACGTCGAGATTGTCGGATATGAAACGGCCATTTGCACTTCCCGACAGATATCCGACTACGGTTTGATTGTGCGTTCCGTTAAACGTGTGTAAATATTTCCACTGGATAGATAAACTCGACGTTGACGCACCGACTTTTGTGATTGCTATTTTGTTTGTTGCATTAGTTACCATGGAAACAGGTATATTAGGCAGCAGTGAGCGGGCAGTATTACTTTTGATGTTGTATGCCGTAGCATCAGCAGCGCAGCCAATCAGGTAACAGATCATCAGACTCAGGATATAATATACATCGTTCTCCATTCTGGTTTCTGAAATACAAAAAAAAGGCATAAGACAATGTGTCTTGAGCAAGACAATAGTACAGCAATGGAATATAGCGTAGGGTAAGGTGATGCCTAGTAGTGAATCACTTCATGTAAAATAACCCAGCACGAATGATGTCTGTTGTTGCCACATACGGAAAATAGTATCACAGTAGAGACCAACACGTTATATATAACAGTTAAAGGTACAAAAAAACAACTGTTATAGTACAACCAACAGCGACTCACCGAGTGTTAGGTGATGCCTGGTGTTTTCCTAAAACCACAAAACAAATACAGTACCACACTGCATCACCATCACCTTCTATAATGGTAGCCTTGAGTAAGGTAATATAATGATTTCCGGTTAACGGAAGTACAACAGGGACTCACTCAGTGTTAGTGATGTCTGGTGTTTTCCTAAAACTCCACAACAACGACAATACCACACTGCATCACTATCACCTCCTATAACAGTAATAATGAGGTGGGCAATATAATGATGTTTCCGGTTAAAGGAAGTACAACAGTGACTCACTCAGTGCCGGGTGATGTCTGGTGTTTTCCTAAAACTCCACAACAACGACAATACCACACTGCATCACTATCACCTCCTATGATGGTAGCCTTGAGTTAGGTAATATAATGATGTCCGGTCAAAAGAAACACAACAGGGACTCACTCAGTGTTAGTGATGTCTGGTGTTTTCCTAAAACTCCACAACAACGATAGTACCACACTGCATCACTATCACCTCCTATAATGGTAGCCTTGAGTTAGGTAATATAATGATGTCCGGTCAAAAGAAACACAACAGGGACTCACTCAGTGTTAGTGATGTCTGGTGTTTTCCTAAAACTCCACAACAACGACAATACCACACTGCATCACCATCACCGGCTATAACAGTAATAATGAGTTAGATAATATTATGATATTCTAGTTAGTTATATGCTTATCTATCGACTGATTGAAACCAACTCGTCAATCGTAACAGCTGGCTCTATTGATCCCGTTCAAAATCTCAACTTAATGTTCTAAGCGTTTTTAATATGATGACTTGGCAGTTTCATACAACGAATAAGTCAGAAGAATATTCTCGGTAGAGTCCGTAAAGCTGAATCTGGACCCAACTCTGACCCATGTAAACTAAAGATTTATTATTTTTATACCTGATAATGCTAACTCCGAACATCAGAAAATCGTCGAAACGTTACACATTTCGTTGTGGGTATGTCAGGCCCGAAGCCAGCCTACATAACTAAGGGGTGGCAGAAAAAATATGACGTTCTCGGACTGAACACTATCCAAAATTTCCAGGATGTGGGGGCAAGAAGGATCTCCACCCCTACTGGGTATGTTCACGGAGCGCTATAAGTCATGCCTTGCTATTCGTGTACTTACAATAATTGTTAAATCCAGTGCATCTGTTAGAATATATCGGTCTAGAACACAGATTTCTATTCTAAAATAGTTCGAAATCAGTTTAAATGTCGGGAATGTAATCAAAATGTATTAATATAGGTCGTATTGTTATCAATCTAATTATCGTTAATTAAATGTTGAGGCATTAATCATAATTTATTATTGAGAACTTCATTATCACAAAAACCGAGAAATGAAATGAAATGAATGGGGTTTACGTCCTACTCTTCTGCACCTTATAAGTTAGTGAAGACGGGCAACGCCGTGAAGATGGGCAACGCCATGCAGTGTGCATAGAGGGAAATTGCCTGTACAGCGACATTAGCCTATTCTTTTGGAGATTTCCAACTGTCGAGGGACTTTAACTAAGCGTTTAATGACGTCACTAGCCCAGAAGATATTGCAATAGTGACGTCATATACCGTTAAATACTTTAATTTCAGGCAGAACAAACATCTGACTGAAAAATTGGAATGATTTTAATAAAAGCCAGAAATGAACCCTGTATAGGCCTACGTACAATTTGGAGACCAAAATAACTCTTTTCGATCATTTTATGACAATGAATTTCTGTATAGGAAAGAAAGTAGACTTTTCCACTTAGCTAAACGTCGTGCCAATAAAATATTACTGTTAGTCACAAAGGAATTGACTTCCTTTTGAGATGAGAATAGATATATAAGAAAAAGTTGATATGAAAGCAGAAGAAAGACCGGAATTTGATCGAAAGGAAAGAAGCCTGTCGGGAAAATTAGACCTTTCTTGAAGCTGAATTGATTCCCGACAGCATTCATCAACTGAACAAGTTCTCTATTAGAGTTATAAGTTAAAGGAGAATTGAAGAGTTTTATTTGCGAAACTTGGCGTGGTGCTCTATTTTGTATTTAAATTAATGTTCGAAGCAGCATGACAAACTGTCTTACAATATGAAATTGGCAATATCCTTTGATCTTTTCGTTGCATAAACGGGTGGGCGGCTCTAAGGCGTTGTATATATCGTTTAAATAGAAATTATAGCACGATTTAGTATTTAAATGTATAGAGAGAGCGGAGTGACTTTAGGTGCCTGCATAGACCACCACTGACATATTAGCCCCACCCTCAGCAGGTACTACAAAGAACAAACCAAGATATATTTAACTTAGTTCTGATCATATTTCCTGACCTGCAATATTTCAGGATTATACACCATATATTCTGACCCCCCCCCCCCACCACGCCCCCTCTTTCTCTCCCCCTCCCTCCATTCCAAACTTAACCTAAAGCATATATTGATATTGATATGATTAGTTGGGTAATGGATAAAAAAACTTCGGAGACAAAATTGGGCTTCCCCCTTTGTCCCCGAAACTAAGATTAATTTTTTGGTGTGTTTCACATTTATACCTTTTTTCGTGATAAAAAACTTATTCCAAAGTTGAAACCCCATGAATTGGGATATTTATATTGTTTGCCTGGTTTCCCCCCATTTAGTGAAGAACTTATTTTAGGTGGATCACAACTTAGGTTAGAAGTCCGCCGGGACATTTTCAACGTTTCCAATTCAAATGACTTTCCGGGAACCGTAAAGAAAATGACTTAATCAACTGGCTATAAAACCCGATCCGAGTTTAGAACTCACGTGAATTTTCAACTTTCCAACTGTCATGACGTAAAGAACCAACGCTCTAACCAACTGTGCTATAGAACCCCCACAAATGAATGAAGGTTTTTGCAGGGGATTTTATCCGTTTTAGATAAATGGATACAAACACAGTCTGGCTGACTGTTTAATTAAAGTTTCTGCTGATTGTTTAGCTGATTCCCTGACAAACAAATTATTCCTAAATCACTTATTGATATAGCCTGCATGTACATAAATGGTGTTTAAAGATGGGTCTCCGCATTTTGTGAATGGAATTTAATGACAGAGGATTAAATGCCTGATTCCGACAAAACAATAACAAAATATTCCCAAGGCATAAATTGATATACATAGTAATACTAGTAGGCCCTACATGTATATCGCTTAAAGATCGGTCTCCGCATTTTGTGGCATTAGTCGGAGACCTAAAGGCCTTGTAGATAACTTCAATTAAGCAACTTTACATAATAGCTGTTTCAATTAACTGAGGACACCCATCTTTAAACAATATAATGTATCGATATTCTGATAATAGCCGAATTTCAGCTTAAACTAATATCAAAATATCGATATGTCATATTGTTTAAAGATGGATGTCCACATTTTATTGAGAAAGGTTATTCAACGTAAAAGTATAGTTACAAATCATTTTGTTTAAAGATGGGTGTCCGCATATATGGAGAAACGTTATTTAACGTAAAAGTATAGTTACAAATCATACTGTTTAAAGATAGGTGTCCGCGTTTATGTACAAAAGTTATTCCACGTATAAAGTACAGTTACATAATAAAATGGGTCTAGTTGGCGGTCCAATGAAGATTATTAATGACTATTCAGCTAAATTAAAATATCGATATTTTACCATATTGTTTAAATAAGATACACGATAAAGAAATTATACTCAATATAGCTCTATCAACTATATCAATACGGCAGTGGAGGTGAAATCCGCTGTACAAGACATAATTATACGGTCCGTGTTTCTTTTATGCGTTTATAGTTTCAATGGAGAACACCCTTCTGATTTACATACGAGATGGTAATTTAGAAATTTAGGGGGAGGGGGTATCATAATAATTACTATGAATGATTTTTAAGGATTATCTACTAGAAAATTTATAAATACTACAGTAGTTTCTAAACTACCACCTGCACCACCACCCCCATCCCCTACGTTAAACCCTTTCTAGGCCCAATTCAGTTCTATCAACTAAGATATCAAATTTTGTTATTCATTGCAGAATTGTCAACACGTATATATATAGGCTATATTCAACGAAATTAATTTTTTTTTCAGAACTAACTCCTTTAAACTGTGTCTAATTCAATATGGAAATACCACAAGTCCTACGTGTATAATATCAACTCGTATATCAAAATTATTGTATAAATTATTGACGCACTCAACAAAGCTATACAGGCTCACGTTTAATTGTCTGATCGAGAAATGTAATTAAGTGGAATGGAGTTTTACGTCCGAGTTTTCTGCTTCTGTTCGAACTTATGAACAGACGTAGTATTAGGACAGCCTGCAATGGGTTGAATTTGTGCAGGACAGTGAGATTCATCAACTGTCAAAAATTCTGCGGGAAATTAGCCAACTCACCCCGGTCTGGGTAATTTTACTGTCCTAGCAGACGACAATCCAACTCACTACTGACTGAGCTGTTCCAAAGGCCTAGCAGAAGACAATCCAACTAACCACAGTTTGAGCTATCTCGCTATCATAGCAGACCGACAATCCAACTCACAATAGACTGAGCTATTCCAATGTCCTAGCAGACGACAATCCAACTCACTGCAGTTTCAGCTATTCCTCAGTCCTAGCAGACAACAATCCAACTCACTACTGATTGAGCTATTCCACTGTCCTAGCAGACGACAATCCAACTCACTACTGATTGAGTTATTCCACTGTCCTAGCAGACGACAATCCAACTCACTACTGATTGAGCTATTCCACTGTCCTAGCAGACGACAATCCAACTCACTACTGACTGAGCTATTCTACTGTCCTAGCAGACGACAATCCAACTCACTACTGATTGAGCTATTCATCTGTCCTAGCAGAACACAAACCAACTCACCGAAGCTTGAGCTCGTTTTCTGTCCTAGCAGACGACAATCCAACTGAACAAGGTCTGAGCTATTTCACTGCCATTCTTACTATTTCCCCCGTGACTTTAAATAAATTATTATCTTTAAAGAAACAAGAGATCAATATGGCTATTAAAAGTATTCATTAAATCCCCTCGGATTTCTTTTCATAGACCAGCACGAACATTTCTATAACTTTTAAGTTCACTGGCATAGTAATGGTGTTCTTTGCAGTTCTATATATTGCTGTTATTCTGACAGTCTTTTGATCTTTAGACGTTAAGAGGGTAGATGTAGAAGAGGGGTGGGGAGGTTGTTGTGGCTACGCAGCCCACACCCAAAACTTAGACTAACCACCACCCTTCCCCCTCTTTCCGTTTCAACGTTTCAACAATTTACATTTACTAAATAAGTTAATACAGTAGACGTATTGTCACTTTCAGTTTATGAGGTAAACTAAGTGGAACATAACGTTTCTACTCTTTACACTACAACACATGTACATTCTTTGTTGTCCTCACTATTCAGTACACATAATACTACTCCTGTTATTTATTTTTATTGTAAACAACGTTTCTATGGATTACAATAGCTATAGCTAATTAAATTAACTGACTTACTTTGTTATGAAAAATCCATGTCTCGTAGGCTAGCTACTAACAGTCCCTCTACTTCACAATTCGATTTTCTTTATACAGTGCCAATGCATTACCTATTGTTCTACAGTAACGCTTCACATAGACGTTGAATTGAAAACCGCAGCGTTGTTAGTCAGCTGCCAGTATAAAGACTTGATACTAATGTCTATAGAAACCCATAACCACACTTCCCGAGTATGAAAGTCTAAAAGTGTTTTTATTGATTTTTCATTTTTCCTTTTTTTTAACGGATTTGAGTAGACGAATAGAAATTATGGCATAAAAAGCTAAGAGTTTAAACAGTGTTTTAGACCCCATGTAAAAAACTACTGAGTTACTCCTTTTACAGGAAAGGGTTTGAGGAATGGGGCTGGTCCCCCTTCTGTATCACCCTCTCAAATATAAATATAAAATGCCTATTTTATGGCTCACAAAGGGAAGCGTTTAATATCAACACCCTCGAAAACAGTGGCCGTGGAATATAAGCTAGGTTCCAAATATGGTTTCGGCTAGTCCATTTGATTCATTGGAAGGTTAATCTATTTTTCTGTTAGTTCAACACAATTTGGAATCTTACAACCAAATTAAAGAAATGGACAACTATATAAAGGGAGGTAATTCGGATAAACAATGAATGGTATCTGTATACAGACTACTACTAACCTTTTGATACTTTCAATGTGTTGGTCCTACTATAGACTTAAACTATGTACATTTAATGTTTTGAATACTACGAAATTTATCAGTAGAGGCCGTATTTCTTAAATCAGTTTCCCATCTGAGACGGCATTATTAGGAACTTTGACTGCTCTCGACGTACATGTATATATATAAATATTGATAATGGGTGTGGTCCAAACGAAGAGAAGGAAGAAACGCTGTGAATAATTGTCACCCTGATCTAGAATATCGATTGCAACAGGATCCTATATTAAACAATAAATAAATACATAACATATTATTACGTGATTGTTGTGTTGCAGACTTCGCTTGAGAATGAAAACATGGCGGAGTTTTACGTCCTACTCTTTTCCACTTACTTGGATAATGAAGAAAAGCAATGCCATGCATTGTACAAGAAGTGAAATTTTAGCAGGACAGTGGCATTAGACTATTCATTTTTCGATTTTTACGTGCCCAGCCTCTAGCTTAGTGGGGCTACAGTTTTTGTGGTAAGGACCTTCCCTTCCCTCCCTTGATATATTTATGGTTACTCATTGTTTGTGTCAATTAATTTGTTCATGCCATGATGTATGCAATGGGAGAAATTTGCTCGCGTTTTTGTTGCAATTTGTACAAATATACCAATGTCTTGAAACTCACCTTTGGGATTGGCACCCCCACCCCCTTCGCGAACGGAAGTCAAGTTTAGGACGTCACTTTAAACCTATACCTGAACTGAGTGTCATCCGATTTATTTTTAACAATGTTCAGGGATCCCACTACTAAAAGATAAATTGAATTGAGTTTTACGTTCTACTCTTCTGTGCCTAATGAGCTAATGAAGACAGGCAACATCCAACTGTATTAAAACAATTAGTCAATTTGAGTACCCGGATTCTCATTATATAGTTCTCAATTGTATCTAAATAGACGATCAAAACGACATTTAAAACGATTTGGCGCGAAACGGGTTGACGTCTGCAGTCCGAAATCTAACGTTATAGATACTCATTCGGGAACTAATAAGTTTGTAGAATGTTCTTGTATACGTTTGGTTTGATTTGATATCAAGTACCCTTAGCATAATTACACTTTCTTCTTGATTGGCTTTCTGGTTACAACAATATCGAAAGTGGTACCAGGGTGGGTACAAAACCGGATGGGGTGGGGTGGGGCATCAAAAGCATAGTTTGTACCTCCAATTATACCCCCAATTCGTTTCTGACAATGGACATGGGATATTCCTGTATCACCCGTTAACCCTATGGTAGTGTTTCGGACTACTGTTCGAGCTTGCCAGTTGACGAGAAAATTAATTGAATATAATTGATCTAGACACAAAAACGTGGCTACTTGTTTGCATCACGTGACATTCCGATTATCAAGCCGTTTGGAAAGTTTTTACATACAATTATCATATTAAAATCAGACTGGATATTCTAGTGAAGTTGTACACTGTGACACATGTTAAAGTTATAAATATACGACTGTTGTGTAGTTTCTATTCGTATTTAAAACAGTTATACAGTTTATTATTGTGTGACACTACAGACGATTTATATACATCGTCCATGGCAATATGGCACACTTGAATATCGGCAATCGTAATAGTGTCACTTACTATTCCGACTCCGATGATGATTTGTTTCTTCCGAATCCGAAAGTCGAAAGTCAGGACCAGTTACCACAGTGGAGTCCAAGGCATCATCAACAAAGTTTTGAAAGTATTTCGTCGGATGATGGACCGGCGTGGAATAACGTACCAGTATGTAAACTAGATCATGCGGCTGCGACTACATACAAACGTTGTCTTGAACGTCAAGATTCGATAGTGGACGGACTGTTGGAGGAAATTTACGATCGGTGGCATGGGACGAGGAGGGACAGTTTTGACAGCGATACATTCACGGAATATTCGAGCACATCCGAAGTTTTTCACAGAGCTGATGTTTTTAGTAATTGGTCAACCGAGAAGAGACATAGTCCTCAACTCAGTCGAACCTTTCTTCAAAACCAAAGTGCGTATGAAATTTAATCATTGCATGCTTATTGATTTATGATAGTCTTAAAACCATAACGAGTTTATATTTACCCCCCGGGGGGTGACCCAGCCTATTGTTTGTGCTGCTCCAATTGTTTTTATTCATTGAATATGTATCATTTTTGTTCATATTCCCATTATATAATCTGTTGTAAACAGGACAGTAAACATATTGTCAGGGCATTACAGATGCATATAAGCCCTATATACTTGATATCTATTGTATAATGGCTGAAGAGATTTACTCATCTGTGCTCATATGCCTTATGGTTCATATTAAAGAATCCAAGAGGGCACTTTATGATATACTTAGCTGGGCATTATAGCTCATATACCCTATAGTTCATATACCGTACCCTATGGTTCATATTAAATCTAAGAATCCAAGAGGGCATTTTATGATATACTTAGCTGGGCATTATAGCTCATATACTCTATGCCTAGCGCTCTTATATCTCATATCTTTTATCCTTTTTTATCATATATGAGGGCAGTTTATGTTCTACTCAACTGTGAATTATAGCTCATAATATACTTTTACTCTTAAATTGACCATGGTCAGTGCTTAACAAAGTTTTTATAAACTTTTCACTATTAATAAGCCTGAAAACTGTCATCAACCCATTAAGGAGAAGTCGGTATTCAAAAAAGTGCAAATGCAAACTCTATTTCGTCTGTTTTAAAATATTGAATTTGTAATAGACTGAAATGAAAGTTTGTTATGTTGATTGTTTGTATAGAGAGGATTATTTGTTATCTATTTATTTATCGATAATAACAGCTGGTAATATAACTATTATTCCCAATACACCATCAGCACTTATCAACTATAAGGTCTATTATTAACATAACTTTATTGCACCATTTTTAATAATTGACTTTTAAAATATAATTTATAAATTTATTGCAATATTCTCAATAATGGCTTTTAAAAATCAATTTAATATGTCTTTTTTAAATATTTTCCTGAAATTTCAAAATGGTGCATTCTTCTGTTAACTATTTCAAGAAAAAAAAGGAATTTTAATGAGTTTCGAAAAATATTGATTTGGTTGGCCTATTTGTCATGCTGTGAATGACTAAGAGTTCTATGTCAATGTACTTTTTACATTTCTAGCTGGTGTCGCTAGACAGACAGGTAATATGCAAACTGATGCCAATCTATTACTTTGATCACATCCCAAATACATGTTTTGACATACCGGTAGTCTTATTAACCCGTATTAAAATAAGCACCCATAAGGTGCAGAAAAGTAGAACGTTAAACTCCATTCATTTCATTTCATTTAAAAATAAGCACACGTCAGATGGTTTTGTAGGTGTTAAAATAAGAACAAAGCATCCTTACTAAGTGATTTGAATGGCTGAGATTTCCTTGAAAGATTCTAGGGCCAATTTTGATTGGACATTATTTAGTTATGAATATGTAAATTCCATCACTCACTTGTATTACCATGTCGTTGAGGAAATATAAAGAATGGGGGTGTGATTTGGACACTATGAATTACCCTGGCCTCACTTGTTTATTGTCCCATCAACTAGACGTTTTTTCACTTCAGCCCCTCCGACCTGTACCACTGTCAGGGGAAACTGGGTTAAAAAAATCATCTTGATCTTTGTCAGGATTGAACCCTGGACCCTCAGGTTTAGGGTGCAAGTATCTAACTCACTCACGCTCACTGCAAGGCATTGCATGGTGTGGTCACTCTAGTGGGACGCCTTTTACAGTTAGAGTTTCAATGGTGAGCAGGGTTGTCTTCAATGGTATCCTCTGCCATTGTTGTTGTAGGAATGAATCTCAAGTTTAAATTTGTGTTTGATTTGATTCAAAATGTCTGTAATTTTTTTTTTCAGGTTTATCAAAATTATCCAAGATGAGGGACGACTTAAAAAGGAGCAGCAATCAAATGTCAGCGAGACTTATTCGTCAGTTAAAACGTCGAGACCGAAGACTTGCCAAACTACAGCGTAACTGTGATATCGTGACGGCGGTCATACAAGCTGCCTCTCTGAAGAGACGTAAGTCTGAACTTTGGAAACGTTCCTTGGTGATGGATGCTTATACTTACTAACTCTACTCTACTGTCTTAGAACTTCATAGAATATTTATAGCGACTTTTTTACTTTTATCTTATGGAAAATTACAAACCGATTAAGTTTCAGATTCCTGTAGCTAGAGGGGGAAGGGGGGGAGAGGGAGGGGCATAGGGTAGGTACGGAAGAGGCAATGCCTCCCGAAAAAATGTTCTGAAAGAGTTTGGTCAACTGATATATTTCATTACTGCAAATTAACTTGCCATTGCCCCTGGGTATAAATTACTTCCCTCTTGGAACAATCAGGTCTGGCTATGAATCAGTTTCTAAAACTTAACTTTCAATCTTTTGAGACTTTTACGTATTTCTTTATTTATTCTAATATTTTCTTCTTTATCTGTTTAAGCATAATAATTATAATCTTTCTACAAACTATTAATATAATATTTGTCTCTTGCACTGTCTGTGGTTGTATTATTTGTCACCTTAGAAGGTACTCTCATATTCCTTCTACCCATAAACCTGTTTAAACTCACTCAACATAAGTGACAGTTATTGTGAAGGGACCCTTCATTTAAGAAGCTTCATCTTTTATACATTTGTGCTCAATAACATTGTGTATCAAACAGACAAACGTCAGTGGTTTTTTAATAATGATACATGTATAGTAAAATTGATACTGCCCTGTTGTCAGGGTGGGGTCTAGGGGGGTGGAGCTTCGGTTAGTGAGCATATTTCCTTATTAAGGACAAAAAATAAGGGCCTAGCACCGAATCAGTGCTGGCGACAGGGCTGTATAGATTTCCAGGAATAGAAATTTAAAATACAGAAATCACCACACCCCTGGACAAATTTTTGATAGTGTTCAATGTGAAAACGTCATTTGTTTTGCCCTCTCACAGTAATCTTTGCCCCATCCCCCCATTGGCATACAGGCTGGCTACTGGCCTCAAAAAGGCCCCTTGTAACCAAGAACAAAACCATTAAGAGTGAACTTCCACAAAATGAAAATGACAAAACCTAGGAAATCCGAATCAATGGGAGAAAAGTAAGTTGTAAAATTGTGCCCTAGAATAATTTGATTAACCTTTGTCTAATGGCCATTATTATTGACAACAATGTATTAATTTGTTACCATACAGGATATCTCCCATTTAAAACTCATTTGCAGAAAATCTAACCTGAATTTGATTTGAGAACTGACATCTGGTACTTTTTAAAGTAGGGTAGTCTAGATTTTTCAGTAAGAATTTTCTATAGAAACAACTAATTGTTAGGCCATAAAGTTGAGTTATTATACAACCAATTACTAAATACCATAAAAAGAATATAGACTGTTTAGCTTGAAGCTGACTTATTTTGGCATAGTCAGGGTGCAGCTTTAGGAAATAAGCACCAAGTAAAACAAAGCTTTTTTGTCCATGTGGTGTGCTCAAAGGTCCTGAGAGAAAAAAATCCACAAGGGGAGATGCTATAAGGGTTAGGGTCAGGTTACAATGTCACAAGGGGAACAGCTTCTGGATACAGGACTAGTACAGGATGAGGTCACAAGGGAACAGCTTCTGGATACAGGACTAGTACAGGATGGGGTCACAAGGGAAACAGCTTCTGGATACTGGACAAGTACAGGGTCAGGTCACAAGGGGAACAGCTTCTGGATACAGGACTAGTACAGGATGAGGTCACAAGGGAAACAGCTTCTGGATACTGGACAAGTACAGGGTCAGGTCACAAGGGAACAGCTTCTGGATACAGGACTAGTACGGGATCAGGTCACAAGAGAACAGCTTCTGGATACAGGACTAGTACAGGATCAGGTCACAAGGGAACAGCTTCTGGATACAGGACTAGTACAGGATCAGGTCAAAAGGGGAAAACAGCTTCTGGATACGGACTAGTACAGGGTCAGGTCACAAGGGAACAGCTTCTGGATACTGGACTAGTACAGGATCAGGTCACAAGGGAACAGCTTCTGGATACAGGACTAGTACAGGATCAGGTCACAAGGGAACAGCTTCTGGATACTGGACAAGTACACTGTCAGGTCTCAAGGGAAACAGCTTCTGGATACAAGACTAGTACAGGATCAGGTCACAAGGGAACAGCTTCTGGATACTGGACTAGTACAGGATCAGGTCACAAGGGAACAGCTTCTGGATACTGGACAAGTACAGGTCAGGTCTCAAGGGAACAGCTTCTGGATACAGGACTAGTACAGGGTCAGGCCACAATTTCACAAGGAACAGTTTCTGGATACTGGAATAGTACAGGGTCAGGTCACAAGGGAAACAGCTTCTGGATACAGGACTAGTACAGGGTCAGGTCACAAGGGAACAGCTTCTGGATACAGGACTAGTACAGGGTCAGGCACAGCAGTGATTGGATAGCACAAGGAACAGCTTCTGGATACTGGAATAGTACAGGGTCAGGTCACAAGGGAAACAGCTTCTGGATACTGGACAAGTACAGGATCAGGTCACAATTTTACAAGGAACAGCTACTGAATACTGGACTAGTACTGCTTAAGTCACAATGTCACGAAGCAATAGCCTATGTATCACAGTGCGAAGGTCATTAACCTCTTCAAGAAGGAAGATATTCATCAAGCCCTGCATGGCAACAATATGCCATAGAGGTCAAAAGATAGAAAGTCAAAAGCACAGGCTGGGTCAGATTCTTTCAACTCCTTGTATCCATGGTAAAACACTCCATTATGAACTGTCAACCCCACACATGGTACATGTAACTTAGAAAGTAGGTTTATAGGTTTGAAAAAAATTGATTTGTGGGTAGAAAAATGTGATCAATAGAATTTCAATTAAATATACTTGAACATTTCATTAACCTTTCATGGTTTATGTATAGATTTAATTTGTTACTTATTTAATATAGCCCATTATTAAACAGGCCTAGCTAGATTTGTGCTTAATGTTTCTCAGAGCAAGTGGCTCAGTGAGTTAGACCCTTGCTTGTTAACCTGAGGGTCCAGGGTTCAATACAAGTAAAGGTCAAGATGTATAGGTTCAATTTGTTACTTATTTAATATAGGTCATTATTAAAAAGGCTTAGCTAGATTTGTGCTTAATTTTGCTCCAAGCTCTGCCATGATCAATGCTTTTTGATGGACTGCATGGCTCTCATCTATTCACTAAAAGTAGCCTTTCCATAACATTAAATTCTGCATGTAATATGTCTGCATTTTAATTAGATTAACTTACCTAAACAGTTATAAATTTAAGCCTAGACACAGGCCCATATTTACCCCTCCCTCCTCCCCCCACCCCAAAAAGCTAGAAGACACTAATAACTAGTTCAGTGACATAGTAAATGAAATGAAAATGAAATGGAGTTTTATGTCCTACTTTTCTGCACCTTATGGAAGGCAGGGTGCAATGAGGGAAATTTTGCCAGGACAGTGGCATTAGCCTACTTTAAAAGTCAAGAATATCCGTAGTAAAGACGTAAATAAGGCATGCTTTGTCCAAAGAGTACTGTGATTAACCAGAGCACAATCTTCTAATGCCACACTTCGCCACAAGTTAAAGATTACTTTTAACAATAAAGTTTTCAGACCACAAATAATCAATTATTGCAGTTACTTCCCTTTAATAGTATATGCACATACCGAATTCATACAATTTTATATTATTGACAATGTAAAAAATACGATACCAATGTAAAATCTGTCGGGTATATATGACTGAATAGAAGTATAATGTCTGTTGTTTGAGGAAAGAATTAGTGTATAATAAGGAACAGTGCCTTCTAAAAGTGGGGGAGGGGGGGTAGTGGGGGAGGGGGGAGGATTTTCAAGGTCACGAAACAGCTGCTCCGTTACAGATCAACAAGTTTGATTTTGAAAGTAGAATTCTTATTGTGTAAGCAGACGAAAAAGAGCTCTGCGTGTGGCTGCAGCACTAATTGTATGTGGATCTTCGTAAGTCATCCAATTTGTCGCATGATATCCAGAAGTAGACAAGAAAATCGTCTTTTATGTCATTTTTGGAGGGAATATCCATTTTCAAGGTCATATGGAAAGTATTACGGCACTATGATAATTATAGATTTGATATTTACAGTTCCAGAATTGGGTCGGAAGAAAGACATCTCGTGCCACCATGCCAACTTAGTGCTGACGTAAACTGCAGGAATCAATGACGACAACTAGCGGGAAAATCGATAGCAAGGTTTCTCAATAGACTTTCGATCGAGTTCCTATTTATAAAACGTGGGTGGGAAAGCATCACGATGACAGAAAAGAAGGTCTTCAGTTTATCTCCGTTCTAGGGTGACTGGCGGAAGCAATTAAGTCCTCTCACGTCAGAAACGTGAATGGATTCAAAACGAACTGTAACTGAACTCTGTTTGTCTAATGACTAGCAGGCCTTTTGTGTCTATGGCACTTTCTTTGATTTTATTGTGTGTTTGTGTTTACCAGCTTTAAAACGGAACATGATTAAAACTTCTTAGTGAATTTTGGTGAAGTGTTTTCTCGTATATCGTGAATGGATTAAGTTGATTACTGAAACACCTGCCGATAAACAGGACTAATTAGCAACGATTGAACATAATGCTGGTGTAATTAGGTCAGTTAACAATTTAATCAAGGGTTTAAGGTCCTGTTTATTGATTTGCGGTATTTAATCTAGAGCACTGAGTTGGAACTACTCCAAATATCGACCATATTCTACATGGAATCTCTTTAAGACTTGGACTTGGATATTACTTCAGGGATAGCCTCCCAGGAATCAAAGAATCATAGAACAGCCTGCTGCTGTGAAGGAAAGAGTAAGGAATATATGGAAAATGTGCTAAGAATTTAGTGATTAGAGTGATTGAAAGTTACTATTCAACAGAAAGCACTGGCACAGGTTGATTTACTACTGGTACTAAAAAGTATTCAACAGAAAGCACTGGCAGAGGGTGATTTAAAGTAACTTCAGTTTACTAGTGAAAAGTACTTAACAGAAAGCTCTGGTACAAGTTTGGTTTACAACTCACCTATCCTATGGTGATATTTCAATTTTCAATGAATTAAGTCAAAGAAGATCATAAAAATTGAGTTCTTTTCATAAAGTTGTGAATCGTCTAGATCAACTCATTTGAAAGGACTTAACACCTGGTCATACAAGCTACTGTAGGAAATTTTTTACTAAAGTGAACATATGCTACAGAATCAAAAAGTACTTTTTCAGGCTCAGTTGACTTTTTGGAAAAGTTTTAAAGATTTACTGAAACCAACTGGACACAAGGACCCCAGGGAATTGAGGAACCATTCTGGATCAAATATTAATTATAATGAAGTAAAACTCAATTATTCACTCTTAGTCTTATTTTCAAGTTTTTCAAGAGGGGATGCAGAAGAATAGGACGTAAAACTCCATTCATTTCCAAAAGAGGATATCACTGTGACTTTTAAGAAGAATCAAAATTTTTTGCAAAAATCTGCAAGCGTTTTGCTTTAGAAAAATCTCATGAAAGTTTCGTAAAAAAAAAAAATTTGTGAAAAAATATAAGAAGACTTTGTAATTGTTTTACATAAAGCAAGAAACAGGATAAGCTGGTAACAAAAAAGCAGGCAAAAAACAGGATTAGCTGTTAAAGACGTTATAGGCGTTCTTGTTTTTTAATGTTCTGGAATAAGATAGAAAATCATGAGTAGATGATTAGATTCGATCTTTTTATTGGTTTTCATCAGAAGTAGAGCAATTGACGATTTTCTCTGAAGCCACTTACGTTAGAATTGCAATGTTCGTCAACATTGATTTTCAATTTGGAGTATTTGAGTTCCGAGAGAATATAGCAAACAGATATTTGAGAGGCCAATGAAATCAGAGATACAAATTCGATCATAGCTTAATCTCGATCACGGTTAACACTTCAAGAATAGAATAAAAAGATTAGGTGCTTAAATTTAAGCCAACTTAGAGGGTGTAAAGATATAATTTGTGTGTTTTAAAATACATGGATAATAAATGAAATATTGGAATTAAATTTAAGCCAACCAAGAGGGTGTAAAGATATTATTTATGTGGTTTGTCAACCTAAAATACATAGAAAATAAATGAAGTGAATTTGGAACATCAGTTTATTAATAGTAAATTTAAGTCTACTTTTGTGGAATTTTCTGATTCAAAATACATTAAGTGAAATTGACAAAAAAAATTGGTTTTACCAATCAGCAAAGCAAAGCCAACCTAGAGGGTGTAAAGATCATTAACATTTAATCAAAAACCAAACTCTACTTAAAAACAAACAGAATTAATTGTTCTGTTTAGAATAGAATTCTATGTAGATGTGGAAATACTCCATTGTGTATATTCTACAATTGAATGAAAAAACATTTACTACAAATAAAACAGACCTATTGATAGCGAACTTTACCGTATTCAATAATTGATAATTCACAAACAAAATCAAACAGCGTAAAATTATCAATATGAGGACAAAAGGCAATATGTTTGGGTTGGTTTCAACCAAATACAATGAACCATCTGCAGAGGAGGCTATTAAGTTAAAAAAACGCCTTTTTATTCGAGCCGATAAAGGTTAGTAGGCTATAAGTTATTTTATGTGTATAGTAAAAAGCATGCTTTGGGGTTTGTTGGAAAGGGTAATTTTTTGAAAAAAAGCTCATTTTTGGGGAAATTTTCGCTTGGAAATGAAGGTAAGTTTTTGTAATAATAAACTCTTTATTTTATATGGGAATTAGTCCAATACTGAAGGACATGGCCCAATTCAGCCCAAACATAGACTCTTTATTTTACATGGATCAGAATTAGGTCTAATACACAAGGACATGGTCCTGTCTAACATCCAGCCCATGGGGCAATACATTGGATGATGTGAAAAAATACCCAAAAATGTCAATGACTTGACTTTCTGCACCGAATCGGGCTAAGTATGACAGACAACTCTATGCTATGTGCAATGGGACAATCGTAGAATTCAGGGATCTTTAACATGCTCAGTTACAACATGTAAAAAAACTTTTTTCTCCAATCCAAACGCCTTGCCTTGACAAATTCCAACAACAGAAAACTGACGATGCAAAAGTCACAATCTGGTAGCTTGTTAGACATCACAATTTTAGTGTTGGGTTCTCTATTCTTGAAGGAGAGATGTTTTACGATTTCCACGATGAATAATTTATGGTGATGTGAACCATTAGCCATGGTGTCAGATCTTCTGAGGAATGTTGTCACTATTTTCTCTACCATACAGCAATTTATTTTGCTTAACTCTGAACAGAAGTTTGTAAACATCTTCCATAAAGCTGTTGTCAATTGCTCAGTGAGTTAGATTCAGGTCTGACTGACATGAAAAAAGGGTCAAGTCATTTGGATGGGACAATAAACCGAGGCCATGTGTGCTACAGACTGCGTGTTAAAGATCCATGGACAGTTGGAAATAGCAAAATGAGTAGGCTAATGCCGCTGTCCTGGCAAAATTTTCCTCATTGCACACTGCATGGCATTGCCCGTCTTCATTAGCCAATTAGGTGCAGAAGAGTAAGATGTAAAACTCCATTCATTTCCTTTAGTTTCTTCTTTGATCAAAGGCTGGATATTGACTGACTCGAAAACACCTTCTGTGAATCAAAATGTCTTCTCTTATGGCAACCATTAATTTAAATTCTCTTTTCAATTGTCTTGAATCTAGGGTTAAATATAGACTCGAGCACCTCACTTTCATTGTGTGTTAAATTACGATATCGTTAATTTTATGAAATATTAATAAAAATGTTAATGACAGGCGTGGGTGTTAATGTAAACATAATATATACTTCAATTTCCATTCTCTTTTCAATTGTCCTAGATCAAGGGTTAAATATATAGACTGACTCGAGCACCTCCAGATGATATTACCTTTAGATAAAATATTAATAAAGATATACTGTTAATGACAGGCGTGGGTGTTAATGAGAACATAAATACTTCAATTTCCATTCTCTTTTCAATTGTCTCATGTTATTTTCACCGAGGGCTACAATTTCCATGTGCTTTAACTTTCCATGAAAAACAGCTGTGACAACTTCAATTTATTTAAAAGCTTTTGGCTACGACAATAAAACATTGGTTCATTAATTAATTGAAGATATGAAGGAAGTGTTTCTGGCGAGCCTCTGGGTACTGTCTTGGACTGCCTTAAAGGAATAGTAAAGCAGTTTTCTTAATTTTATATATTGAGGATACTTATAGCATCAATTTGTACCACTTCAATTTTCAATCAGACATCTGTGGTTCCTGCAATTCAACTAACACTAAAAATAATTTAAATTACTGTCACTAAATTAAAGTAGATGAGCAGTCTACATCATAACTGACACATGGTTTTCACTCTATCGGTTAACCAATTGATTTTACCGACAGCTCCATCCAGTGCCATTTCTCACCAACCGATTTGGCATTTTACAGACAGGTTCAGCAAAAAGATGGGGAGGGGGTTCCCCCTTATAACACATCCATATCAACTATGGTTCTATATAGCCCATATGGTACTCATGTTCCTCACAGGATGTCACAAGTCTATTTTAACCATTGATATACTGGTATTGATTTTAGATTTGAAGTTAAATTTACCGTTACTTGATAAGCTTATTTTCATGTTTCACTACTTTTATAATTTTCTTCCGTATTCATTTGCTTATTAGGTGCAGAAGAGTCGGACATAAAACTCCATTTATTTCATTGTTAATGCAGTGTGTTCCATCTTCATTAACCCATAAGGTGCAGAAGAGTAGGAAGTAAAACTCCATTCATTTAATAATTGTTCTTTAAAATAGAATTGTTTTTTACTGTTTCATGTTTTAATTTAAATAAGGATTATTTTCAGGTATTGATACTAGAATGAGGTTTAGTATAGAACCGCTACAGAGTGATAACGCCTTTGATCAATGGAAGGACGCCATGAAAGCCGTAGCTCGTCTTCCAATGGGGATCCCTGCAGATTTCCGTAAGAAGGTGAGTGGATAAAGTTTGTGACTCCTTGATGTACGAAGCAGGGGTTTTAAAATTAAAATTCTAATTTTAAGGGATACAGTAATCTGATTGTAAGATACAACTAAATTTATAATCAATTTAAGTGACTGGAACACTTCAATCATCATAGTTTTCAAGACCCCTGATGTGATTATACAGAAAATTTAGTCTTTTTACACTTTTTACAAAGATCTATCCAGATCCAAATGTAGTGTGATTCCTTTTTCTACATTCCACTGTATTGATTAACCTTTTTTTCAACAACTTCATGCTTCTCTTATGTTTTTTTTCTGTCTGATTTGTACTTTGACAACAAAAAACACCCCTGATTTACAAAAATGAGCTCTTCTAATCATACATGCCTAGTTTTATATTGATTGAAGGAATGCATGTGTGGAAGAGTTCAATAGAGAATTAAGGGGTGTCAAGTATATATTGGCCCACTATATCCAACCATGTAAATATGTATATATTTTATATTCCCCCTACAGGTATGGTTAAGTTTGGCTGATAACCATATCCGTGATCTACGTATTGACTGGGAGAAAACAGTGCGATTTGCTTTTAACGAGAAAAGTAACCCAGATGATAATAAACTTGGTCTTCAGATTGTCAAGGTAAGAGTATCATGAGTTATATAGATTTACCATTTCTGACATTTATTAACTCAACGTTTCACATGCTCATACAGGCAGTGTTATGTCACATATTTGGAGACTATTTTAGTCCAATCAACAGAAATGATATAAAAGTCTTGTATTGGGAATGCCTGTAGAAAAAGAGATAATGAAATATTCTGCAGGACTGTCTCTCTAGTAAATTTAGAGACTATTTTAGTCCAATCAACAGAAATGATATAAAATCTTGTATTGGGAATGTCTGTAGAAAAAGAGATAATGAAATATTCTGCAGGACTGTCTCTTGAGTAAATTTAGAGACTATTTTAGTCCAATTAACAGAAATGATATAAAATCTTGTATTGGGAATGTCTGTAGAAAGAGAGATAAATTAATAAAGTTAGTTTACGAGACTGTCAGACATGTATAATGACTAGATATCAATTCTTAACACCATTATAATTCTATCCTATATAATATATATCATATTGTCATTATAACTGTCTTATAGAATTATTACTCTCTTTCCCTTGAACTTATTTATCCCATTTCAGCTACATTTTTTGCTTTAACATACAATTCCCTCTTGTCAGTGATGCAGGTCTGGGGGATTGACATGGAAAAAGCTTGTAGTTTTTGGGATGGGACAATAAATCAAGGGCCCATGTGCTACAGGCTAGGCTGTGCATGTTAAAGATTCTAATTTTTTTTCAACCAAAATTGGGGGACGCTTGAACTTTGACCTCATTCACAAGATTCATATTCTTGCTTGAATTTTCTTAATTGTCCTGATAACATACCCCTTGTAAAAGAGTGCCTAATGATGTCAAGGTATAAGACAGAGTTTGTTACAGCAGGACATTGTGAAGATATATAAGATGAAGTTTGTAATAGCTTGACATTGTGAAGATATATAAGATGAAGTTTGTAATAGCTTGACATTGTGAAGATGTATAAGATGAAGTTTGTTATACCTTGACATTGTGAAGATGTATAAGATGAAGTTTGTAATAACTTGACATTGTGAAGATGTATAAGATGAAGTTTGTAATAACTTGACATTGTGAAGATGTATAAGATGAAGTTTGTAATAGCTTGACATTGTGAAGATGTATAAGATGAAGTTGTAATACTTGACATTGTGAAGATGTATAAGATGAAGTTTGTAAATTGACATTGTGAAGATGTATAAAATAAGTTGAATAGCTTGACATTGTGAAGATGTATAAGATGAAGTTTGTAATAGCTTAAATTGTGAAGATGTATAAGATAATTTGTTAGCTTACATTTGAGATTTAAGATGAAGTTTGTAAAGTTGGACATTGTAAATGTATAAGATGAATTTTAATAGCTTACAGTGAAGATGTATAAGTGGTTTGTAATACTTGACATTTAAGATGATTAGATAATTAATAGCTGACATGTGGATGTATAAGATGAAGTTTGTAATAGCTTGACATGTGAAGATGTATAAAGAATTTTTAAAAGTACATTTTAAATTAAGATAACTGTATATACTTTTGTAATGTAAAGTAAGGTTACCTGCATTGTGTGTATAAGATGAATTGTAATAGTTGACATTGAGATGTATAAGATGAAGTTTGTATAGCTTGACATGTGAAGATGTATAAGATGAAGTCTTGTAATAGCTTGACATTGTGAAGATGTATAAGATGAAGTTTGTAATAGCTTGACATTGTGAAGATGTATAAGATGAAGTTTGTAATAGTTGACATTGTGAAGATGTATAAGATGAAGTTTGTAATAGCTTGACATTGTGAAGATGTATAAGATGAAGTTTGTAATAGCTTGACATTGTGAAGATGTATAAGATGAAGTTTGTAATAGCTTGACATTGTGAAGATATATAAGATGAAGTTTGTAATAGCTTGACATTGTGAAGATATATAAGCATGAAGTTTGTAATAACTTGACATTGTGAAGATGTATAAGATGAAGCTTGTAATAGTTGACATTGTGAAGATATAAGATGAAGTTTGTATATTGACATTGTGAAGATGTATAAGATGAAGTTTGTAATATTGACATTTGTTATAAAGAATACATTGTGAAGATGTATAAGCATGAAGTTTGTAATAACTTGACATTGTGAAGATGTATAAGATGAAGCTTGTAATAGATTGACATTTTGAAGATAAGTTTTTTTTGTACTATTACGACAAATCTTTTAATAATAGAAATGATAGAATCATTGCCTGATAAAAAATAATTATTTATGTGATCTCATATTTTTCTACCTTTGACATTAACTGTCACTGTTTTATAAGGGAAATACATTACCTTTTGACATTTTAATAAATATAGGGCGTAAATTGGTTTTTTTTAACTATGATTAAAATTCTCATTTACTCTCTGATTATATACTTTAGCATTTATTACATAAACAGACATGTATCACTTTTTAGAATTAAGATTCTGCACCTGGTTTGCCTACAATTTGCACCTGGTTTGCCTACAATTGTGTTTATCTTATGATTAAAATCCTACTTTACTCTCTGATTATATACTTTAGCATTTATTAGATAAACAGACATGTATCACTTTTAAGAATTAAGATTCTGCACCTGGTTTGCCTACAATTTGCACCTGGTTTGCCTACAATTGTGTTTATCTTATGATTAAAATCCTACTTTACTCTCTGATTATATACTTTAGCATTTATTAGATAAAACAGACATGTATCACCTTTTAGAATTAAGATTCTGCACCTGGTTTGCCTACAATTAGTTTATAACTATGACCTATTCAATTATTAAAATCCTACTTCCTTGTTTGATTAGAAACTTTAAACTTTGGTAAAAAAAAAATGGCTTCTTTTCCGTAATTGATGAAAATTGACTTTGTTGCAGATTTTTCTTTTGTTGAAAAGGAAAACAATTACAATTTAGACACTTTCCTGGCATAGTGTCCCTCATTGCACACCTCATTAGCCCAATGAAACAATGCAGACAAGAAGGTTCTAAAACTCTTACACCATAACTGACATGACTACAGTCCACCCTCAAACTTTAAGAACATGGCTGTGATCAACTTTGTAACTTGACTCTGTGACTTGACTCTGTGACTTGACTTTGTAACTTGACTTTGTAACTTGACTTTGTGACTTGACTCTGTGACTTGACTTTGTAACTTGACTCTGTAACTTGACTGTGACTTGTTGATTATTCAATTAATTCAAACCAAATGAAATGATTGAACGATAATTTAACTTTCAAATTGATTTCTATGATTGATCCAGAGTTAAGAGGAGTATATGTTGTTGTTGTAATGAAAGCCCAGGTATAAAAAAACACTCTATAATATCTTATTGATTCCTGGAATTGTTAGGTCTGTAATTACAGGAACTGCTATTTCAGTCTTACATTAATCAACACGAATAGAACCTGATCTAAAGTGAAACCAGAAATGTGGAATTAATTTGCTATAATCATTAAATTATAGGATTAAAGTTTCCGTCTGTCTCCCTTTTTAAAATGAAGTTCTACATAGGCTAGAATTTTATAATTATTATAGGCCTACAGGGAAAATTGATTTTCAAATGGAAAATCATTGTTATGGTCATATTATCATCTTCAGTAAAGTGTGGCTGAAATGTCAAATTTGCCTCACTGTACACTGTATGGTGTTGTTCTCATTATAAACCAAGTGAAGTGCAGAAAGATAAAAAATCCCTCACTGCACATAGTTTGACAAGAAATATTGGATATAAAACACCATTTAATTTTAAATGTCTTTTCAGGATCTACATAGAACGGGGTGTACAAGTTTTAGTGGCCATGATAATGAAGAAGATCGAGCGGTGTTAAAGCGGGTGTTATTAGCGTATGCACGCTGGAATAAACGGGTCGGATACTGTCAGGGGTTTAACATCATAGCTGCTCTATTATTAGATGTAATGGATAGAAAAGAAGATGATGCTTTGAAAGTAAGTTGTGGGTCTTGGCTTGGGTGGTTGGTTTGTTGTAGATGACAAGTTAACTTCTAGATAAATAAGATATCAGCTTCCCTTTCATACAAGTCTGCTTATAGATACTTATATACCAGACTACATGCTGGACTCTTTCACTCCAACCCCTGCTTTATACTTTGATATAGAGCCTGCCCCATAGTCAGGGTGGGGTAGCCTACATAGAGGCTTGGCCCCAGATGGTGAGATTTAAGCCCCACCAATTGTCGACTATATGAACCTTCGGTTTTGAAATTGCCTAAGAAAAGGGGCATAACCCCAGACAAAGGTCTCCAGAGCATATTTTGTCCTTTCGTGAAACTTCTTTTCTAAAAAATGAAATATGTGAAAATTTCCCAAAGTCATAAGAAATGTCTTGAATGGATTCTTATTTTTAACTTGAGATTCTTAATGTTTGAAATTTGTTTCCAGGTAATGGTATATTTAATAGATCATGTCCTACCTGAAAGTTATTTTGCCAATAATTTACGAGCGTTGTCCGTGGACATGGCCGTATTTCGTGATTTATTACGTGTAACGTTACCTAGTTTATCCAAACATCTCGACTATTTACAACATGCAGCACAAGATCATGCCACAGGTGAGTGGTGTTATTATTCATATTGGAAAAGACAATAAAAAAAAGAAAAACTGTATTTACAAAGATAACAACTTAGGTTGACAGTGAAGGAACTTTTCTTACAGCTGGTCCTTGACTACTTGGCATTGAATTTATAAGATAACAACTTAGGTTAACTAGGATGTTTTCTACCAGCTGGTCCTTGTCTAAGAATTGGCTTGATTTATAAGGTACCAGAACTAATGTTTTCTTCCTTGACTATTGATTGATTTTACAGCTGGTCAACTTAGACTAATGAGTGGTCTTATTTGGGCATAACCTTTAATGCTAGGATCTTGACCAGAACAAATTGTGGTCTTTCCAAATTATAAGGACTTAGAATTTAATCTGTCATCCATTTACAGCTGAGTCCAATTAGAATTATGAGTGAAGATGACTTATTTAAAGTCATCAAATCTTTTACACACTGGCTGAGATCAAAACCCACACCCACCATATTTTGACTTTCCAATATTAAGACTAAAAACTTATGAATTTAAATTTCTTCTCCATACAGGTGCTTGTTATGAACCACCCCTAACGAATGTGTTTACTATGCAATGGTTTTTAACTTTATTTGCTACGTGTTTACCAAAGAATATCGTGCTGCGTGTCATGGATTCAGTGTTATTAGAAGGTTCTGAAATTCTGTTGAGGACAGCGTTAACTATCTGGGGAAAATTAGCCAGGTAAGACATTAATTTTTCTTGTTTTGTGTTTGGCTACTTCTTTGAAATTTTCACAACTTCACATGCTTCTTTGGCAAGGAAATTCTATAGGTCTTTGAAATTTAGACTGTGTAACCAGGACTACTTTATGCTAGGGCCTTTTTTTGTCCTCATTCTTCCCCTCCCCTATAACATTTCAAAAACTGGAAGCCTAGAGAACATATTTCTGAGGGGCCAACCTAAATGTTGATCCAAAGGGATATGTTATTTTAATTCAAAATTGGCAAATACAGTTCTGTCAATTTCCATGCTGAATAGTTTTACTTAAATAAATATAATTGTAGAGTGAATAATTAATATTAATAATATTAAAAACAGAATATAAAATAAAAGCTATATTAATATGATGTTTAATATTTACCAGGGCCAATAACTATATTCATTACTATAATAATTGTTTTTCTATTAATATTGTATATATTAATATTATCAACCATCTCGTTTTACTTGATCAATATATATCAGCCAAAAAAATGATATTTATTATGATCAGTTATCAAACTGTTATTATCAATATATCAATTATCAAACTGTTATTATCAATATATCAATTATCAAACTGTTATTATCAATATATCAGTTATCACTCAGGAATATTGACAGTAAATAGTATACCAGGGATGTCCATTTAGTAAATTCCAAACCAGACATTTCAACAGTAAATAATTATCATGTTGTTTTACCTATTTTCATCCAGAATGCATGAAAAATGCACAAATATAGTAGATTTTCATAGAAAATGTTGCAAGCCTAGACTAAATCAGTCAAATGATGTAAATGATATTTTCTGGTATAGAAAAGTAATTCAGCAAGGGCACATCTTTAAAATGACTCCTAATTATCCTCGTGTCCTAATTCTGGTACATAATAGGTGTCCATTGAATTCCAACGCCAGACTAAATCAATCAAATGATGTAAAGGGTCATGATATTTTCTGGTATAGAAAAGTAATTTGGTTAGGTCATGAATTTAAAATGTCTCCTAATTATCCTCGTGTCCTGATTCTGGTAACTAGGTCAGACGTGTTCTCGTAAGAGTCTAGGACACTCAAGAATATGAAATTGAAAAATGAATTGTTAATTTGAAATGATAATCCCCAGTGAATGATAATTTTAACGCCGTTGTTATTTAGGGCTGTTCTTATTTCAGACGCATTATGAACGTGCCGAGTGCAGATGAGTTTTATTCTTTAATGGGCGATTTATCAGCAGAAATGATGCAGGGTCATTTATTTCATCCAGATTCTTTCATCAAGGTATGCCAATTTTATATTCTATTTTATAGCAATCGTATTTATACAGGGTGCCAAACAAGGTCAATTTATTTCACATTGGAACAGAATTGTCTTTGAGCCTTCATGGCAATGGTATTTATACAGGGCGCCAAACAGGGTCAATTTATTTCAAATTGTCTTTGAGCCTTCATGGCAATGGTATTTATACAGGAGGCCAAACAGGGCTCAATTTATTTCACATTGGAACAGAATTGTCTTTGAGCCTTCATAGCAATGGTATTTAAATACAGGAGGCCAAACAGGCTCATTTGAAATCACTTCACATACTGGTGGGGATGGTATTGTCTGTTAGCCCTCCTGGATAATTCCATTGCCCTTACTCTGTCCCATTCTAGAGATTCATTGAAGCACCACTGTTTTGTAGCCCTTGGATTCCTCTCACAGTATAGGCCTACTCAGGTTGCTTAGAGCCTTATTTGGAGATTGAAAAAGAGCATAAAAATAGAAAGAAATTTCTTTGACATGTTCTTCAGTTCTGTATATTCAATATTTTTCAGTCAATCTACAGTATAGCATCGTTTCCCTTCCCTAACCTAATGGATCTACGTGAGAAATACACCTACAATATCAGACCCTTTACCAGCTCTGGTAATAACAAACAATCTTCACAAGCCAGTAAAAATCTTCTGTATAGTGATGATGATGAACTGGATGAAGATGATATTGAGGCTATTTCCTGTTTTCCAGGTTAGTTTATTATAGAGTTACTGCCCTTGACCTATGGAAACATGTAGTATTTGATTGTTCTGTTGGAATCTTGCTTGGTCCTAATCTGCTAACCACATTTCCCCCTATCAGTGATGCATGTCAGAGAGACTGACATTAAAAATGCGTCTAGTCGTTGGGATAAGACAATAAACTGAGGCCCTGTGTGCAGAGGCTGTGCTCTTTGAAGATCCCTAAACAGTTGGAATTTGAATAAAGAGTGGGCTCATGCAGCTGAACCCTGGCATATTTTGCACACTGCATGGTGTTTCCCAGTCTTTGTTAGTCCAAAAGACGTAGAAACATAGGACGTATAACTTCAATCATCACTTCTACTGAAGGACTGCAAAAACTAGAAGCAGAACAATATGTGGAAATTTTCTCAAAACTTTATGATTTCGTTTCAGGAATGGAAGGTCAAGGTAGTGAACCAGGGGGCGCAGACATCTCCTCAGTGGGTCCAGGGGCGTTCGGAGCATCAATAGACAGTCAAGGTCATAGGTCACCATATATGGAGCGAATGTCGACTGATATACATGCGCTAAAGAATCAGTATGAACGTTTACGTCATCGTCAAAAACAAGCTCACATCATTATAGCAGGTAGTTGTCCATTCTCAAATCTCATTGGTTCAGAATTGTGATTTTTGAAAATAACGTCCAATCCAAAACATGCTCATTATATTTTTGTTAATAGGCTACTAATCTCCGTTGAAATGATTGTCCAATCTGAAACAAGCTTACAGCATTATAGACATATGCTTATCAGGTAGGTTTGAGTGGACATTTTGGAGCTAAGTTGGACATGACTGGCAAAAATAAGAAATTGTTTGCCCCTTTAAGTTGTTATTTAGGATAGGATAGCCTTCTGTAGTTTAGGTAAAAGATTTCTGTGGGTATACATTGGATGTTTTCTCTTTTCAGGTGCTTCTTTGAAGAAAACACCAAAACCAAAAGCTGTTGTATTTGTTCCCAAAATAGAAACACCAACTGCAATGAACCATTTGTTTATTGGCAAATCTCATACAAGTGGCAAAAATAGAGTCATTGCAGACGGCCCAACAATTGCCCCTATAAACAAGCTGAGTGGAGTAGGTGTGAAACAGGCCAGTTCTGCGAATAAATCAGACTCAATGCAAGCATCTGAATCTCAGAGAAACAGCGTGACTTCTAATAGTGATTCCCAGACCAGTGTCGTTTCCACAGAAACTGTACAGGAAGTGAACTCTTCGCCATCTTGTGAAAATGATGAAAGTCCAAGTCAAAGTCAAGATAGTGAAGTGAGGGAGTCAAAGGATTGTGATACCCATAGCAACGATTCTCAAAGCAATACAAATCCAGAAAAAAACTGGTCGTCTGCAAGTTTACATCCTGTAAAGGGGAGTAACTCTAATCTTTCTAGTCAGGACGACATTGCTAATGGTTGTGAAGAAACTGAAAAAATGTCAAAAACTGCTAGTGTGCCGGACTTCGCCAATTGTGCTCTTACCCCTAGAGAAGTTCCATTTCGGAAGTCAAAACACACAATGATGTTGCAGTCCATAACTCGCTCAGTTAGTTTAGTTGAAGGTGACCATTTTCTTACCAAATTTTCCTGCATGTCAAATCCAAGCCGTCAGCATTCCAACCCCCCTGTTTCTCCTAGTTCTTCCCAGCCCACCACACCAACCTCAGAAACAAACCAGATGTCCTCCAGCAAGCCCTTGAAACCGTTCAATCCGTTTCCCACTATGCATATGAATTCAAATCGTAAAAAGACTGGCTTAAAACTCGGCTTGTACAATGCCTCGACACTTGAGCAGATGTACAAGAGCAAGCGCAAACCACTTTCATAGCAAATCTGACTTCTTTTCTAGAGAGCAATATTTCAAATGGAACCCCCATTTTCAGAATTTCTTCAGTTAAGATTTGATGGGATCTCTAAAAGAAAATGAAATGAATGGAGCTTTACATCCTACTATTCAATGGCTTCTTAAAGCCGTTGTATGTGTACTAAGGTGCAGAAGAGTAGGGTGTAAAACTCCATTCATTCCATTTGTATGTGTAATAAGGACATTGAAAGCTTCTATGTTCACCATTTCTGTTTCCTGTGAATATAGATTATTTGTCTTAAATTCTGATAAAACGCTTCCAGTACTACTGGGGATAGGAAATAGGAATGGTGCACAAAGATGCAGGTACAAAAGCCAGATGGATAACTACTTTTGAATTGAATGAAAACTCAAGGGATGATTCATGTAAGGGAATCTACCCTAGGTATTGGATCCAAGGTTACGCAAAACTGAAGGTTGTTTATAAGAAATTGTGTTGAAATTGATTTTTGTTAAAGATTTTGATTACCAAATGAGAATTAAAGTCGAGCAAAGATTATTGTGTCTGATTCAAAACATAGACAGTCCACTTTATTTGAGGTAGTATAGATAGTAGTCAAAACAGTAGTTGAAACTGGACACTCAAATACTAGATACCTGTACCAATTTCTATTTAATCTACCTCACAATAAACTGAACTGTTTAGGTTTCAAATCAGACAAAGATACACATGAATATCTTTGCTTGACAAATATGGTTATTATTTTGGAATGTATTGTTTTGTTATTGTTAAATTTTCCGCCAATAAAACAGGGACAGATAACTCCATCTCTTCCATTATTCATAGAAGGCATTTCTATATCGAAGTTTTGTTGATGTACATGAAAGACCCCTCAAGTACAAAGAGCCCAAGTTATAAATTACCTCAATTATGTACATCTTTGTATATATGAAAGGTCTTTGTACATCAAAAGTCAAGCAGTAAAAGTAAGCTCCCTTTGCAATACAGTAAAAGATTAATTCATTAATAACATGTTAAAACAACTCTCATTGTATGATAAAACAGATGATAAAACACAACTTTTCAATACTGACTAGATGGTCAGCTCTATCCATTTCTGGATTCGAGGCCCAGCCCCATGTGCTACAGGCCTGTTCACTTTAAATATCCTTTAACAGTTGGGACATCCAAAATAAAGAGGATTAGTTATGTTTTCCTAATTGGACACTGCATGGTTTTAACCACTTCATTGCCTCAGTCATTAATACTGCTCACCAGTTAATAAATTTCTTCATCGTGTACTGCCACAACTTGCCACAATGCCACCCTTTGCCACAACTTAGGGCCGAGAAATATCACAGTTAATCAAACCTTGATCAATTATGCGGAGCATCACGAGCCGTCTGTATCCATTAAATCAGCTTGATCAAAATACCTAGCAACTATACAGATCAACAAATTCAACTCAATAATTCTACTTTCATTTTCTGCCTCCTGAAAAGAGACAAGCATGAGAATAAAGGAACACACACTTATCAAAGTAGAAATAAAATGAAATGAATGGAGTTTTACGTCCTACTCTTCTGCACCTTATGGGCTAAATGAAGACGAAATCAAAGTAGAGTATAAGATTTGAACAACATTTAGAAGTAAGGGGTACAAATCACACTTCTTTCAACTAAAGTTACAAAGCACAGAAAAAGTCTTCATCAAGACACAAGACAATATTATGGAATAAAAAGACTTCTTTAATAAGGTTACTTACAACACACATAACTACAGTTAAAATGTGTGTTACAAATCACACAAAAACACAAGACAATTAGAAGATAAACACATTTGATGTGTAAATTGTAAGGTTTAGAAGTGGGAGGTACAAATCACCAACACAAGGTGATATTATTGTGTAATCACAGTTCTTTAATAACGTTAGGGAAACATATATGGATCCACCAAAAAAGGAAGCAATAAAACAGCTTGGATGGGTTAATCTGAGACTTTATCTTAAATATTTTTTTAAAGAACAGCACTGTGGTAGGAAAACTGTCTGATTACAATTGAGACAAACGAAATTAAGAAATTAAATGAAATTGACAGTAACTTACCGATGTTAGGGTTGCTCTAATCTGTGAAGCCAGTCTAGCCAGGCTACGTAAGGTGCTACAGACTTCTGGTATTAGAGGCTTCTGTAACGCCGTCATTAAGGCATATAACCAACGACCCTACAAATATTATTAACATCATTAAAATGGTGATTTCAAGTTGTTGGACTTTCCCATACCAGTCCTGTTGCTATCTTACTATCTTATTATACAATTTGAGAATGGTCAAACTTAATCTGGGGAAGCCACAGTGACTCAGTGCTTGCTGACCTCAAGGTCCAGGGTTCAACCCAGCAAAGGTCAAGATGAACAGTCAAAGTGTCCCCTGTCAGTAATGCAGGTCTAAGGGACTGACATGGCAAAAGCGTCTTATCGTTTGGATGGGACAATAAACTGAGGCTCTGTGTGCTACAGGCTGTTCATGTTAAAGATCCCTCGACAGTTGGAAATCGCAAAAAGATAAGGCTTATTCCCCTGTCCTAGCAAAATTTCTCATTACACACTGAATGGTGTTGCCCATCTTCATTAACCCATAATGTGTAGAGGAGTAGGATGTAAAACTCCATTTTATATTATAAATTCTTGCTAAGTAATCAATTTACCTGATGTGATGTGAATCCTGTGGCCTCGAACCAATTAACATGGTACTGTAACACTTTGATTATAGTATTCTGAAATAGTTCAGGTTAATCAACTCTTACCAGAACATATCTGACCTTAGTTACCAGAATCAGGACAAGGATAATTAAAAGACATTTTAAAGGCATGACCTTACCAAACTACTTTTATATACAAGAAAATATCATGGCCCTTTACATCATTTGACTGATTTAGTCTGGTGCTGTAATTTAATAGACTCCAATTAGGTTCAGGTCTGTTATTTCTATTACAAACTACAGTTTATAGTAAAATAAGTGCCAGTTGGCATCACTGGTTATTGATGGCAGTGCTAGATCAACTGTAAATATGTGCAATATACTAAAAAAATACGCCAATAAGCCTTTTTAATAATAGAAATGCTCACCTGTCCCATAGCTGCCAGTAAACTGACTAAAGGGGGACTACCCTCTATTGTAGTTTCAATTTCCCCATTAACTGTGGTCTGTTTCACCAATCTACCAAAACATAGTTTACACCATCTCTCAGCATCGTTGGCATTTGGCTTTAGACAGAGATTTTGAATCATTTAAAACAAGGCAGTGGACAGGGACTGAAACTTAAATGAAAGGGGAGTTTTCACCTTTCTGCACTACAGTTGACAAAGACGTGCAAAGCTATGCACTGTGCAATAAGGGAATTTATTTAAGCTATCAAAAAGATTTCGATTCAATCAGTACAAAAGTCTAAAAACACCTACCACTTTAGCCGGCTTGATGTTTTCCTTCTTCATTACAGCTTTATGATGAACAAAATTCTAAAAGACAGAAAGATAAGATTCACAACACAAATATAAAACATAAGATGGGCTCTAGTCATTTGACTGTCCTTTATGAGAACTTTAATTCTGAAACGTGACAACAGCATAAGATGAGCTCTAGTCATTTGACTGTCCTGATGAAGATTTTATATCTGAAACGTGACAACAGCATGAGATGAGCTCTAGTCATTTGACTGTCCTGATGAAGATTTTATATCTGAAACGTGACAACAGCATGAGATGAGCTCTAGTCATTTGACTGTCCTGATGAAGATTTTATATCTGAAACATGACAACAGCATGAGATGAACAGAGTTTTCAAGATGATTAGTTTATCATTTTAGCCTAAACTGTCTAGCTCACAGAATTTAATCATTTAACTTCTGATACACTTGTTGGTAAACCTGGTGGCATCATTATGCTGCCGAGAAATTATCAAGTGACAACTAGTCATGCACGATGGCTCTACATTTAGTCCTGATGAATACTCTTTATCTGGAACATGCAACAGCATGAGCTGCAACAGTTTTAAGATAAAAATCATTTTAGCATCAGAATTAGGTCCAATACAAATGACATGGTCCTGTCTAACATTAGTCCATAGAGACAAACACAAACTCTTTATTTTACATGGGTCAGAATTAGGTCCAATACACAAGGACATGGTCCTGTCTAACATTCAGTCCATAGAGACAAACATAGACTCTTATTTTACATGGGTCAGAATTAGGTCCAATACACAAGGACATGGTCCTGTCTAACATTCAGCCCATGGAGACAAACATAGACTCTTTATTTTACATGGGTCAGAATTAGGTCCAATACACAAGGACATGGTCCTGTCTAACATTCAGCCCATAGAGACAAACATAGACTCTTATTTTACATGGGTCAGAATTAGGTCCAATACACAAGGACATGGTCCTGTCTAACATTCAGTCCATGGAGACAAACATAGACTCTTTATTTTACATGGGTCAGAATTAGGTCCAATACACAAGGACATGGTTCTGTCTAACATTCAGTCCATAGAGACAAACATAGACTCTTTATTTTACATGGGTCAGAATTAGGGCCAATACACAAGGACATGGTCCTGTCTAACATTCAGTCCATAGAGACAAACATAGACTCTTTATTTTACATGGGTCAGAATTAGGTCCAATACACAAGGACATGGTCCTGTCTAACATTCAGTCCATGGAGACAAACATAGACTCTTTATTTTACGATGGGTCAGAATAGTTCCAATACACAAGGACATGGTCCTGTCTAACATTCAGCTCATAACTAATTTATCATATCATACCGTATCAAATCAAATAAGGCATAAATTAATGGATTTTTCATATAGAAATAAAATAACATTTTGTCATAATTCAAGACCATTTAAGAAGTTTTAGAGATGGTTTTCGATGGTATATCTTTAGGGTAATAAATAAGCAAGGCAAAGTCTCAGATAGCCTCCTTGTTAGGACCTTGCCTCCATGGTGCCTGCCGATCTCTGAATCTACTTACATTGGAAATTTTAACAGTCTGTTTATTTTTAAAAACTTCTGTGTCAATTTTAGCTACAACTATATCAGGGCATTCTTTAGCTTCTTGTCTGAAAACAGAAGCACTTAATAATAATAATGGTCTACTGGAAAAAGTGATATCTGGTTACTTGGTCGACATGTCGACTGGTTGATACATTTTGTCCATGAAAAAGTTGGCAGTCTAGATAGGGGCATAGTCATAGTGATGAAGTCTTATTTTCCTTTCTCAGTATGGTACCTCAGCCTTGAAAATAGGCCTTTAAAAAAAGATAAAGAAACGCTCATTTGATAGCAAAGAATAATGAGAAGACTTAGAAAATGTCACAAGAGAAAGAGATGGTGGGGAGGGGATCGAAGGAATTATAAATCTCACCGGACTCTTCTCAAATATTCATTTCCTGTTGTCGGAGGGACGTCCATGTCGAAATCATCGTCTGACCCGTCGTCTACAACAAGGGCACATGAAATCAAATTGTCTTCGCCTTCTTCCATCTCCATTTTATTCTCTAAATCTCGAAATTTCAATATTTTCAGCTTTAAAAACGAAGGTAAACGTAAGGGCAGATAACTCTCATGACAGGATTGGGGCGTTTCGTAATAGTTTTCAATTACTTGTAGGGTTGATTCGTTATTACTAATTAAAAGTTCATCCTTGCTTGGGCGATTAGTAGCAGCTCGCAATCGTTGCCACAATAAATTCAAGACAACCCATTTTTGATTGATATAATTTTCAATAGTGTTCACCCTTGGATATAACAAACACTCACACCCTTTTTCATCAAAACCCATCAGTAAACAAGCTCTATAACGTGACCATAAAGAATTCAAGAACAGAGGCAGACAAGTTTTCAGGAACAAACTCCTATTAAGTAATATTTTCAATACGATTCATCCTTGGGTTATACAAACCAAAACTTTTACCAAATTCCACCAGAATCTGCAAACAGCACAGGACTGACGGACACAAGTGACCACCAACAATCTTGGCAGTTCAAACAATATATAGCCTAACCATAGAACTGGCAAACACAAGTGACCACCAACAACCTTGGCAGTTCAAACAATATATACCCATAGAACTGACAAACACAAGTGACCACCAACAATTTTGGCAGTTCAAACAATATATACCCATAGAACTGACAAACACAAGTGACCACCAACAATTTTGGCAGTTCAAACAATATACACCCATAGAACTGACAAACACAAGTGACCACCAACAATTTTGGCAGTTCAAACAATATATACCCACAGCAGAACTGTCAAACACAAGTGACCACCAACAACCTTGGCAGTTCAAACAATATATACCCATAGAACTGACAAACACAAGTGCCCACCAATAACCTTGGCAGTTCAAACAATATATACCCACAATAGAACTGTCAAGCACAAGTGACCACCAACAACCTTGGCAGTTCAAACAATATATACCCTCAGCAGAACTGTTAAACACAAGTGACCACCAACAACCTTGGCAGTTCAAACAATATATACTTACAAACACAAGTGACCACCAACAACATTGGCAGTTCAAACAAAATATACCCATAGAACTGACAAACACAAGTGACCACCAACAATCTTGGCAGTTTCAACAATATATACCCTCAGCAGAACTGTTAAACACAAGTGACCACCAACAACCTTGGCAGTTCAAACAATATATACTTACAAACACAAGTGACCACCAACAACATTGGCAGTTCAAACAAAATATACCCATAGAACTGACTAACACAAGTGACCACCAACAACCTTGGCAGTTCAAACAATATATACCCATAGAACTGACAAACACAAGTGACCACCAACAACCTTGGCAGTTCAAACAAAATAAATCTACAGAACAGACTTACCAATTAAATATAATATACCCACTGGACTGACGGACAGACCATCTAGGCAAGGCAGGGTCGATGAGCTCCCTGAGGGATTTCTCCCCGCCTACCCACAGACATCCTGAACTAATAGGCAAGAGTATCACCAACAGACTTACCAATAAAATATAATATACCCACTGGACTGACGGACAGACCATCTGTGTATATAACCAACAGCCATGGCAGTTCCCAAACAATATATACCCATAAAACTGACAAACACAAGTGACCACCAACAACCTTGGCAGTTCAAACAATATATACCCATAGAACTGACAAACACAAGTGACCACCAACAATTTTGGCAGTTCAAACAATATATACCCATAGAACTGACAAACACAAGTGACCACCAACAACCTTGGCAGTTCAAACAATATATACCCATAGAACCGAAAAACACAAGTGACCACCAACAACCTTGGCAGTTCAAACAATATATACCCACAGCAGAACTGACAAACACAAGTGACCGCCAACAATCTTGACAGTTTCAACAATATATACCCATAGAACTGACAAACACAAGTGCCCACCAATAACCTTGGCAGTTTCAACAATATATACCCATCGAACTGACAAACACAAGTGCCCACAAATAACCTTGGCAGTTCAAACAATATATACCCACAGCAGAACTGACAAACACAAGTGAAAGCCAACAATCTTGGCAGTTTCAACAATATATACCCATAGAACTGACAAACACAAGTGACCACCAACAACCTTGGCAGTTCAAAATATATATACCCATAGAACTGACAAACACAAGTGACCACCAACAACCTTGGCAGTTCAAACAATATATATACCCATAGAACTGACAAACACAAGTGACCACCAACACTCTTGGCAGTTTCAACAAAATATACCCATACAACTGACAAACACAAGTGACCACCAACAGCCATGGCAGTTCGAACAATATACCCATAAAACTGACAAACACAAGTGACCACCAACAAACTTGGCAGTTCAAACAATATATACCCATAGAACTGATAAACACAAGTGACCACCAACAAACTTGGCAGTTCAAACAATATATACCCATAGAACTGACAAACACAAGTGACCACCAACAACCTTGGCAGTTCAAACAAAATATACCCATAGAACTGACAAACACCAGTGACCACCAACAACACCACCAATAGACTTGGCAATTCAAAAAATATACACCCACTAGACCACCAACAGACTTGGCAGTTTAAATAATATACACCCACTGGACTGACGGACAGGCCATCTCGGCAAGGCAGGGTCGATGAGCTCCCTGAGGGATTTCTCCCCGCCTACCCACAGACATCCTGAACTAATAGGCAAGAGTATCACCAACAGACTTACCAATTAAATACAATATATACCCACTGGACTGACGGACACAAGTGACCACCAAAAGACTTGGCAGTTCAAAAATTATACACCCATAAAACTGACAAACACAAGTGACCACCAATGTCTTGGCAGTTCAAATAGTATATACCCACTGGACTGACAAACACAAATGACCACCAATGACTTGGCAGTTCAAATAGTATACACCCACTGGACTGACGGACATGATTGACCACCGAGAGACTTAGTGGTTCGAATTTCCAATCTTCACCAAATCTAACAAATCTTCACCATATTTCCTGTATATTTCACCATAATCTGCAAAATCACAAAAATACGATATAAGTGAACACAAATATATTTTAAATTTAAACACAAATAGGAAGAGGCACACGGTTCCATTAAGGAAGATATTTAAAGATTACAATTCTACCTACCAATAGAGGTTTTGCATTTTTCCACCATATTTTAATTTATTTTGTCTATATTTTACCTGCATATTACCTCAAAATTCAAACAGAATCTACAAAAATCAGAAAATATAAACAATATATACCTTCTAATAAATATGAGTGGTCAATAACAAACTTGGTGGCTTGGCTCGTCCAATCATTTGATTAATTGAAATATTTAAATATAAACATACAAATTAACGTCAAGTGTTCCTCTATTTCTATCATACACATTTTTACCATATTCAACCATTTTTTACCATCTTTCGGTCAATCTTTACCATAATCTATACCATTACCTACAAATCAAAATATATGTATAAAATTATAAATTACGATATAAGTGGATGTTTTTTGCAATTTAAAAATGTATCACTAATGGACTATCTCGTCAAGACGAGGTCTAAGGGTTCCATGAGAGGTTTGATGATCTAACCAAAGATGGGATTCAGTTATTAATTTTTCACGAATAATCCTACCAATCATCAACAAGTGTTATTATATTTCACCATGCTTCCACCATTTTTGTACTGATTTTCCACCATATTACCTTAAAATTGAATCATAAACTACAAAAATCAGATAAAAATCAGATATAAGTGAAAACAATATTACAAACTTGGTAATTAAACCAAATCCAATAGATTTTAAGATGCACAACAGGACAAGACAGGATATTATGCCGCCTTCCTAGCTCAGATACTGATATATCGGAACCTATACTTACCAATCTGCTTCAAGTGTTGCTATATTTCCTCCATTTTCTACCAATTTAACTATATAACTTGTACATGTTTCATCAATCACCTTCTGTTGATGGTCTTCAATTGGTATTATTAATTTGAAGGAGAGGATCTAGGTAGAGTAGGGTCAGGTGTCTTCAATAGGTATACATATTTCATCAATAATAAGGAGAGCATCTTGGCAGGGCAGGGACGATGACCTCCATGTGGGATTCCTCAAGTTCCATTTTATATTTTGCAAAAAAGCCCTCAAAAACCTAACAAGGCCCTAGGTGGACTAAGCGGGCCGTCGAAGCACAATAAATGTACCCGACCCTCACCACCGGAACAGAAAGTAAATCTGAAATAAATCTAACGAGGGCTTACCTAACTATGACCTACCTCTAACATAACTATGACTGACTAACTGAACTGACTGATTAGGACTTACCTCTAACTTACCTATGAGCATCTCGGCAGGGCAGGGACGATGACCTCCCTGTGGGATTTCTCCTTGCCTACCCTAATCAAGTTCCATTTTATATTATGCAAAAAAGCCCTCAAAACCTAACAAGGCCTTAGGTGGACTAAGCAGGCCGTCGAAACACAAAAAATGTACCTGACCCTCACCACCGAAACAGAAAGTGAATCTGAAATAAATCTAACTTGCCTACCCTAATCAAGTTTTATGTTTTGCAAAAAGGCCCTCAAAAACCTAACAAGGCCTTAGGTGGACTAAGCGGGCCGTCGAAGCACAATAAATGTACCCGACCCTCACCACCGGAACAGAAAGTAAATCTGAAATAAATCTAACAAGGACCTACCTAACTATGACCTACCTCTCACATAACTATGACTGACTGAACTGACTGACTAGGAGTTACCTATGAGCATCTCGGCAGGGCAGGGACGATGACCTCCCTGTGGAATTTCTCCAGCCTACCCTTATAAAGAAAGTTACTAACTATGACTATGACCTAACTATTAGCATCTCAGCAGGTCAGGGACGATGGCCTCCCTGTGAGATTCCTCCTTGCCTACCCTTATTTTCTTTAAAATCGTTTTAAATTTTGATTATGCAAAAAAGCCCTCAAAAACCTAACAAGGCCCAAGGTGGACTTAGCGGGCCATCGAAGCACAATAAATGTACCCAACCCTCGCTACAGGAACAGAAAGTTAATCTTAAATAAACCTACATATTACTAGAAGTTACTAACTATGACTATGACTAAATATGACTGACTGATTAGGACTTACCTCTAACTTACCTATGAGCATCTCGACAGGGCAGGGACGATGACCTCCCTGTGGGATTTCTCCTTGCCTACCCTTAGCCTTTCTTTAAAATCGTTTTAAATTTGGATTGCCAGAGTATATTTTAACTATATATCTCTTTAAATAATCTACCAGTATATTACTTTCTTTACTTAAAACAGGTTTTACAAAACCATTCCAAGTTTCCAAAAGAGTTTCTTAAAAGTAAAACCAAGTTTCTATTCAAATCAAATCTTGTAGAACCGTTGTTGGTAATCAAAAATACAGTGGTTTAATCTAACCTTTGTAAAAAAAAATGGACTATCTCGACAAGACAAGGTTTAGGGGTTCAATGAGCAAATTGATGGTCTACCCTCCCTAACAGGCGTCAGATTAGATATTGATATATTACGAATAAACCTATTTCACCATACTTCCACCAATTTTGTACTGATTTTCCACCATAAAATTAAACCATCAACTACAAAAATCAGATAAAAATTAGATATAAGTGAAAACAATTACAAACTTTGTAATTAAACCAAATCCAATAGATTTTAAGATGCACAACAGGGCAAGACAGGGCCAATGGTTTCCATGGCACAGATATTATGCCGCCTTCCCAGCTCAGTAACTGATATATCGGAACCTATACTTACCAATCTGCTCCAAGTGTTGCTATATTTTCTCCTTTTTCCACCAATTTAACTATATAACTCATGTTTCATCAATCACCTCCTGTTGATGGTCTTCAATTGGTATTATTAATTTGAAGGAGAGGATCTTGGTAGAGTAGGGTCAGGTGACTTCCACTGGCGCCAAACTGTCTATAATTCCATCAATATTTACCATATTCAACAATAAAAAAAGACATTACAGTGTTTCCAATAAAAAAAAAATA